>JAPMOQ010035663.1:189243-207953 GCA_026543055.1 Argiope trifasciata
TTCTTGACTCTTATAAAATAGCTTCACCAATAAAATATCTTTTTCATTCTCTTTAAAAAAAAATTCCTCTAAAAAAATTCCCGCGACCAATCAATGCTAAACCTTCAAATCTTTTTTTATTTCGGTTATTTTTTCGGATTATATGAAATTTTAAAGTTTTTACGGACTTTTTGACTGCAATTCATAATTTTATACGGAAGGTGGGTGATAATTATAGCCATTATTAAAGAGTACGAGAAAAAGTTTCGGAAAGATCTCCCCTACTGGCTTCTTAAAAATCTTTTAAAAGTCACTATCCCTTGTGAACTTTATAAACAAAATCTATATTAAAGTAGGCCTTGATTTAAGCATAATATGGCATGATATTTCTTTTATCAGAACAATAATGGAAAGGAGATATTAAGCTAATTAATATAGATTCTAACTGTCAAATATTTCACCAATTTGCAGAGGTTGTTAACCATTACATTAGATATCAGAGATCCGGTTGCTTATTACTCTATCATCTTCCATCATGTAGAAGAAAAAAAAATTTTCATCCTTTGTGTGTCAATTAGAGGTATTGTTTTCTAGATTTATCAGATCTCATTAAAATGTTTCATGCTTTCGATCTTAAATCTATGATGTGACAAAACGACAATTCTGTTTGTTATTCGAAATAGGAGAATAATAACTCATCATTTACTTAATAAGACACTTTTACTTTGGCAAAATTGTTATAATCTCTATCTGTACGAGTAATAAAGATGAATGTGAGCGTGCGTGTATGCGTGTATGTGCGCGCGTCTGCGAGTGTGGATGCATATGTGTGTCTATGTTATTTCTATATAAATTTACCAGACCATGTGACATATATCTATTTGAATTTGCTTGTATATAATTTGGAAAGTGGGAATGTGGATTGTGGCACGATATTTTGGAAATTTTAATTTATTCTAATTTAAACAAAATATTAAAGTTTATTTGCGTTAAGTTCTGAAAATACTGATTTTGATGAACAAAAATGATTTTTACATCATCTTAAAATTAATATATATATAAATATATATATATATATATATTAGTTTTGTACATTTTTCCTAATTACCGATAATTTTAAAAAATACTTTTTTTGCCAAATTCCAAAAACGGATTACGTTGTTGCTCCGAAATTTAAAATCAAAAATTCAATCGTGTAAATTTCTTAAATTTTTGAAAGCTAAAGAAGAATATTTCTGTCTTATATTTGATCCTTTTATACGACAATTCTAAAAAATGAAAATAAAATACCGTAAAGTTGACAAGACAGACGGACATTTACATTTTAAATAGTAGTATGATGAAATCGGACTTGCAGACAGACATTAAAGATTCGTTACATTGTAAGTAGAACTTAACTTACACAATTAAAATAAAACTGCTTTAATGTCAGTTTGACGGAATCCTGAACTTGAAGTAAAATTTAACTAGTTTACCTGGAGACTATTTTTAAATAGAATAAAAAATTTCCAAGTTTTATTTTCGATTTTTTCTGAAACTTTTTGAATCATTGGCTGAAATTTGCAAACTTTATAAGGATTCCTTTTTCTTCTATTTATAAGAAACTCTGAAACTAACAGCACTTGTAGATAAAATTTTATTTCTTTTCTTTTATTAAATTTTAATAAGGGAGTAGTAGATATGATGAATCCATTATATCCACGAAATGTGCTGAATTGCTGATGAGTCGAAAAGTGAAAATTCAAGTTTGATGACAAGACGTAAAAACGAATGCGAAAAACTTATACAGTGGAACAATAATTTTATGAACTTTCACGAGCCGTTAAAAAGATCGTAAAATGAAAGCTCATAATGAGATATTTTTAAGAAGTCTCATATTAACTTTCCATCCATTTCGAATAAATACGTCACACGTAAAAAAGAGAAACCTTTGCAGAAATCCAGGGTTCCGAAAAAAATATAAAGAAGTTCAAATGTTGTTTATTCTCAAAACAAACTTGCACAGTATCCATCAAAATATCTTATAATAACAATTAAATACAGTAATTATGACTTTACACAGAACAGTGTTTATTTACATCAAGGTTGTCAACATGAAATGCAAGCACAAGTGCTAATAAATAAATTTAAGTGGGCCAAAAAAAATGAAAATTTTTAAGTAGCTTTATTTACAAAAGTCCATATAAAAACAACAAGAGAAACAACCAAATTAAAGTTTGCTTCTTGGCACTTGTCTTCTCTTTCTTCTATTTGCCATCTTTACTATTGCAGAAGATGTTTTGTTCGCAGAAGTTGTTTTCAAAACTGACCCAAAGTGAGTTTCAGATATCGCTTAATTGACAAGCTTATTACTTTTTATGAGTGAAAAAAATAGCTTGTAACACTCAGAATTTCTGAACAAGAATCTGGTATTATATCTCAAGTTTAGAGCATTTTCAAATTTGGCTGACAAATATTTGTAAAATTCAGGTATTCCAGCTTCAAAGAATTTAGCCTTCAAGCAACATTGAACTTCAATTGCCGGCATTTGTGAGCTGTTAAGTAGTACTTCTATGTTTGCAGATATTTATTCTAAGTATTTGAAATCTTCAAATTTAAGCTTAAATTTTTTTCCATTTCGATTTTCACATCTGTTATATGTTGATTTAATTTATCATAATACTGTAACTACTTGACAATAACAATGTATAATTAATTTTTTGAAGATTGATCATAAAATTTTTAGTAAAAAAATTTGTTACATACTACCGCATTTGTTTGACCGGAAAAATAATCGCTGTTGGTCATATGAACCAGCGGATTTGGCACCTTTTCTTTACATAATACTTCTACTCTATTTATTCTAATTACCATTTTTATTTCATAAATATAGTAGAGTAAGGTTTATACTTTTCTTATTTATATATCATATATAATTATAGATAGTTTCATTCCAGTTTCAATTCAACCGTAGTCATTGTAATGGTGAAGTACTTTGTTTATTCGACGCAAAGGATGTAAATGTTTATTTATACGTCGCTTGCGTTATTGAATGCTGTAATCGCTTGAAAGTAGACAGTATTTTCAAGGAGAATGTGAACTGCGATGCCGATAACATGCCTCCGAAATTACTCATTATTAAGGAAATAGTAGAAAAAAATTATCCGCAACTGACTCATTTGAAAAAATCTTGGAAGTCATTTTGTTCCTAAGAACTTTATTTAAAAAAAATATTCAATGTACTTACTTAGATTTATAATTTTGTATTTAACATTCATAGAAAATCTGCCCATATAAATGAAAACAAAATTTTCAATTGAACTCATAGCAGCAAGCAATAATATATGATTAATAAAGTGAGAGAATGCATGAGAAACAGCAATAATAATGCGCATTTGTAATCAATAACTGGGATTAAAAAATAATATTTCTCATTTTTTATTTCTAAATTAAATTATTGCTTTCGATACTATATTGCAATACAGTAGTTTTGGCTCAAAGAACTTAAAAATTACCACACTGAAATGAATTTATATTAAAAACTCAAAATTTGTAATAAAATTCTTAATCGAAATTTCGATAATTTATCTTTTTATTTATATTGGTTTTACCTTACCTCCTTAAAAGACATATAAATGATGAATTATTGTATTTTATGTATTTGCTTGACTTAGTTTTTATTAGTTATAACCTCAAAAAAAAAATCGCGGGCGATGAATCCTTGATTTTATAAATTCCTCAGAGCAGAAAATATTAGACGCATATCTTTTCCAAAAAGAAATTAATGAGTTTACCCCAGCTCCTTGAAAAATATATAAACAGTAGCTTAGGGTATTTTATTTCTTAATTAACTTAGATTATATTTATAACTTATCTTGTTGTTAAGTCCATCTTCCGAAGAAAGAAGGAAAAATCGTATTTGTAACTTATCTTGTTGTTAATTCTATCTAAAAAAGGAGGAGAAAATCGTATTTATAACTTAGATTGTTGTTAATTCTATCTTCAAAAGAAAGAAGAAAGAAAATTCGCAGGCGAAGAATGCTTAATTTGAGGATTTCCTCAGAGCTGACAATATTAGACATGCATCTTTTCAAAACAGAAAGAAAAAAAGTTTAACCCAGCCCCTTGAGAAATATATAAGTATTTTATTGTATTTTACTGCTTATTGACATAGCTTAGCTTCTTATTAATTCTATTCTCAAAAGAAAGGAATAAAGCATCATAGATGGAGAATCCTCGATTTGGTAATTTCCTCAGAGCAGAAAACACTAGAATAGTATCCAAAGAGAAAGGAGCGAAAAGAAAAATTATATGGTGCGAAATTTGTTAAGCTTGCCATTGTGTTCACAAGCCAAAATAAAGAGAACTCCCTGGAAAACCTCCAGAAAGAAAGTTAGTTACGAAGATCTTTTAATTGTGTTGAATGTTATGGGGCTTGTTTGACAGATCGAGTCAAGAATCCTACTTGGCGGACGCCATAAAAATGTTTTAGTTCCCTTGAGAACAATCTGGAACGAAATCAAGTTCAATTTGACGTACTTAAAAATGTCTCAGGAATTTTAATTCACATCTAACTCAAAAGTTTATTTTGATCGCTCTGTTGAGCCAGTGAACGAATCCTTATTGCAATACTCAGATGATAACAAAGTGCGGAATTATAACAAGCAAAATTAGAGAATTCAGTGAATTTACTGTGCTTTTAATGGATTAATAGCATAATTAATTTAAATGATAATGAATTTTAATGATAAAATAATGAATTTTTAGTTCTGAATAATATGATAATGAATTTTAACTAATCTGAGAGAACTCCGTGGATGATCACTGCTATATAGTCATATCGATTCTATAATAAAACATATAACAATATATATTTCTAATTAAATATATAATATTTTCGATTAATGTATATAATAATAAAATATATAAAATCTTCGTCTTATTATGATCTAAGTCTGTGTAGCAATTTGTTCCTTCTTATATACGAAGTGTACAAAAAGGAAGTATTGTAACTTGCAAAAACGACGACTCTGGCAAAACGATGATCTCACGAGTTTGATAAACGTTTTATATCAACTTTATTTATGGAATTGTGTCTCTGAACCTGTTTGTTAAAATTGCAACAGGCTGTATGGATGAAAGTTTGCATACCTCGTTTATTACGTATGCGAGTTGATAATTCTAAATTTCCTTGCTTGACGGTTGGTAGTATTAGTTGGATCAAAGTTTCTTTGTGTTGTTAATTTGTTGCTTGTCTAGTCAAAACACCATCGATGTGCAAGCAGTTTCGAGTTAGCGTGATATTTGTATGGTAAACAAGCCTAGTTTCAAACAATATAATGAGATGTGCGGCACGAACTGCCTTTCTTGTAATGAACAACTCTATCGTACCCTTGTGGAAACACTGTGACAAGATGTGCAAGATGTGCGCCGGCTTAAACAATTAAAAAATAATGATTTCACTCCTTTGCTTGTTGTGGGATCAGAAATATGGGGGTAATATGAGTTTTCAAATTCAGGAGGAAACAATGAGGCCCATTCGCTAGCATCAGCAACCGATCGATTTGAATCATTCATTGATGGAAAAGCGCCCAGACTGGGCTGCTATGCAAGACATCATTTCTAAGCGTGGCTGAGAGTCTCGCATCATCTGACGTATTCATCAGATTTGGCCTTTTCGGACTGCCATTTGTTCTTGTCTCATCAATGTCTCTTACATTTTCCCAGCTATTATCAAAATGTCAAAAGAATGGATTGCCAAGTGAAAAAATTTTGTAGAAAGGCATTCAATATTTGAATGACGGATGAGCAAAATGTATATCTGCACGTCACTATATTTTCTGATGACGATGAGATAAAACACGATTTTTATAAACGAATCTATATAGAAAATGGACATATTTGAATATTCATGGATTGCACATGTGTATCTCCAGTTTAAAATGATAGTGATTCGTTATTTTATCTTATTACTAACCGGCTTTAGCGACTAGCTGGATCGCCAGGAGTAATACGTTCTGAGATTTTCAATTAAATACTTAAGTACCTTGCTCTCTTTATAATTTCTCAGCCAAATATATTTAAACTTCAAACTTCTATAGTCACGTAACTCGTATTTTAAAAGAAGATCTACGATTATTTATTCACTGAACTATATATCTCGCTGATTTGCAGAAGGAATTATGTTATGGAATTATGCAGACTTATGTGGAAAATATCACAACTTATTTATTTCATAACATTGCGCTACCATTTTAACACGTGCTGACCATTACACTTTCCTTGGTTTAAGTTGCAATACGAATTAATTTAATCATTCCGTTTGAATTTTTGTCTCAGTGACGGCAATGCACTGATACACTCTTAACGTGCTCTTGAAGGTTAAATTCTACTTTCATTTTATAAGAAATTAATTTTTGGAAAATATAGTTACAGTATTTCTTTTAAATTCATTAAAAATAGAAACTTAATTTATAGGTTAAAACATTATTATCAATGAAAAAAAGTCATTTTTAAGAAGATTTAAAAAACAGTTTTGTGCTGTAAAATTTTCGGAAGTTATCGCAGAAGAATTCCAAATCTTGGCTTAATTTCTAATTAATTAAAGGTTCAAAAACACTCCGTCTAGGTATACTTTTTCATCCTCCAAAGTAAATATGTACATACCAAGTGCAATAGCTGAAGATCGTATGATCTGGTATGTAGTGCCCTAACACATTCACACAAATTAATTCATTAACGTAATTTCATATATTCATTTGATTCACAGCTTTGAAGTAATTCAGGGCACTGATTGGTATGAAATTGGTATTTTTTTTTAAATGGTGGACGGAAAGATCTAAAAGAACACATTTGCATAATAATATTCCTTTATTTTTATAAATCAGTCTTAATTATTGATTTAGAAGATTGATTATTCTAACTTTTGTTTAAAACATTAGTAAAAATATTTTGTAAAATATGGCTCATAAAGCAAAGTAAGGAAAAATTTATAACCCATTATTCATCAATGCATTTTTTAACTCAAGCTACATAAAATGTAATTATTTACTCATTTAGACCAAGTTAACAGTAATAAACAATATGTATACCTTTTACTAATGATTTACAAATTATTCATAGGACCCGAATTTGAATGAGTATCCTGAATAAAATATCCTGAATCTACCGTAAATAAGGATGATTTATTGAATTAATGATATAGATATTGCAAACGATCATAGAAACGTTTGCTTTGCCTTTGCTTTTTTATAAAATATCACTTTTAATATATATTTTGTTTTATCCAGTCAAGTACTGAAAGTTACATTTATTATTTTTTTTAAGATTTAATTTGCAATAATAGTTGTTTTTTTCTTTGAACTTATGTCAATATGATGGCAACACGCTGATACAAGCTATTTTTTCCCCTCAGACTCGCACGTGCAGATTAAATTTTATTGTTTTGTCCGAAACACAGAGAGAGTACTCTTTCTCTGTGGTCCGAAATATATCGTTGAAAAATATGATTAAAATTTTTCTTTAAAAATTCGTTAAAAATATAAACCTAAGTTATATGTTAAAATATTGGTATCATTAGAAAGCTAATTGTTTCATATTTAACATGATGTAAAAATAATCTTTGTGCGATATTTTCGGAAGTTATAGAAGAAAGGCGTCGAAATTTCGCTTAATTTTTAATTAATTCTAATTCTAATTAAAAAATTTTAAAAATCGCTCAGCGGTGCACATTTCCGGTGTCTAAGGTATACACATGTCAAATTTGGTAGCTCAAGGTGAACGGTCTGGTTTGTAGAGCTCAACACAACACACACACATTGAGCTTTATTGTATATATAGATTGAAAAAGTAATTCGTCGTTTTATAAAATTTTCAAATAAATAATTGAACTAATCCTGCCTCATTTTAAATGCTTGATAATGAAATTCTGGAGTATGTTTACGGATGAAACGAAACGTTGAATTAAATTCGACAAATAATTATTATCTTTTATGAATTTTTTTTAAAAAAATTCTGAACTTCAGCAATTTAACTCTTTTTTTGAAGTTTTTATTTAAAAGTAATCATAGAAACACATCGTCTGAAACAAAATAATTTCATCTTGATCATTGGCTATTTTACATAATTTAAAATAACTTTTTGGAAGATATAAATAGCTTAAGATATGCAATATCTTATTTTCTTTATTAATTTTCTAAATTCTGCTGTAATTAATCTTAGTTGAAAATGATACGCCTTAAAAATATTGCCCAATAATTTGAAATGCGGAGGTCAGTGTTAATATTAATGAGGCACTTCTTAAGAATTCTAAGAAACGAGGAAATACAAAATGTTATTGTAGGTGATCAAAAGCTTACACAACAAAGTAAAGTAAAATTCGAAGGTCAAATTTGTGATGGGAGCATTGTAAATTATTCTTATTCGATTTCTATATTTTTAATTTATTTATTAGAAAAATGACGAAGAGACCACAAATACTAACCACAAGGAAATATGTGCTTATTTTTGCAAGAATTCTCATTTTCTAGCATGGCATTCCAAAAAGAATGGAAAAGACTTGACAATGGTTTTTGAGGAAGAGATTTTTAGTAATTTGGAATTGTTATTAATATTTTTTTATTTAAAGAATAAAAGGAAGTCAATATCCTTGCTACTCATGTTGATTGCATGCATCGCATTCTCGTAGATGAAGACTTTGCTTTCTTATAAGTAAGATTACTTTTTATCATGATGGAATCATGTCCATCTTCAAAATTGCATCTAAAATTCTTGTTGTAATTTAAATAACCCGAATGTAAAGATTATTAGTTTAAATGGTGAAATAATCCTTTTTTATATTTCTGTCAAATGTGGTTATTCGTATAATTTCATTTCTTCTATACTAATAATAAAGCTCAATGTGTGTGTTGGCGCTCTACAGGTCAGACCGTTGGACCTACAGCTACCAAATTTGGTACATGTATACCTTGAAGGTTGGGAATGTGCACCTCGTAGCCCTTTTTTCGAATTTTTAATTAAAATTTGAATTAATTAAAATTTAAGCGAAATTTCGACGTTTTTCCGCTATAACTTCCGAAAATATTATTGCACAAACATGATTTTTATATCCATTTAAAGATTTAAAAAAATTAGCTTTCAAAACGGTATCATATTTATCAATTTATAACGTAAGCTTCTATTTTTAACGAATTTTTAAATAAATATTTTAATCATGTTTTTAGCACGTGACTGGATAAAATAAAAGAATGCCAGAAGTTCAAATAAAAAAAACTACCATCGCAAAATAAATCTAAAGAAATTATACTTTTAGCACGTGACTGGATAAAATAAAAAAAACAAAAAATGTGATATTTTCGAAAAAAAATAAATGCAAAGCAAACGTTTCTATTATCGTTTGCAATATCTAAATCATTTTATTCAACAAATCTTCTTTATTTATGGTAAACCTGATTGAATTTAGACAGGATATGCATTGAAATCCCGACTTAATGGCTTATTTATGTAATCGTTTGCAATATCTGTATCATTAATTCAATACTTTTTTCCCTTTCTCGCTTTCTTTAAAAAAACATATTTAATATTTTGGCAACATCATCGAATTTTTTTTTAATATTTTGGAAGCATAACCGATGATTAAAAATGACTGATTTATAAAATTAAAGAATATTATTAGGAAAAGGTGTACTTTTAGAACTTCCCGTCCATCATCTTAAAGAAAATACTAATTTCAGGTCAATCAATGCCCGGAATTACTCCAAGACTAATGAGTATGTGATTTAATTGAAAATTTTAGAAAGCTTTACTCATGGCGAACCAGCTGGTCGCCAAAGGTGGCTAGTCTATACTTATAATAAAGCTCAATGTGTGTGTGTGTGCGTGTGTGTGTGTTGGCGCTCTACAGGCCAGACCGTTGGACCTACAGCTACCAAATTCGGTACATGTATACCTTGGAGGTCCGGAATGTGCACCTTGGAGCCCTTTTTTCGAATTTTTAGTTAGAATTTGAATTAATTAAAATTTAAGCGAAATTTCGAAGTTTTTCCGCTATAACTTCCGAAAATATGATCGCACAAACATGATTTTTACATCATTTTAAAGATAAAAAAAATTAGCTTTCTAACGGTATCAGTGTTTTAAATTTATAATGTAAGCATCTATTTTTAACGAATTTTTAAAGAAATATTTTAACCATGTTTTTATCACGTGACTGGATAAAATAAAAGAATGCCGGAGGCTCAAATAAAAAAAATTATCATCGCAAAATAAATCTACAGAAATGCAACTTTCAGCACGTGACTGGATAAAATAAAATAAATATAAAATGTGATATTTTCTTTAAGAAATAAATGCAAAGCAAAGGTTTCTACAATCGTTTGCAATATCTATATCATTAACTCAATAAATCTTCTTTATTTGCAGTAAACCCGATTGAATTTAGACAGGAAACATTGAAAACCCGACTTAATGGCATATTTATGTAATCGTTTGCAATATCTGTATCATTAATTTAATACTTTTTTTCCCTTTCTCGCTTTCTTTAAAAAAACATATCTAATATTTTGGCAACATCATCCAATTTTTTTTTTTAATATTTTGGAAGCATAACCGATGGTTCAAACTGACTGATTTATAAAATTAAAGAATATTATTAGGAAAAGGTGTACTTTTAGAACATTACGTCTCATCATCTTAAAGAAAATATTTATTTCAGGCCAATACATGCCCGGAATTAATTCAAGGCTAATGAATATGTGATTTAATTGGAAATTTTAGAACGCATTACTCATGGCGAACCAGCTGGTCGCCAAAGGCGGCTAGTATAAAATATAATCAAGTTTATTACAATATATATATTTTTTAAATATAACTATGTCATATCAAAGATTACTTCAATTTATTTTCTTTTTCTCGGATACTTTAAAGTAGACTCAGTTGCTACCAGTGTATATCACAAAATACTCAATTAGTCGTTCTATAAGCGTAAAATAGTTATTAAGAATGTTAGGAACGAAATTTATTTTTATATGCATTTCAAATCTCTACATGAAACAATCACACGTGTTTATAAGAATGCTCAGAGGCTTTATTAACAACAAATTGTATACTTCTCACGATAATATGCCAGTATCATAAGCCTTAATGACATTTATTAAATTTTTAAAGAACTATAATTTTTGTATGCATTTTTATCATTTTCGGTCATAACCATGATCAGCCATGACAAAGAAACATTGATAATTTCTTTGAATTGCGCTGAAAACCAAAAGACATAAAGAAAAGTGAAAAAAATGGTTCACGCTCTTGATTTTATATTAATAAGGCAAAAATCCTCTCTTCTAAGAAAAAATTAAGGAGGTCAGTTGTAATATCTGATTTAAAAAAAAGACTTAAGATTTTAATTAAGAATTAAATAAAAAATCTAGAAAAAATGTTTATAACAAATCTCAGACGGACAAATGAAATAGAGCATTTCATTTTAATGTTGAAATACAAAATTAACCAAGTAAAAGAAAACAAAAGTTATTAAAATTCTTTTACGATAACGAGATGATTTTTTCTTTATAAGCGGTTTGAATAGGTAAGTAAATACAAGCGTTTAATTTTAAGCCGACAAACTATCTTCAAATTTTATTTTATACCGCATATAAAACACATTGAAGTATTATGTCTCATAAAAGTTTTTTCATTCGCGTTAAACTTAACATTTTTTGATTCTAGTATGACTCTTAATACTCTAAAACACACAGTATGAATTTTTTTAATGTGAGAAAAAAAAGATTTGAATTTGTACGAGTGGGTTACAGCTCATTAGGGCCACAGGCCCCATCATCTGTAAATATAGTAGTTGATACACTTTGGGATAAATGAAAAATACACTTAATAGTTCGTGAAATCAGCAAAGTGATGAAAGAAAGTTCAACAAGTAACGAAAAGTCTTGGTAAAGTGAGGAAACAGAGAAGACGGCGTTGTCTAGATACTGGATAAAAGATTTATGAAACGTTGTCAGTTATTTTATACAGTTCCTTTGTTTTATTTATTTACTTTAATTTTATTTTTACTTGCTTATTTATTTTCTATGGCAATTTAAAATGGTGCAAACAAGTTGATGTAGCCCTGAAAAAATTGTTGCTGCCAAAATATTTCTTGACATTTGAATAAAATCTTTATATTATACATTTTCATTTTTATGAGCTCGTTAATTTAATATTTAAGTATTTAAATTTAATTAGTAGATAAATTATAATTATCTTTTACATTTATTCAGACATAGCATTATTTTTTATTCCATCAATTTTATTTTTGATTCATTAAATTCCATCAATTTTCATTTCTCAAATTAATTTATAACGTTAAACAAGATTCAATGTTTATATACACATTGGCATCATATTAAAAAAAAACTTAGATAAATAATAATTAGATCTTTTGATAATAATTACATCTTTAATATAGATATTTTCTATAATAATTAGATATTTTCTAAATCATAATTAGATCTTTTGATATAGAAATATACAAAGGTAAACATTAATATTAATCACTGACTTTCGCGAGAAAACAGGTACATCCTATTAATTTAATATTGACGGATCAAACATTAAGTAACAGAGAAATTAGGATAATCTTTTACATTCTTTTCGGATATAGAATTATTCCTTTTTATTCCATCAAATTTGTTTTTCTTGATTCATTAAATTCTATCAATTTTAATCTTTCAAATTGATTTAAAATATTAAAAAAGATTCAATACTTATATATACATTGACATCATAGTCAAAAATTAAAAAAAAACTATTGTTTTAAATAAAAATTATATATTTTGATACAGAAATATACAAAGGTAAACAATAATATTAATAATTGATTTTCGCAATAAAACTGGCATATCTACGAATATAGGATAAATTATGATATTTTCCAATCAAACTTATTTAAACTATTTTATTAGCTTGAATTTGAAAAGAATAAAGTTTGAATAAAAAAATATAATTTGAGAAAAAAAAATATATTTTATGCTTCTGAAAGCTTGTTGATAGATTCAAGTTTCTTGCAGCAAAGTTATAAAAAATGTTATACAGAATTAAATTATTTGTTCCATGACACTGAAAATTTTGTAACTGACACCTTAAAAATAATGGTAGCTAAATTTAAAGATTTGGCATTTCCTACGCCCCCTCCAGACAAGAGTATTTTGAAACACTCCTACGCAAAGAATAATGTTTTTCAATCCATTCTTCAAGACCTACTACTATATTATCATAACATGTTTATGAGAATTTGAAATATATATGCTTTATTTTATTATGAAGTTCGATTCTCCATTTCAAGGCAGAATTCCAGGAAATTTTACTCAAGAAATTTCTTTTCTCCTTTTAATTAGAAGTCGAAAATAAATAAATAAATAAATGAGAAGAATTACAAAGAATTTTTATGTCATAACTTTTTTATTCTTATGAATACGTTTATTTAATTCCTAAAAATTTAAAATTTGTTGTAGAAAAATTAGTTTTCTCTATTACTTATGAGGGAGACAAATAAAAATTAAATAAACGGAGACAGAAAAAAACTTATAACACTATATGATAAAGTTGTTACTTTTTATTATTTTATTTTTTAATAAATAAAATAAAAATAAATGTTTATACTGCAAACATTTTTGAGGAAAAAAATTTCACGTGAAATTTTTATTTAGTATTTAATAGTTTTTATACCAAAAAAAAACCCCTTAAAATTTATATATAATTAATAAGGATTAAAAAATTGAGACATTATTTAATTAATAAGTATTAAATTACAAATCAATATAATTAGTTTAAACTATTCAATTCTTGAATGATAAAATCTAATGAAATATAAGAATTACAAAAAAATTAAATAGACCAATGATTTACCTGAATATTTGTCATAAGCAGTGGGCATGTATTCTTTCGGGTATTCATTTGTCGTATACCCAATTACTAAACTCGTTTTACCTACAGCACCGTCTCCCACTAAAACACACTTCACTCGTTGAATACTATTGTCTGCAGAGGCAGGTGCTACATTACAAGTTCCTTTTTCTGCTAAGGTTGTCATTTTACTATTTCGACCTCAGCCGTAGATCAGAACGTTTAAGCTCATTATTTAAAAATGGAGCTTCCGATGAGAACGTTTCGAACACAGTGTCGAACTGGCAAACAAATCAAGATCCGTCCATTGTTTCTAAACACATTTACTTCTGGAACAGAGAGGTAGAACTCCAACGCACACAGGTAGTGAATAAGTCGGAAACGCATCCGAACGTGAATCTCTTAACTGAAGATGAGTTTTACGCAACCGGTTTGTGACGTTCTCTTTTCTTCCCTCCCCTCTCTCTTTTCGTGTTACGCCAGGTGTTCTTAAAATGAGTCACCTTTAAAACCAGAATAAAAATAAATAAGTGAAGAAAATAAATAAAGAACAAAAAGTCTTTATGAATGATTTACGTCAACAGAGTGCAGTTATATTTGAAGCTGCCAGCAACGTAAGTCGCCTAGAATAAAAGAAAACATTTTAAATTCTTTTTCTCTCTAGTAATTTTTAAGAATGCTGCATATCATGTTTAAACAAACTAGGTCATCAAACAATTGCATGTTTTTCTTAAAATCGAATCTGTGTGCAATTCAATAAAACAATAATTTCATGAAAGCAGAATACAATGATGGATAATGTGCTTGAACAATTTCTTATAATATTACTCACAAGTTCTCAATGTATCATTTTGAAAAGTAACTTCAAACGAAGGTATTTAGGAAATTACGCTCATGAAAAATCTTCAATATACATATTTTTTAACATAAAGGGCAGAAAAAAATGATGTAATTTCTTAATGGATTAATTTGAAGGAATATTTATTAAATAAAAAAAAATTATATAAATTTCAACTTTTCTTTTTTGGTAAAGACTTTTTCTCGATTTCTATATGCCCAGATTGTCAAAAGACATTTATTTTTCTACACAATTTTACTAATAATATTTATAGGATAAAAATAATTCTTAATGTTAATTTCATAATTCTTAAGTTAATATTAAGACAATATTTCTTTAGTTAATATTTAACAACACGAGGATAATTTTTGATGCAGTTAAATAGAAAATCGAGAAAGAAATTATAAAACATCAATAATTTCCAACCGCATCATTCTCTTCGTTAACCCCAGTAAATAATGTTGATTAATCAAAAATTAATAATATTCTAATCTAATCTGAGCGGTCAATCACTATTCAATGGACTTTATATTGGAAATTTCTAAACAGTTTGTATATCCTGTACTCCATTCGGATAAAAGATACTTCAATTAGTTCGAAAAATACGGTCAAATGGTAATTTTTCTGAATATTTCATGCTCTTGGCGGATTATATCTAAAAACCGTGACACAGAAATGTCACACGAAAACGTGATACGTATCCCTACATCTTTTTCATATGCATATAAATATTACTTCTTCTGTGTAATCAGAATTCTACCCTCACGAACAAGTTAGTATTCTCTAAAACTTTCCTGCAATACCAGATATCTACGAAAAAAACCTTAATACAAATTCAAAAACAAATTCATTTATTTAAAAAATAATAATGAAAGAAAAATAAAAATAAAAAAACATCTTTTTAAAATTATCGTTTGATCTCAATGAATTTGCTTCCGATTCCGATAAGTCGGATCCAGTATGCTTTCACTTAACTAGTTATGTTTTAGTTTAGCTATTGTTTGAATTTATGGCAGAAATAATTATATATTGCTTTACTGTCTTCAAAAAATTCTCTTTCAGATCTGGGATAATGTTGGATTTTTTTTCTAGAGTTTTTATTTCAAAAGGTGTAACGTTTCCAAAATGATTTATATCTGAATTAGCATCACAAAATTTGAATTCACTAGATTACATATTGATTCCTATTTTTATTCAAGTTCGAATTTTATAATTTTGATAAATGTTTCTTCTTAATAATGATCAATAATCTTTAAGTTTTTTAAAATTGCTTCTGAAAAACATAATTGAATAATATTTTTAAATTAAATTTTTAAAAATATATTTCTATAACAAAATGATATCCATCGACTATATTTCCAAAAAATTTGCATTAATAAACAGGATAAGTGACACATTTGAAATCAATAAATATATGTTTCATATGAGGCAGTTAAATACTAATTGTAGTGTATGTACACCAAAGGTTCAAATATGAATTTGGAAATTTTGATGTACTTAAGAATAAAAGAAATTCTTTATATACAGACATTAAATTCAGCCCTAGTAATCTTTCCGCTGATTTGGTGCTGAAATATGGAAAGGAAAATGCTAATATCTTCTTACCTCCAATTCTTATTTGTTTTTACATAACAAGGTTCTCTCATAATTCAATATTACAAGGCCCATATATTCCGATCGAGATACCATTATGGTTAAACTAAACAAACGGCAACATTCAGTTACCTTGGAGACGTGGTTAAATTATTTAATGAACTAGATTAGTTATGAAATGATTAAAATAATTAATTTCACTAGTTTGGACATAAATTAAGTGGAAATGTTAATCTCCAAAAATGGCTAATATTCAGGATACTTCATGTAAAAATGCTTTTAAATTCTTACTAATAAAATTTATGCATTTAAAATAACCAGCGGGTGACCGAGCTCCGCTCGGAGAAAACAGGTATCGAAGCTAACTCGAAGATTTAAATTTTCAGTTGTGATTTATCAAAACAATACATGCCATAAGAAAATTTGTGAAACCATTGGTGAAAAGATAGCCGGTTATAGTGCACCATTGTAAACTATTCTAAACAAAGTTAGAGTTTGGAAAGGGAACTATTCTACACAAAGGTAAAGTAAAGGTAAAGATTGAAGTGTGTTGAAGTTCAATATTTTTGACAAATTTATTTAGAAAAACCAAACATATATACATACATAAGAAACATATTATAAACCTATAACAGCATAAACATAAAACTTTATTAGTTTGCCATATTGGCTATAGATGGCAGCACGTTACCGCTTGAAAATTTAAGTAGCCATTATGGCGAACTAATAAAGTTTGAAAATATCCTATTTGTAACTCCGAACTGCTCGACCGTAGCGCTTCAAAACCGGCGCCAATCGATTCTTCGTGGCCAAAAACCCCAGACCCCCAAGTTTACCGGAGTTTATTAATTCGACTTGGCAACCATTCCTCGTATTATAGTATTAATTGACAATACCAATGAATTCGTCTCTAAATCCCAACCACAGGTGTGATTTTATCAATTTTTTTTATATGAAAGCTAAAGGTCAGAAAAAAGTCACTTATGGCCCTTTGCTTCCTCCCTCTTTCTTTTCTCACCACCAACCTCCATTTTTTGAGAGACATAATAATGACAATAAACACTACTATTTATACTTTCCTTTATGTCCTTTATCCTTTTCCCTTCACTGTGATAAGAAAAAAGAATACTCCATCCACAAACACAATACTGATTTCGCCAATTGTTTTTTTTTTTTTTTTCATATGGAAGTTCTCGAATACTAGATAAAGCATCGATGATTAATTGCCTTTCTGTTACTGTATATTTCAAAAGAAGTCTCAGAAACGCTATTTTCCTCGATATTCTCAATGGCTTTAATTCCGTCAGAATCCTCCTATCTCAACAACGAGACATGTTTCAGCAATTAATTTCACCACTTCGCGTCTTATTAGAGTTTTATTTTTATCCAGCAAATACAATTTAAAATAATACTTTCTTTTGTTATAATAAGATGCACATGATAGTGAAAATCAGCAGATCGTCGAAGTTAGTTATCCATTATATATATATATATATAAGTTAGCAGTATAAGAGCAATTATTTTTCTGGTTTTACTTTTTCGAGAATTCCTTGAATTTACAGGTTAGAGAGATAATTTAATTTATATTAAATGAATAGAATTAAAATTTAAAAAAAAATTTAATACAAAAATTTTCATTTATAAAAGCTACAAATAATTTCATTAAAATTTAAAAATTGAAATGCTTAAATATTAATTCTTTAGCTTAAAAATAAAATAGACTTTCGGATAATAAATCAATAGATGACGCTCAGAACCACCATTTATTATTATTTTTTTCACAATAATCAAATCGGATAACGGTTACCGGATGGGATAGCATAGTTGGAATTTCTTCGCCTGTTGCTGGTGTGTTCTATCCTTTTTAATTGTTGGATGTATTTTCTTATGTAAGTTTATTTCATATATTTTTGTATGTATTCTTACTTTATTTGATGATGATTTTAATGTTATTTTGTGTCTTTGCTATTAAATTGATGTTTCTCTTTTGCTTTAATTTCCGGGGGATTTTCGGGTCACGAGGTGTCACTTACTTTTGACCATTGTCCACCGATACCTCACAGAAAAAATACCTTATTTTGAATCCTTGCCTGAGGGTGACCCTTGAGAAAGTCTTCAGGCCGGATTCTTTTAAAAAATTTTAAATTTAAATTTTGGTCTTGTTCGAATTCGAAGTATTTGGTTCAGTTTTCATAGTTGGTTTCGTTTTCTCTTGTATTGCAAATTTATGTGATTCATCAGTATTTTAGTAGTAGCTGCATTCGCGTACACTAAATACTATGATTGCCTTTTAAATTTTAAATTTAAATTTTGGTCTTGTTCGAGTCCGAGATAGTTTTAAGTTAAGTTTCCATAATTAGTTTCGTTTTCTCTTATATTGCTAATTTATATATATATATATATATATATATATATATATATATATATATAT
>JAPMOQ010035663.1:208053-247246 GCA_026543055.1 Argiope trifasciata
ATATATAATCAATTATATTCGTCTGTAATGGTTAATTGAGTTAAATATAATCCGTCCGCTGCATTGGTCTGCATTGCTTTTGGATGCGAAATCTGTTTTGATGTCTAACAACTGAAAGCTCCACTCCACGTTAATGTTTAAAATTGAATGATTTATCGCCGTAAAAATACAGCTAAGCAAGAATAAAAATTAATTAGGAAAGCATAAACATTAAGTTTATTTACACTTTTTAAGCTGCACTTTTTATACCGGCACTTCAGCAAAGACAATGCCTGGGGGGAATCATTTTCATGCAAGATAGAGCCCCTCCACACGTTGCTTTATGGGTACAACAGCTGCAACGACAAAAATTCAGAACAGAAAGAGTCATTAGCCGCTGCTTTCCGACTGCATGGCCACCTCGGTCCCCTGATCTTACCCCATGCGACTTCTGGCTATGGGGTTATCTTAAGTCGAAGGTCTATAAAGGAGCTGTCCAGGACCTGGCTAAGTTGAAGGATAACATATCACGGACTGTACGGGAGATTCCTGCAGACATGTTACTTTCTGCTGTTGTGAATACTGTGCACAGAATGCAATATGTGGTCCACAAACACGGCAGCCACATTGAACATAATTTGAATGTGCAAAATAAAAGGTAATTTTATTTCCGTATTGATTTGCATTTGTTAACACTCTATTTTCTATTACACAGCGCCACATATTCACCTAGCGGTGACTTTTGGAACTTTTTTTTTTTGCGGAATCCTTCGTATCCCGTTTTGTTTAATCTTCCTACAAAATGTGGCGTCATTTTCGCAAATAGATCGCGCTACAGAACACTGTGAGCACTGTCAGTTTAATTATGGCCACCCTGTATATTAGAACACTCCTGTTACAATAATGGATCAGCTGAATTTCATATTTATTTTTAATTTAATCAACAAGTTAATTATTTAAATTAGTTATTACTTTGATTCTATAGCAAATACACTTGTTTTTATGCTATATTAAAACTATTTGTTTAAAAATAAAATGACACAATTCTTGATAAAATAATCATGATTATTTACTAATAATTCCTAGATCTACTATAAATCTAAGCATTTAATTAATATAAAAAGCTATGAAAATAAAAATATTTAAAGCCAATAAAACATTAAAAATCCTTATAAAAGTCAGTTAAATCTTATACTATAATACGAGGAATGGTTGCCAAGTCGAAAATCACCCCAGAATTAATAAACTCCGGTAAACTTGGGGGTCTGCGGTTTTTGGCCACGAGGAATCGATTGGCGCCGGTTTTGAAGCGCTACGATCGAGCAGTTCGGAGTTACAGATAGGATATTTTCAAACTTTATTAGTTCGCCATAATGGCTAATAGGTTTCACGCAGTAACGTGCTGCCATCTATAGCCAATATGGCGATCTAATAAAGTTTCCAGAAGATGATCCGGAACTCAAGGAACTGATCTCGAAATGGATGATCCATAACCCGTGTGGTGATATGAACCCAAGCGCTCCGTGCATGGTCAGCAAACATGGAAAAGACCAGTGCAGAGATAGCGGACACCCCCGACCGGCCAACTAATGAGTCTTTTGCTCAGTAAAACCGGAGGGCCCGACCAAGAGACCAGTGCAGATGGGGATTTCCAATGGAACATCAAGACATGACATCGCTGGTGGACGATGAAAAGCCGAGGTTTAACCGGTTATCTTTTCCCCAATGGTTTCACAAATTTTCTTATGGCATGTATTGTTTTGATAAATCACAATTGAAAATTTAAATCTTCGAGTTAGCTTCGATACATGTTTTCTCCGAGCGGAGCTCGGTCACCCGCTGGTAAGTATAATATAACAAATTAATGAATAATCTATATATATCTAGCAAAATCGTAAATTATGTTAGTTACACTATTTATAGCTGAAGAACGGCTGTAACGATTTCAATGACATTTTTTTTATTCATCTCAGACCGTAATAACAGAGTAACCATTAAAATATCGTAAACGTTCGCGGATAAAATTAATCTGGATCTTAAGGGTATTTTTCTTAGGACTTAAACTAAAAGAGTAATTTTATAATGGTCTTTTTAGTGATTGAACAAACCATGATGGGAAACAACATTACAGATTTGTAACAATATTTAGGAGGAATCATTTTTTAAAAGTTGATAAGTTAATTTTCAAGTCATGTCTCATTTATTGGTTTTAGAGATGCTGTAATAGTATTTAAATCAATATTCGAAAATCACAAAGTTTGTCCCGAAAAGAAGCGATATAGCAATTTTTGGCATACAGGCCACCGGTATCAACAATGAAATCACCAGCTATCAAGTCGGTCGATATGTGAACTGCAAAGAGGCGATTTGGCCTATATTCATTTTCATTCCCTATTCATGAACTGTTCTATAGTTGGTGGTGAGTCTGGAGAATGGGCAACGAGTTGAATGCTGCTCAACGAGCTGAAGCACATACAGCGACAGCATGGACGAGTTTCTTTGCGAATTGCCGAAGCGATTCGTTTGCTCGAACGCTGCTTTACTCAGAGATGCCACATTATTACACTTGGAACTCTTCAACGAAGTAATTTCATCGTCAGAAGCAAGGCTGCGCAGCTCCTGGTCATCCGGATGTGTATTCTACTGATGCTTTTGGCAGTATTTGTAGAGTTCATCCGAAGAATGATGAATGCTTCTATTTGCTCTTGTTACTGATGAATGTTCGAGGGCCAACATCTTTCGAACCGCTACTTACTGTAAATAGTATAGTGTACTCAACATTTCGTGCCGCATCTCAAAAGCTCAATTTGTTTGAAAACGATAATCATTGGGACACCACGATGGCTGAAGAAACTATTTCTGAATCTTCAAGTCAGATACACACATTATTTGCCATCACCTTTTTGAGAAACTTCCCATCCAATCCACGTTGCCTCATGTGCAACAGTTTATTAGTGAAGTTAGGAATACCAGCGCCAGATTTTGGAATGAGCTCATAGGTGAGAATTGGAACGTGAATATGATTGACATGAATTAGACCAATCAGTTAAAACGAATGTACCCCTGCCGAATTCTTAACGGAAGTGTATGATACTTTAATGAAGGCAAATGATGATGGAAATGGTAGCTTATTTTTCCTGAAAGCCCATAGTGGAGCTGGGAAGACATTCCTCACATCATTGCTTTAGGCCACTTTTCGTGCGAGATCAGAAATTGCAGTAGCTTCTTTTGGCATAGTGACCACATTGTTGGAAGGATGCCACACGGCTCATTCAGCATTAAAGTTGCCGTTAAACTCACAAAATTCTGAACAAGTGACATGTAACATTTCGAAACAGTCCACGATGGTCAACATTTTACGAGCAACTAAAATCAACATACGGAACGAATGCACGATGGCCCACAAACGTGCATTGGGGAAGTACTTGACCGGACTTTGAAAACTCTGCGCAATGACTTGAGATGCTTTGAGGTTCAATGATTTTACTGTCTGGCGATTTCCTCTAAACACTGCCATTCATTCCACGATTGACTACTGCACATGAAATAAACGCTTGCTTCAAATAATCAAATTTGTAGCACCAGGTGAAGAAAATTCACCTGGCAACAAACATGAGAGTTGCATTGCTGAAGGACTCATCAGCTGAAGATTTCTCTAAATAATTGCTGAGTATCGGTAATGGCCGCGTCGACAAATCGAACGAATTGATTTCATTCCTTCGGAATTTTTGCAATTTCGTTTTATTGAAAGATGAGCCCATCAGCAAAGTATTCTCGAACATTATTGAACATGCCATTAACCACAAATGGTTGAGAGAATGAGAAATTTTTGCGGCTAAGAACAAAGATGTGGATGACGCAAACTTCGTAAATCAGAATCAAATCATTGGTACTCTGCATTCATTCAAATCTATTGACTGTGTGACAAACAAAGAAGGAGTCACCTACTATCCATCTGAATTTTCAAACCCCTTGGATGTACCTGGATTGGTTGGTTCGGTGGTCATAATGCTTCGAAACCTAACTCAACTATATTATGCAAAGAAACGCGTTTGGTGATTAAAAAAAAAACAAAAAAAAAAAAAAAACGATGATTTAAGCGGCTATACTCAAAAGAAAATTCAAAAAGGAAGAAATTACCATTCCGGGGATTCTTATGAGTTTAAACGAACTCAGTTTCCAATTCATATTGCATTCGCGATAAGATTAATAAATCACAAAGTCAAACATTGAGTGTTTGTGGTCTGGATCTATAAAACCGATGTTTTTCTCATGGTCAATTATATGTGGCATGTTCACGTGTTGGTAAAATATCCGCTTTATTTGTTCCGCGGCTGATAACAAATCGAAAAATGTTGCGTATCAGAAGGTACTTGACTCAAAATAATAATCCCGAATGCATATATTGATTGAATAAAGAAAATATATCTCTGACAAGCCATTATAATAACCACGAAAACTGCAGTCGGGTGAACAGGGAGGTCAGATATCCAGAAAAACTCTGGATATTGCACGATTCTCATCAAAGTTATCACGAAACAGTTCTTTTACTTTACATCCAATGTGAAGTGTTGTTCCATCTTACATGAAGGCAATAGTTTGTAAATATTACCGTTCTTGTAAAGCAGGAATGAACAGTTGACGAAGCTCACTGTATCATGCACTCATGACAGAGCATGTTTTAAGGCCTCCAAGAGTGAGAGCTTTAAAGAAAAACGGTTCAAGGATAAAATCAGGAGTAAATTCACACTATGTAGCTACTTAATTGAATGCAGTGGTTGTTGGAGAATGACATTTACAAGTAAAGCCTCCAATACGCGGTAAATTTTAATTATTCACAGCTCCATTTACAAAAAATTGTACCTCATTTAAATATAGCATTTGCCAAAACCACACGTCATCAGCTTCTATCTCGCCAAAAATTGTCAAGCAAATTCATAACGTTTATAGACCTTAAATTTGCACCACATGGATCTAATATGGATAACATTTTTCAATGGATCACAGAATTTTTCGAATTGACGACTGTGGAGTAATCACCAATCGAACACTTGCTGAACAATAGTTAAAACTGGTGGCTGTCTCAAACACAGAAGCAGTGACTTGGAGTTTCATTCGCAACCGAATTTCCCATCCTCTTCCTGGTAGCACACCATATCTTCAAGTTTCAAAATCTTTTTTAAACTATTCTTTAATATGGGCCCTTTTCTCAATCCCTTTATACGACGATATTCACGCAGTGCAAGTAAGTTATTTCTGCCATTTCGATAAAACAGTTTTACCAATAAAACTCGATCTTTCTTCTATAAGAGCATGATTAACAGTGACAGAGACATGCAGAAGGATTTTCGGGCCCTGATTGCAAGTCTCTTTACATTTTTGACTAAATTAGGAAAATAACACTTTAAAAAGTGCTATCTGGTAATAAAAACTTGAACTACTTTTTTATTACAGATAACTTTGTCCCATCGTTCATATAAAGTATGAGTTAAATTTCATCAAAACCCGAAGAGGCAAAAGGGTCTGAATAGGATCACTATAATTATAAGCACTCTATCTTTTCAAAAGATACTTTACACTTTATTTAGAAATGATGTAAATGATTCAAAGCAAGCACGCTATGTAGTCCTCATATTTTATAATTCATAGAAATTGCATCAATTTAGAAAATTTATAAGGCAACAAAGCTAAAAATTATTTTTAACTGACCTGTTTGTAACCCCCTTTCAATCCAAGGGTTCTAGGCAGCTGCCTAGTCAGAATTTTGCCAATGGCTAGATTTACATCCTAAATAAACTGCATCAAAGCTAGTTAATAAATGAAACAAGGTAAAATTAGTGCACCTCTACTCTAAGCTCTCTATAAGGCGAACAACTCAGTGTAAAGACTTCAAAATTGGTGAACATACAATTCAAGACACAGGGGAAACAAATTACACTAAAAAAAAAGTACTAAAAACATCAATAGATGGCGTTGTACCAAAAAAAAAAAGGTTTGAAAAGACTCAAAACACACATTTGTAACACATTTCATTTGAACATATAAAATATTCACTCACAAGATCCTTATTAATGTTTACCAGCTATTCAATAGCGGATTCTAATTGGTCGATTGAGATCTTCTCATATGTAATGATACTGTTTTTCAAAAATGCAAGGTTACAGGACGTCTTCGGTAAACTTTTTAAATATCTCCAAAGCCAAAAATCGCACAGATTAAGGTGTGTAGAACGAGATGGCTAGGTCGCCGGCAACACATGACCAACTATTCTATGATTAGTAAAATGTTGATGAGAAATTACTGCACAATGAGGCCAATGTGTGGAGGCGCTTATCTTTCAGAAAGGTAAGGTAATCAAGATATTGGCGCATTCAGAGTACAGAGAAATTTTCGAGCATGTTTTGGTACCTGCTGTTTCTGTGTGTAAATTCTCAAAGTCAATGAAACTCTTGAAGCGCAGCTGAACCATTTCCTTTGTTTCAACAAACAACTTTACAAGAAAAGCACGAAGCCACCGCTGATAAGAATGACATTTTCCCAGCTTTATCCCTTTTATGGTTAGAAAAGAAGTAGAAATCAAAAGATTTATGTAATTTTTTCATGCTTAGAAAAAATTGCAATTACAATTGCTTCGTTCCTTCTTCTTTCAATTCAACAATAGAAACTAGAAAGGAAACATTCCATAACAAATATTTGTGTGATTATTTGTATCTTTTTAGCCTATTTTCTGCTGTACAACGCCATCTATCGGTTTTCTAGAACTTTTTTTCACCCACAAAATCCATCTCCCCGTGTCTTGAATAACATGTTTACCAATTTTGGAGCCTTTACACTGAGTAGTATACTGTATAGACAGCTCAGAGTGTGGGGGGGGGTTAAATTTTAATTATCTTGCATTTCATAAAAAAAAACCTGTATATTCATAAAATATTTTGAAAATTAGTCCAATTTTAAACCACGCTATTGGTAAACACAGAGAAATTAGAGATATCTTGACAACATGTTAAATATCTTTGTTAAAATTGTCTTGCAACTATTTGAAGTTAAAAGACAAAACAAAAACCATTTTTGAAGGGTAATAACTTTGGAAAATATTAATATCATCTTCCATATATCATTGTGATTACCCATCTTTCAACAGTTAAACTTAATTTCGCAATTGATTAATTTTCTGATACCTATTTTGTGATCTTGTTCTTTTCCATTGCCTCTCCTCTGATTGCATGGAATTTTGTTAAAGCAGCAAGTTTGCCTACATTTGATTGCGGCCATTTAAATTTAAACAATATGAACAATCTCTGGACTGGATACCTCAGCATTTTATAAATAGAGGCATAAAATTTGAATTTTGAGGTACATTAAATGATTTCATGGTAATTTCTATCTACATGGTAATTTCATAGTGGTAAATGGAACAAATTTGTTCGAACACTACAGTTATATTTTCTTTTACAAGTATAAATTTGTAGTTTTTAAAATCTGCTCTTGCAATTATTAAAAACATTTTATTTTTACTTTGGTATATGAATTTTCTTTAAAAATTGTGAATGACTGTCAAAAATTATTAACCAAAATACTTTTTCTCTAATGTCACATTGACTTGTAAAAAGCAGAAATAAAAGCAAATCCCCAGAAATATAAAGTGGTTTTTTCCCCCCAATTATTGTGGTAGTGATGAAATACATTAAATATATTTCAGGTATTTATGCAATATTAAAGATCATTGTGTGACATAAAATAATTGAGCTGAAGGAGGCATTGTAAGCTTAAGAACTATGAACATATAGAAATTTTAGAAACAGAGGGAACTGAACTAAGTTAAAACTCACAATTTCTTTATTTATTTCTGGTGTACAGCAGTGATTACTAACATAGAAGCAAAACCGTCTGACACACAAAATATATTCAGACCCTATCAAATGAATCACAGTGCTTTTTGATGTTATGAAAGCCAAATGAGATGGACATACACTGAATAGCTGTTTTCTTTTCGGATAAAATACTTAAAGTTTTGTTTAAAAATTCGAATAATATACACACATAAACAGAAATATTTTCAGTTATTTTCATAATAATGTTTTCAAACAATTAATTTACATAACAATCATTTACAAAAGAAAAGATAATATTTAAGTAAATGCATTTAAAATAGAGATATTGTCAAAAATATTTAACATAAAAGTATTTAAAAAAGCTATCCAAAGGAGAAATTTTTGACTCACAAAACAAACACTTAATAACAAAACTTACAAGTAATAACACAGATTTTCAGTCGAGTATTGAAATTTGAATAAAATAATAAATTAAAAATTAACTTTTGAAATAATTTCTTTGAAAACAACCTACAAAAGCTGACGGTGATTAGTTGTATACAACCAATCTGACATGATTTTTGCAAAGAGGAGAATTGATGCAAAATAATGGAAAATTAAAGTAGACATTAATTTAGAAAATTTAAATGGGAAAAAATACCAAACAACTTAAAGAAATATAAATTACAATACTCCTTATACATTTCTAATTATGTATACAAAAAGAAATCTTTTCTTTTGATTTTTTAATAAAATATTGAATAACCAAAAGATATTTATGAAACATGAAACAAAATACTTTTTAACTACAATAAACAAATAATCCATAAGCTTCAGAAAACTAATTATTCCTTTTTTTTTCTTTTTCCTTAATTCTCAATTTTTAATATCAATTTTGAAAGGTACTGACATTAAAAAACAAATTATTCAACTATGTATTACTGCATTTAGGAAAATTACAGTCATTTCTGCTGCGTGTCATTCAGATCAAATACTATGAAATAATTTTGTTTTAAATATCTTTTTTAGAAGTTGACCCAAATTAAGTATTTAAAAAATGGCTTTTTAAATTTTATTTAGAACTTAAAAACAGATTTAACATTTTTTTTAATTTTTACATTTTAATTGAATAAAAAAAATTATTCAATGAGTTTCTTTGCCTTGAAAAACCTTCTCAAATATAGAACTTGCCAGGTGGCCAATGCAAGAAGAATGCACATCGAGAAAATACTGAAATAAAGCACTCTGGTATTCGTAGATTCTAGAAGGGAGAGAAGAAAACATTTAGCATTATCTGTATAATATGAATAAAATCAGTCATTTTAAAACTATGTATTGTAATAAGCTTAAGCAAAACTAAGCATGTCTTAAAACCATACTTTACAAAGATTGTATAATCCAAGTACAATTTTTTAAAAATATTTATACCATAAAATAATAAAAATACCATATTGTATAATAATAATCATTTTCTCGATATATTATTTTATCAGATTCATACTTGTAATTGGAAACTAATTTTAAAATCTATATTAAGATAAATTATTTTTAAAAAATGACAGAAAAAAATCAAACTATACAAAATTAATTACTGCATTATAAAGTGTAAGTAAGTAAGTATAATACGTCAAGTATATTTTGCAATAAAATTAATAACTCAGTTTTGTACTATAAGAGTTGCCCTGCTGTAATAACTCTGCCATTTGAAAAGAAAGATGATTGTATATGCCCCTATAGAGGATGCAGAGAGTTGGGAATGCAAGTGATATCATCAGATACATGTATGATAGTGTGGGTGCATATTTAAAGGCATTGTTCGCATGGATGGCTCCAAACAGTATCAATGGGCAATCATGCAATTTTTAACAGTGGAAAATGTGAGTGCAAGTGAAATCTATCATTGATTACAAAATATGTATGACATGGTGAATGTGCCATAGATTGACATTCCAATGGAGCAGGAATTTTCTTCATGGAAGGAGCAGTACCAACAACATGCCATAATCTGGTTAAAAGAATATGGTTATCACCAAGGAAGCAGTCCTAGAGGTGAACCTTCATGTGAGAATTAATCAGCGAATCACCACTTGAGAAATAACAGTGAAAATGTGTACAAACAAAAAAAGTGTTCACAAAGTACTGGGTGAAAAGTTATAGCATTATTTGTGCACAAGCCATGCTGAAACATTTGACAGAGTAATAGATTTATCACATGTCCGTTTTCCCACGGGAAAACTGGGAACCAATCCCTTTGAGCCACTGGAATTGGAGGACCTTTGCCACTTATGAAACAGAGTACCATCATTTTGGTCAAGTCATTAAAAGCATAAGCATGAAATAATGAAATGCTTCATCCCTATGGTTGAAGAAGGCTTGCTCATCAACTAGAGCAGATAAAAAACCTTGTTAATGTGTCTCTACTAAATTGATGATCCACTACTACTGAAATGGCTACTTATGGACCCGATGGTCACTGCTGACATGTACTTAATCACATTTCAAGAACAGAAATATATATATAACCATCATCATGGCATACTGGCATGTAGGGTTATTTATCTTCTTGCATAAGGATTCTCGTCCTCATGGAGCTATGAGGCACCAAACTTTGTATCAGGCAATCCTGCTAAGAAGTTTTCAAACAACCACTTTACAGTTTGGATCTCCAGCTAAGTGACTATCACATATTCAGTCTGCAAGAAAAGCCCTGAAGGAATGATGATTTGCCAATGACAATTAGGTTCAAGTTGCCAACCAAACACAGAGCTTCTCCCTCCTAGTTACCCATCATCTTGGGGATCAATCAAACACTTATTTCCACCTACTTAGTGGCTTTGCCTGTCCTATATTACTTCTTTCCTTTGCATGCTAATTTATGTTAATATCATTTAACCATTTATCAAACCAATTGTAGAGTCACTTTCATTTGGAGACACTCTCACAAATCAAAACTACATTTATTTAGCCGAATTTTTTTTTCAGGGGATAAATTTTTTGTTTATAGATGCATGCACCAATAAAGAAGACGGAATCGAAACAGATTAATGCCATGACAAAATTTATTTCTCAAAGTCAATTGGCTAGTATCAATACTCTTGAAGAGATTTCAATATAAATAAATAGATAAATATTAAATGAGCAGATAAATAACAGATACATCAAGTTCATCTATACTTAAAATAAGCTCAATGTGCGTGTGTGTGTTGGCGCTCTACAGGCCAGACCGTTGGACCTACAACTACCAAATTTAGTACATATATACCTTGGAGGTCGGGAATGCGCACCTCGGAGCCCTTTTTTCGAATTTTTAATTAGAATTTGAATTCATTAAAATTCAAGCAAAATTTCGACGTTTTCTCACAATAACTTCTGAAAATAATATTGCATAAACCTGATTTGTATATCAATTTAAAGATTAAAAAATTAACAATCTAATGGTATCAATGTTTTCATGCATAACTTAAGCTTTTATTTTTAATGAATTTTTAAAGAAAGATTTTAACTATGTTTTTTTTAGCACGTGACATGATAAAATAAAATATAAAATGTGATATTTTCTAAAAAAATAAATGCAAAGGAAAGGTTTCTATAATCGTTTGCAATATCTAATTAATTAATTCAACAATTTTTCTTTATTTATGGTAAACCTGATTGAATTTAGACAGGATATGCATTGAAATCCTGACTGAATGGCAAATTTCTATAATCGTTTGCAATATCTGTATCATTCAGGCCAATCAATGCCCGGAATTACTTCAAGGCTAATGAATATGTGATGTAATTGAAAATTTTAGAACGCATGGCAAACCAGCTGGTCGCCAAAGGCGGCAAGTAGTTAATAAATTAATGATATGCATTAAATAATTAAATGCACATTGTCTTCAATTATTATTTGATTGACTGATAATAATTTCTGTAATATAATATCTTCTCCAATCTTTAAGTTCCATAAAAAGTTGAGAACAGATTGTGTTAAAGTAGTTTATAATTATTAATTCAAAATCACTGACATTTAAGTTTTTAATCTTTAAAAAAAAATAATAAACACTGTGGCTAGGCAAATGCTAAAAAATACTTAACTCGATTTTAAAAATGAAAGAAAAGGTATACCATTTGTATCACGCATTTCAGCTTCACGTTGTCGCATGTAAGCAAAATCCTTCACAATAGATTCTGATAAATCTTCCAGCTTCTGAAGTTCAACTTCTAATGGTTTCAAACGACCAACTTCTGCAATCTATAATTTAGAATGAAGATATTTTAATCATATAACAATCATCGAAAAAGGACTAATGGATTTTAAATACAAAAATGAAAATATTTTTCACTATTTTAAACAAAATTTCAAGAACATCTTACATACAATAACTCCAATCAAAGCAAGAACCATTAGAAAGGGGGGAGGATCCTAATGAGACAGAATTAAAATTATTTATCTAACAAAGATTTTATCATAAAACTTCTTTTTGTGAATGGTTGGCAATCAGATTAACTATGTTATAGAATATGCATTTTGAGCAACACATATTGTAAACTGGGGTAACTTAATCAGTTTTTCAAATAAATGATGTTTCATTTCCTACTAAGCCATGCAATGCAGGTATTAACAATTTCCCCATATGGAGAAGACATTTAACAATATGCTTTTTGCATGTTAGAATTATAAGTTGTATACAGGTTTGTATCAGCATTTTTATTTTCAATTTGCCAAGAATATATTTTTGATATCAACTTAAAAGATTCAAAAGTTAGACATTAGCAAAAACTTCTTGCTTTACTTAAGTCAGTATATAACTCCATTTCAGAATCAATTTAAAATTAAAATTTTATGTAACATTTCAGTTTAATAATGTAACCTGCACCAGTAATTTGGATAAAATGAGGCAATTTTGCTACAGTAGAATTTTTTCTCTCAAATTTTTATATACTCTTTGCAACTTTTTCTTTTCTTGTATACTTATTTGTTAAAATAAGTTTACAAGTATGAAATAACTATAATTTAAACACTTATTAGTACCAAAATGGGATGCTATAAGTATGAAAATTATAATGAATCCAAGCTGCAATTTGCTCTCTCTACTATGGTCAATAAAGAAATGACCAGAAAAAAAATTTGAGAGTTATAATATTCTTGGAAGAATAGTTGAAAATAAAAATATTTTCATTCAAAGAATTCAATAAACTAGACATTACTGGGCAGTGGTTTCTTACTTGTACAGAGTTAATAATGCTATTTGATATTTACAGCTAAATTGTAAAAGATTTCTTTGAGAAGACAGGCTCTAGAGTTCACAAATGATAGAAAAACTCAAATATTTTAAAAGAAATTAAATTGGGGTTGGGGGATCATAAATTGAAGAATAACCATAAGAGCAGAAATAAATATGGTTCTGCATTTCCTCTGCTTGACACATACAACAAACATGAGGAAATGTAGAGTTCTATGTCACTCAGAAATTGATGTCAGAGTTCTGAAAAAATAAAATATGGAATGTTTGTTGTGGCAAAGCTCTGGAGAAAAATAAGTATTAACATTTTGTTGATACACTGTTTCAGCTGTATGGAGATCAGGAATTTAAGGCATATTTATGTATGAGTGACAAGACAAAAACATTTTTATTTCCCAAACATGCTCGATGAAGCTTTATTGAATGTACAAAGTATTATACATAACAAAAACTGAGAAATCATTACCTTCTGATTTCTTTTAAATATTCCAATTTTAATATTTTAAATATTTTTGCATCTCTTTCTTTACCATGAAGAATGAATATTAGATTGCTTTTATAGTTAGTTCAAAAGAAATTTATTTTTGAGGATTCTAATTGATTTTAACATAGGCAGCAAAGTTGCTCCTTTCCCAAAGTAAGTGTGCTAATGCTATTTTTTTAACACTGAAATATTTTCTTAAATTATATTGGATAGAATGTAAAACTAACAACTAATGGTTTTGAATTATTTTTCCTAAAGCTAATTTGTTCCAGTTCATGATATCAAAGAAAATAGAAGTAATTACTTGTTAAAAATAAAAAAATGTTTATTCTTAACCTTATTTTTTGTATCTATTGTTACAGCTATAGGAAAAGGATAACAGTAAAAATATATGCTAACAGTATCTGCACTGTACAGCTAGTGGTATAGCATTCAAGAACAAAAATTAGCCTTAAACTTAAAACTAGCTCCATTCAATATATGAACATCCTACACAACATCAAATAAACACAAAAACATATTTAGAAATTATGAGAACTAGCTGCAAAACATTTTTTAATAGCATACATTCAGGAATATTCATTGTTAAAAAGTTTTTTTAAAAAAGAAATATTTGAAGACAAAACAATCCACTAAAAATATGCAACAGAAAAGCTGTTTTGAATGTTTGTTTTTTCACTTCTCTTCTGTCTCAAATTTAAATAGCATTCTCTGTCAGCAGACAGGCAATCATTTCAATCCTCAGGAGATTCATTGTGTCTCTGCATTTTAGTTGCAGTGCGATGTAAAGAAACATGGTTAATTTACTCATCAAAAGGCTCTTTTTCCCTAAGTGTGGACATTATTTATCCGATATTCACAAACTGAATGTTTCTTTCCACTTCATTTTCCTTATCCCGCAATACATGAAGCTTTATCAAATTCAATGTCTTTAAGTCAAGGTTGGATTTCCTTTTTTTGAGCATAATGAGATTTGAATACCTGTTTAAAATCAGATGTAAACAAGGAAAGTATTGCATATGCATACTACAGCTCTTGCTATTAGCACGTGCGCAGCTTTCGCATATGAATGGAATAATCAAAATCACAATTATATATATATATAATTTATTATGTCTTTAATGCACTAAAATTTTTCCTAAAAATGCTTACCACTATGATATAAATATCTCAAATATCCGTTAACTATTTCTCAAGTTTTTTGTGGTTCTAACATTCAGACTTCATTTTATACTATTATATATATATATATATATATATATATATATATATATGATGAAAAGCTAAAGAAAAACTTTTTTTTAAGTCTTTCCAAGCAGTTTTGTCATGTTTGGCAAGGACTTAGGGACTTATTTCATATATTATATAAAAGTTGATTAGCTACATCTGAAATACAGAATTATTTGTAAGATTGATTTCACAAGATTATTCATCAAAGAAAATATTCTGTATTTTTTTAATAACAGATGATATCTGCACCAGACATTACAAAATATTAAAGAATGAGTAGCCCAGACATAGAGATGATAATTTCTTAGTTTTCAACATGAAATGAAACCCTTCACCATGGAAGTTACAAAATTAGCATGTCCAATAAATACAGCAAATACATACTACAAAAATGCATATTTTAAAATATTATGGTTAAGTGATATATAAAAACCAAACTTTATCTGTAGTCAAACTAAAATCATCATATTTTGGAATTAAACCTAGAATCATTATCATATCATACAACATATTAAACATTCATGTAAAAATATTGATAAATGTTAGGATTTATTGTTTATTTCAAAATTTCACTTTTTCTACAGCCATAAATTTCTAATCATATTATTTGTCAAATGTCTGCAAATTACTATTTCTATCTAAAAATTCTAATACTGATCAAAAACAAAATACAATTTACCGAGATCTTAAAAAATGACAAAAGTATGTTAAGTAGAGTGGTTTTACTATTGACATGTACATGAATGATAGAAGCCACAGTTTACTAATTTAAATATAGAAAGTGATAACATTTCATTTTATAGCTTTATGATTAATCAAAATTCATAATCTTCAATAAACAGTAATTAAATTAATTGAAATGAAACAAAAAAAGCAATTATAAAATTCAACATTTATTAATAAAAAAAATTAAGATTAAAAGAATGCAGAACTATTTTATTGCAAAATATCAAAACTATTTAGAAAAAAAATTATGAATCTTATCAATATTATCATTATTAAAATTTTGTTTAATAAATTTACATTTGTGTAATTTATTTAAAAGAATTTAAATCACTCTCCCAAGATTATGTTTTTATTATATACTCTTATGATTTTAATTATAAAGCTGTTCTAAAATTCCATTCTTTTCCCAATAAGAGTCCTCCAACTTTTTCAACATGACAACATTACACTTTCCATTCTTTGGAAGTCAATCTATCTGTGACAAATTCTTCAAACTCAAATCAACAGTCAATTCCCCCCCCCCCAACAAGCATTTTAACTGTAGATCAAATCTTTTCAATAACATTTAGATCTTATTGGTAAAAAATGGATATTGCAAAATATAATATCCATTTGCTTCTATTATGTTACCAATCTTGTATATGACTTTTTTTAAGGCAGCCACTATTAATTAGCCAGCGCAGTTCGATTTTCCATTTTTTCCAAATAGTTCCAATTTTCATAATTTTATATTAGTTGTATTTTGTTTTTTTTAATCAAACAGTCCATCATTTCTTTCTTTATGCTATAATTTTGAAGATTTTAAGTTTGTAACTTCTATGTCATACAGTAAATTATCCATACACGCGTTTTGTTTAAATTTGAAATGACTTTTTCAAACGTCTATTTCTCAAAGTTCTTGAAGTTCATTTTGACCATGGTCTACTTTGTATATTTATTGAGTACAAGGAATAAATTCTGAGTGGAATTCATGAGAAATAAAATTTGTAAAATAAGGGAAAAAAATATTAAATTGCAACTTTAACCAAAGAAAACACTAATAAAAAAATTGTTAAATAAGTTAGTGAATATAAAAACATGTGTAACTGTGTCTAAAGACAGAAGGCAAATAGTCTATAACTTTTTAATTGTCTGGAATTGATACAAAGAAAAAAATAAATCCCAGATTTCATTGAATTCTACCTATTCGAAATGGATTGTCCCTATCATAACCTGTTTCTATAACCACACTTATAAACAAAGACTTTCAATGGGAAGAGTTCTTTTGATTCACAGTACAAAAATTTTAGGCTGCTTCAATAAACATTTATACAATTTACTGCTTTGCAAATTACTGGAACATCATATTTTTAGGAAAGCACTGAATAGGGCTCATTGTATAACATATAATCTCCACAAGCTAGATTTAATCAGATGAATGAAGTAAAAAGAATCAAGCCATAGACTTCAAATAGGAAGATTACTCGATTATCAAAATAAGCCTATTCATCACCAAATAGGTAATCCTTAGACTATAGAAATAGATTACCTGTCTCCTAAAACTAATAAAACCCAAATATGGTTTTGGCATTAAAAAAAATTACCTTTTTACTCCACCAACTTTATTCCTACATATTTTCTCAATTTTTAATAATTTTTTTAAACGTATTACAAAACTGTAACAATCTGTTTTTAATGTTATAATGTTAATACATTCAGTTACATCTTTGAACATTCATTTTGAAATACAAATTTCATTTCCACTTTTATTTTGTATTATATATAAAATTAATTAGCAGTAACAGTAATTAGCAGCATATTTTCACCTAAATTCGTAATTTTAAATTTTAACAAACAAAAGGTATAAAAAATTTTAATGCTCTCCATTTTAATTGATTTACAACCCAAGAAATCAATAATCTGAATGAATAAGCTGGGATAAAAGAGAAAAATAGTGTACCGCTTGCTGCCTAAAGATGCCAAGTTGCCAATAAAGATAGTGGACAAAATAAACAAACACCTCTATGAAACAGTTATGGTTACCACTTCATGCATTAAAATTATTATCTTAACTGATAAGTATTAGAATTGTTATTTTATTTTGAGATTTATTTAATCTGCAATTGAGATTTTTACTAAAAATTTTTTACCCTTTTGATCACTATCACTGCTTTTCTTATTTTTGTAGAAGTTTTTCAAACCAGCTGCACCGGCCTGTTGTGCAAAGAGCAAAATTTAGAGCATGCGATGCCAGTCAGCTGGGCAGAATTTTTTAACTTAAAAAACATCCTATGGCTTCGCTATTGATGGGAGCAGGAATTCAGTAGCTTCACTAGCACATTGAACATAAGGATATTGTGGATAGCAGGAACAGTATATACAAACAAATATCCTTTCCTAACTTCATCAGCTCTTAAAAAAATATATATATATTCCACTCACCCTTCATCTATTCTGCAGATTCAAAATACCTTTACATGACATACATTCTTGCACAATTACCTACATAACAAATTATTAATGAAAGGAATGTTGCAGCAGCAAAAGAATCATGATAACTGCGAAGAATTCCATTGCAGCTGTCTTTTAATATGAGAACAGACTTTTTTGTAAATTACAGCTTCAGACGATCTTTCTAACAATCGAAAATAAATATTTCATATTCCTATTTACATTTAAAAAATAGATTTGCATTTCTTATCAATTGTAAAAAAATCAATCATAATATCGAACAAAATTTATATCCTAAATCGATATTTTTTATTTAACATTTTTCATAAAATAGTTGCCGTTCATGTACAACTCAACTATTGTAAAAAGTAGTAAACAAAACAAAATTGGGGTTGCTAGAAGAACGTTCCTTTGGGTTGCCATATTGGCGAGAAACTCAAGAAGCACACTATGCTTCACTTCATCCTAAGCTGGTTACCAAAGGCAAATAGTTTTTACAAAAAAGTAAATTATCATATTTAAAAAATATATTATTTATGATTATCTTTCATTAAGAATTTATTAATCACAGCAAAACATTTGGAATTTTTTTTTATATATTTATAATTTTGACACAATAACATGAGGTTAGCATTTTATCTATACTTATAATAAAGCTCAATGTGTGTGTGTGTGCGTGTGTGTTGGCGCTCTACAGGCCAGTCTGTTGGACCTACAGCCACCAAATTTGGTACATGTATACCTTGGAGATCGTAAATGTGCACCTCGGAGCCTTTTTTCGAATTTTTAATTATAATTTGAATTAATTAAAATTTAAGCAAAATTTTGACGTTTTTCAGCTATAACTTCCGAAAATTTTATTGCACAAACATGATTTTTATATCAATTTAAAGATTAAAAAATTAGCTTTCTAACGGTATCTGTTTTTTAAATTTATAACGTAAACTTCTATTTTTAACGAATTTTTAAAGAAATATTTTAACTATGTTTTTATCACGTGACTGGATAAAATAAAAGAATGCTGGAAGTTCAAATAAAAAAAACTATCATCGTAAATCAAGTCTAAAGAAATGCAACTTTTAACACGTGACTGACACTGCAAAGCAAAAGATTCTATGATCGTTTGCAATATCCAAATAATTAATTCAATAAATCTTCTTTATGGTAAACCTGATCGAATTTAGACAGGATATGCATTGGAATACCGACTTAATGGCATATTTCTATTATCGTTTGCAATATCTGTATCATTAATTCAATATATATTTTTTTCATTATAAAATGTGATAGTTTCTAAAAAAATAAATGCAAAGCTAAGGTTTCTATAAAATCTGCAAGAGCCCGTCAAAGGGAAAAAATTTTATCACCATGTTGCCATCATTTTGACAAAAGTTCAAATTAAAAAAAAAATTTTTTTTTAACTATCATCGTAAATTAAATCTGAAGAAATGCAACTTTTAGCACGTGACTGGATAAAATAATATAAATATATAAAATGGGATATTTTCTTTAAAGAATGCAAGGCAAAGGATTCTATGATTGTTTGCAATATTTAAATCATTAATTGAGTAAATTATCTTTATTTATACAGGATTGAATTTATGCAGGATCTGCATTCAAATTCCTTTCCAATGGCCAATTTGTAAAATATTATTAATAGGCATATATATTGTTTAATACTATTAATTTGATCTAAATGAAGTAAATAATTACATTTTATGTAGTTTGAGTCAAACAATGTATTGAAGAATAATGAATTTTAGATTTCTTCATACTTTGCTCTGTAAGCCATATTTTACAAAATATTTTTATTAATATTTTTAATAAAAGTTGCTACATCAATCAGTCTTCTAAATCAATCATTAAAACTGACTGATTTATAAAGTTAAGCCATATTATTAGGAAAACGCATTCTTTTAGAACTTTCAGTCCATCATCTTAAAGAAAATATTAATTTCAGGCCAATCAATGCTCGGAGTTACTTCAAGGCTAATGAAGATGAGATTTAATTGAAAATTTTAGAACCTATTACTCATGGCGAACCAGCTGGTGGCCAAAGGCGGCTAGTTGTTAATAAAGCTTTTTAATTCAAATTGAAATTTTCTACTCTTATCAAAATATCATTTCATCTTCTGGCTTTTGAAAGTAATCAAAATCTGGTTGTAGCCAAGTTAGTGAGTCAAATTATTTCAACAGAGAAAATAAGAATTTGTTAAAAAATGTTAGTCACACAAATTAAAAATGAATTAGATAGGTATATATATAAAATACTCACACTATCATAGCTCTTAGCTTCAACACCATGTTTCAAAGATAAAGTAACTTCTTGCTCTTGTGTTCTTTGACCTGGAATTCAAAGTTAGATTATATTTATAGGTGTAAATACTTAAAACTAATTAATATGCAACACATACAAAATAAAATTATATAGAGCATGAAAAATGTTTATACATAAATTATATTTTACTGAACAAATATTGATCTTATTGCAGATAAAAGTTAGTACTTATCGTAGAAAAAAAAAATAGCAGAACATACAGTATATCATTAAAAAAAATTAATTGATATTTACCAGCAGGAGCTTTTGAAACAAAGCAAGCTTCAAAGACATCATAATCATCTGTCACAAAAGCAAATTTTCCTTTATCTACATTTTCCCTTGATACTAAGATGTGCCCTTTTGTATCTGTAACCTAAAAAATAGTAATCGAAATAACATAATTTATTATTAATAGCTTTTCCCAAAATGAATCAAGAAATTTCAAAATTCTATTTGATATAAATCTTAACAATATTTTATTTCTTTTTAAAAAAAATTAAGCACAAAATATATATATGGAAAAATTTATAAAACAAAAATGCATATGGATGTTAAAAATTCAGTTAATGTATTTACTTCTAATAAGAAATATTCAGAATTTTCTTAAACATGATTAATGGTTTAAAAAATAAAAAAATAAGCTTTTTCAAAAAAACTTTAGAATAGTTCTTAAAGTTATTTCTAAGAATCAATTAACATTTTAAAATAATTTGAAATCACAGTGCTAAAATGAATTAGCTTAAATATAACTAATTATTTGATACATATAAAAATTTCATACAACTATTTAGACAAATAATGAAAACATTTTACAGAATTCAATACATATCAAATGCAGAATTTTAAAAAGTGCAGTCAAAAATGTAATGCAATAAAAAAGGTAATTAAAAAATATATTAAAATGCAGTTTGCTGAGCTCTAAAAGAATAAAGGTAGTGAATATGGCATTACCATGGAAACAATGCTAACAAAGCATATTTAATGCACTTTTATTCTTTAAAATATTATAGAACACACAAAAAACAAATTCCCTGTCTTAAAAATAAGAAATCATTCAAATTATCTATAGTCTAGCTAGTTAATATGACATTTTACAACTTTCAGGATTTGTTTAATTTACTTAGATTAACAAATTCTTTAGAAGCTATATAAAAATTATTAGAGTAAGATTTTATGATTTTAAAGCTTGGCTAGATGATAATGACAACATTCTCTTCTTTGTTTCTCCTAACTACATTCAAAACAATATTTTGATCCTGATAATTATACTTGTGTTTATAAACAGATCTTTGACAAACTTACAAGATGCTGAAATCAAAAATCTGTCACTAAACCATTCTGAACTCAATTACATTTTAGAAAATTTAATTTTACAATCTTCATTATAATTCATTTATCAGTACTGATATTAAGTGAATACCTTTTAATTTTAAAAAGTTTTTCAGACATTTCAAAGATTACAAGATTCTGTGAAATTAAAATTAGAAAAAATATATGAATAGTTTTTTTACTATCCTTTTCTTACATTTCTGGGCTTAAACCAGCAACCAAGTTTTAAGTAACATAAGCTATCATAAACCAAACTTGTTAATCAAGTTTGTTAAAATATTTGACAGAAATAAAAAATTTGCATAGCAAAAATTATACATGATGTTTAATAACACTGTAACTGTTAATGATAACTGTCACTTGTCTGCAAGGTTCAACATATGTTTTATTTAGTGAAACGGTTATTTTTGAGCGGCAGCTATTATGAATGAAAAAAGATTAGATCACAATGCAATCTCAGTAATTAAAAAAGCAATCCCTCTTTTAAAAGCAATTGGATCTGTATCGATATTTACACATATCTACATAAACTTCTAAAAAACTTCTAGTGTAACTTCTGGGGGTGATGCAAGTGTTAGAAATTAAAATTTTTAATTTTGCAGAACATTTCATGACTACATTATGAAGAGATGACGAAGAGATGATTAAAAAAATAATGAAACAAGCATTTTTCCAGCCGGGTAGCCCCATGTTTACTTGCCCGTCAAAAGATAACATACTTTCTTTTCGATCTAAAAACATAATTTAAAGGTTGATATGAAACAGAAAAATCAAAACTAACCAATAAATCAGTCTTTTGGCCAGGCGCATCGCTTAATTCGTACTCGCCACTGACCAGCACACCTTTATGGATTTCTTCTTTTAAACACCGTCTGCTATTTGCGGGTAATCGAAACATCAAACTATTTACAACTACAATACAGCATATTAAAATGAAAATCTGGTGATATGCAGACATCATGAATACAATTTAGAAAATAAATAACAATCCTTAAATATATTTTGATTATAAAGAACAAAATACACCATAAAATTACAACTTAGACGTGGCATACGCAAATTGAAACAAGCGAGTTAAATTCAACACCGATGATAGCATTTTCGGTCATAAAGTTGAGAAAGAAACGGAGCTGCTTCAGGAAAATATTATTCATTTTTTTTTTACATATTTTGGAATAAATGATATCTGGTTGTAAATAATTCAAAAAGAATAAATAAGCTTAATTTTTACTTCTGAACCATTTAAAATCTGATTTCAACCAAATATACATCAGAAGTAACAAAAATTATAATTTTTTGTAAATTTAAAAAGATGAAAGTTTAGCAAGCAACATCAAACATTTATTAATTGAATCAAATTATAACAGTAAATAGAATTGTGTGAAATCAATTAAGGTTATAATTTATAAAAATAACAACTTAATTTTTTTTATTGTCATTAAATATGATGTGTTATTAAATCACAGATGAAAGCGCCTCCACTAGCGATTGTATTGTATCGGAACTGTGTAGTCGTAAACTGGCCGAAAACCTCGCCCGTCTGAACCGATGCGTTAAGTAGTGGACTAGTCATTGACATTGAAGAGGTTAAAACAATCCAAAAATTATGATCAGAACTATATTTACTAGCAATAAACTGTTTTGGAAAATTGAGAACAATGTGTGAACTGCATTTAACAAATGAATACCAGTTTTGATGGATAAATGCAGCACAGGTAGGATTTAACTTGTTCGGCTACCGTACTTACCTTCTCTTGTTTGTTGTTTAGATTATTTATAAATGTGCATATATTTGAATATTTGGTACGAAACAGATGTTGACTATTACTGTCACGTTGATTTGGATTATTCTTAACATTTTATTTTCTGTAACTACGTTACTTATCTTGAAATTTAGTGACAGCTTATAATTCTGCTTTCTGTAATCGCAGAAGGCGTGTTTTTTTTTATATTCGTAGATTGTTTTCTCATAGTGAAATAAAAGTTTACGGAATCGCTGTTTAAAACGTATTGTTAAAATGCTTCTTTAAGTACTATTTTTAGAATCAATGAAGCTAAAATATAAATTTCAAATTTTGTTATGTTTTTGTTTTTTAGTATTATTTATTTGTGGTGTATCGAAATTATTCGTAACATAGTGGTGTGAAAATATATTTATCTGAAATTAATTCTCATTTATAGCAGTAAATTTATCAGCGAATGTTATTATCTCATGCATTGATCTAGTTAATGTTGAATATCCACCCTGTTAATATATATTGTGTTTATTCCTTATTATGATTTAGAAATTTGAATGAAGTTAAACTGAATTTGTAAATTCATTTATCAAAAAATATTATTGTTTTTTTCTATACGGGTTATGGTCCTTTGTAATTATAAATAATCGATTTATTATTTTATTTTATACCCTGCTGTGATAAGGAATTGAAAGAAATACATGTGTATAATTTATTATTTGTTGAAATAAAATTTTTTACGTGTATGCATTTTATTTCTGTGATATAAAGAATCAAAACAGTAAAAACATGTCATCCACTTATCTAAATTTTAACTGTGAACTTTAATCTCTACTGGTATATTGTTTTGGTTTGATTGAGGAAGTCAATGATATTTAGATTTAATAAAAACCTTCAGTAAATAGTTGTTTTATTTATCATACTAATTAATTATAAGAATTTTCTAAAAAGTTTAAAATTCCTTATGATTATTTTGAAATTAAATCCAAAAGTGAAACTAAAGCAGAAAAGCTTGTTCTACGAGCTGTGCATGTCTGCATGTTAGAGATTGACAGAGTGGAAGATGCAGTGTTTCTTGTGGATATTTCAAGAATTAAATTAATGCCTGTCTGACATATTGAACTTTTACCTTAAAGTCATAAACCAGATACACAATATATGTTTATGTAAATATTTTATTAATGTGATTATTTAATTTTGATGGTAATCATTTTTCCGTGAAATTTTAAATGAAATAATTCTTTTATTCTTTATTAATATTTTTTAATCCTTGATATAGATTATGAAAACATTTTCAAAGTTTCTTTCATCTTACTTTAGATCTCCTTTGAATTCGACATTTATAATTTATGATTATACTTATTAAACTTTCATATTGTATATTTTCTTTTTTAAAATATGTAGTGTAACAAAGGTAAATAATACCTGAGATAAAATATCATTTTTGTCCCTACCCTTTTATAAATGACATTAAACATTGTAATAAATTTACTATTACTTGAATTTGTGAGTATTTTCTCAAGACTATTTTCTTTTGCAGTTATGTCCATCCGTCTCTATAATATTTCAGTCAGCTGTACGGTCTCAAGATGATCTTCTTAATATTGTCGCAATAGTTTACAACAGAGATGAATGGTACATTGGAAGAATGCTGTAAAATTAACTTTAAATTTTTAGTAATGACAAAAGCAAATGTTGAAGTTCTTAGAAGTTTATTAATAGTAGCAGTGGCGGTATTTATGGTAATGGTGAGGACATTGAAATTTCTATTGCACAATCATTTCTATCATCAGAAGAATTAAACACTGTTTAGTGTTCAGATTTAGAGTGTGTATTTAGATATAAGCTTACTACAATTTACAAGGATTTTATGTTAACACAGCTGTTGAATTGGATTAAAGATTTGTGCTTTTCTGATTGGATAAATGTGGAGGGAGGACAAATTTGGATATTTCAAAAAATTTCTCTTGACTCTCCTTTTGATACTCTACCCAATTTCAATGGATCATATCCTATCTTAATTGCTGATTGGCAGTGAGGTAGTTAATATCATGGCTGAAATTGCTTACATTTAAATCTTTCAATTGGGGAGGGGGGAACCCTTGAAAACTTTGCCTATTATGCATGCTACTTTTTTAGAGATCCAATTGAGACTTAACAAACATACCAAAAAAAAGTAGATGACTGATAAGCTTTATTAGTGTGCCAACCAATGAGTTTACCTTCAAGCAGCTTTGAAAGCTTTTTGTAAAGCTGGTTGGGTATTCCACTCTCTCTTTCTTATTTGTTTGAATTTGGTATTTAAAAAATTTTAATTTTGTATAACTATCTGAATTTATGGAAGTGTTTTTGCAAAATTAGTAGTATTAATTAATTACTTATAAACTACTTATTAAAATTAAAAGCAGTAACAATAATATATAAATAAATGCATATTTATTATCTTTTGGACCTTTAATATGCATATCATTTCTATTTACCTCATTTATGTTTTGTAGGATATTAATGTGCTGATTGGGGTGATTTTTTAAAATTTTGTTTCAAAAATTTTGTTGTTGCTCTATTATGCTAAAATTTTGATGTAGATCAACCAATTTCCTGTTAAGTTAAGAAAATTATATTTTGCTTGCTGCCAAATTTATTTTTTTCTGTTTTGTTCTTAATATTAATGAGATTTTAAAAAATATGCATTATTTACATATGCTATGTTGGCATAATTTACTCAAATACTTTCTTCATTGTAATAAAATTCAGTTTGCTCACTGATCATGTGGATACTTAATAATTAGTTTTCATTAAAACCTAATAAATAAAAATTATTGGAGAGCATGATAGATAAATTTGTCATGTTGTGTGATTTACCTCATTACAAAAGTTTTAGTACATTATAAACAAAGCAAGTAGGATATATTTATTTGAAAAATAGCATTTTAATGTATGTCACAATTTAAAAACTTGATTTTTTTTTTTCTTCTTCTTCTTCTTCCCTTTGGTAACTACGAAGTCTTGTAACATGCGAGAGATTTATTTTAAAACTAATATTCCCAGTAGAACTAGTTGACTGCTGAAAACAGCTAGCATGTTACAGTTTTAGAAACATCATTCAATTCTGAAGTTTTTTTTTTGTTGTTGTTGTTTTTTTAAAATGAAATATCATTCCTAAATCTTAATTGGGCTTAGAATATCTGTATAGGAAGAGTTATTTTAGTCCACACAATGCCAAAGACATCTTCAAGCTCCTCAATTATGACAGACTTTTTTTTTTTTTAAGAAAAAGAAATTATGACTTTTATGTTTATCTGTTTGAATACACAGGGCTCTTCAGGGACAATACTATAAATTACTTTTGCAGTATTTTTTTGTCGAGCATTTATTCTTTTAAAGATTTTATATCATTTTATTGATTTACAGATTCAAAAGATGCTGAGCTTTTATAAATCTTAATGGTATGTTTTTTAAATTTTAACAGTACTTTTATCTTTGTATGTTTGTTACATCCCAAGTGTAAAGAATATATTTAATAAAACATGCCTTTTAACAGTGAAAGGCTTTAGCTTTGAATTTAATTACTACTATAACAAAAATAATTTTCTGATAACTATTAAAAAACATCTCAAAATTGACAGAAGATAATTATGTGATTTTGTTCACTTTATTCAGTGTTTTTTCATGGTTTAAGGATTTATTTGGTAATCTTTATGATTTCATAAGAAAATAAATTTTTTAAGCAGATTGATTCGGCATTTGAGTATTTTTTTAAAGTTATTACATCCACTCAAAAATAAGTCTTTATATATCATAATAAAATTAAAATAATAAGGATTTTGTATTAAGTAGGTGTATACTCGCAGTGAATGAAGAAAGTATTAAATAGTATTACTTAAACTTTTAGCTATTACTTTAGTTAATAATACCAATTACACTTCTAAAAATCAGATATAGCTTAAAACATTGGATCTTAACCAGTGATTCATGTAGTTCCAGAGGTTTGTGAAAATAATAATGTAATAATGGAATTTTAAATTGATTTTGTAAAAAATTAAAGAATTAATAAATTTTCATAAAGTATTTACTGAAATATTAATATAAAAAATTATTATTAAAAATAAAAGTATTTTTTGAGGAAACAAATGTTTAGAGGCACATTGCTGCACCAAAATGACTTAAGCTGCTGAACATACGAGATGGGGCATCTTCAACAGTAATTTTTCTCAACATAAATAATCTATCCATCCTGTTACTTGTGTTCCAAATTAGATGGCAAAGCAAGATAATTTTCCCATGCTTGATATTTTTGTTAAATGGATAAGCTCATTAACAGATATTTGTACAAGTGCTTTTAATCCTTGATTGAAATCTCAAGAATTTAAATATGTCATGTAATTGAGTTTAACAAAATGCTGGATAAGCAGTTAATTGTTCAATCTTCAGCTTCTTATTTCAAACAAAAGTAAAACAGGATGATACTGTGAGGTACCACTTCACCCAATTATATATTTATATATATAATATAAAACGTCAAAAGAAAAGGAAAATTTATGTATGACAATGATTGTTTACAAATGGGCTTTTATTTTATTATAAAAAGGAACTTTGCAGCATCTGCAAGAAAAAGTTATTAACCAGCTATAGGTTAAAATCATCACTTTTTAATAGAAAGTTTGAAACAATATGTTCAACATAAAAAGATAAAAATCTTAAATATTTTGAAGGAAACTAACACATTATAGAAATTATGTATTTCCTTTCCTGTCAGCTTCAAATAAAGAAAAGAAAATAGCCTTCAAGACAATATTTTGAGTAAGTTATAAAATTGCATGATCTGAACAGGTACATGTAATAAGAGATTTAATTGGATCTTGGGCAAAATATATTGTAAATTGTGTGCTCTTAGAGAAAGAGCAACAAAATAATTTTTTTCTTTTTCAAACAATAAGTCATGAATCAGCCAATGTTATTAAATACTGTAATATTACTTGTTAGTGTTGAATATATTTTTAAGTTTTAAAAGAGTGCATGATTGTAGTTATACATAAGATGATAAATGCATCATTGTTCGAGTGTGGTATTTTATGCTTTTTGCTTGTTTAATAGATTCATTTTCATTCTATCGCCAATATAAATTATTTGTAAATCTCCACATTTATAAGATTTAATTTTGTTAAATGTAAAGCATTAGAGATTGTGATCCCCAGAAATCATGTGCTTTGCCAAACTCCCTATCCGTGATATATTTTGAGAATTCCACCAAAATGTGCATCATTAGTTATTTTGAATATATATGCATATATATATGGAGTAAACTTGTCTCATTATGCAGATGGTGCAGTATCAATGGTTGGATAGTATTCTACTTGCATGGCTTGGATCAAGAAAATTTAATGAATTTTCTCAGTTACCTATTCATAGATAATAATTAATATGTTAACTTATTTCTGCTGTGTTATCCATTACCTTAAGAGAAAAAATCTGATTTTTGACTCAATGCTGATGAAAGTGCTTATGTTTTGGTTCTCTCAGTTACTTAAAAAAAATCAAAAATTACAATTATTTAAATATATCTAAACATCTGAAATATCTTCAATTAACTTTGAATTGTTATTCTTCTGATAGATATTTAAGCAATAGGATATGTATTCTTTTTCAAGGAGATATAAATTTAGAGATCTTTCTACTCTGACTGGGAGAAAAAAAATCATTGAATCATCCTGTAAAACTTCTTTAAAAGCTGTTTGCAAAGATTCTTTTTTTCATTTACTTTTTCCTTACTGTGGTAATAGTATAATTCAGTTTTAATGGCAACTAAAAAGCACCAAGAAAAAATGTTGCCATATTATAGAAATATACTCAAATACCGCAAGTAAAGTCATAGTACGCAGAAATATCAAATCACGTGCTATATAGTTTGACAACTGAAATCACCAAACTGATTTTTTTTTTTTTCCTTGCTGTTTTCTGATCACTGTTACAATTAACAGGTACTGTTTTAAACAAATATACATTTAAAAAAAAATTATACTCTTTGCATAATATATGTAAGAAAGATTTTTCAATAGGTTCCTTAAAAATAAATGTTTATAATTAAATACAAAATCTGATCCAAAACTAAAAATATCAGGACATTGTCAAACTTTGAATTTCATTGTTCCATCAGAGAGCTACAAATATTCCAAGAAGGATCCCCCCCCCCCTGTAGCTATCATTTTAGTTTTTATTAATGCTTGCATTAGAATGTTTTTGGATTTTTTTTTGTTTGTTTCCTGTTTTGAACTTAATGCATCATGAAAAATAAGTATTCTTCTAAATTTTATTTTTTTTCCTGTTGCTACATGAGGTGTTCATCCATTTCTTGCAAATTTTATAATGGATTTACAAAGAGTGTTGCTTCTGAGTCAGTGTTTTTTAACTGGGAGTTTCACTTTTTAAGTTCCCAGATTTTACTCATCAAGAACATGTTATTCCAAATAGCAGATATTATTATAAATTAGCTGCTCTATAATTTTTCTTCTATTGGAGAAATTTTAAAAAATAATGTTTTTATTTAAAGTATTTGTGTCTGCCATGGATATTTCCAATAAATTAAAAGCTTTAATTTGTATCACAGAAATTTAATACTAAGCATCATGCTAAAAAATTATTTTGAGTATTTTTAAATTTATGTTCAGAACCAGTTAGTTTGGCAAAATACTTTTTTTTTTTTTAATTCTTTTGTATGGAGAATTTTTCTTCTAATTTTATAATTACAATTTTCAGATGCTGAATTTGATTCATATTGGGATTATGAAGCCAAGAACAAAAATAGAAATAGAATAAGAGTTGGAAGGCAATATCAAGCCACTATACCTCCACTTTTAAAACCTGGTGTGTCTTACCTTACATAATATATATTTTTGTGAAAAGTTTTCATGAATCTGCTTTATGAATTTAGCTAAATAATTATTATATTAAAAGATAATTGGATTTTTAGTCTTTGGTATATAATATAATTTTAATCAATTAACAATAAATAAGTATTTATAGATAATTAAATTTATTACAACTGCAATCTTATGCACAGTAGCATATATATAATTTATTGACGAATAAATCTGTCATGAGATTGCAATCAGGCATATTTTGTGTTTTGTAATATAAGTAATTTTTGGTAATTTCATTTTTTTTAGTCAAGAACAACATAAAATTCTGAAGATATAGTCTTATATCTATTGATTAAAATGGGGAAAATGCAATTGGATTTTTTCTTCCACTTCAAATTAGTATTAACTTCTTAATTATACTAGTAATTTAACTTATTTACAGTGAAATAATGTTGTAAAATATTTTTTTATTTGTTTTCTTTCCTGATTAGATTTTAGATTTTAATATGAATCATCGAAAATTATAATTTAGTATATATTTCCTAGGTCATACATATTCATATTTTGCTGTTATAAGTGTTCATTAAAGCAATTTCATTTTAATATTTGTTTCTTTTAAGAGTAAATGTACTGTGATTCTAAAAGTTTGTAGAATAAGGTGAGCAAATATCCTTAATTACTATTGTTGGAATTAATAGTTTTATTAAAAAAAATTTGATGATAACGGTACTTTTAAAAAATTAACATGACTGTTCTTGTTTTAAAAAATGAAACACTCTGTTTTTCAAAAAATGCACCTTTAGTGTGATTATTCTGAAATTATTTAATTTTCTTATTATGTATTTATTTATTTATTTATTTTGAAGGGTGGGGGTTAAAAGGTGGTTCTATTTCTAGTATCTGATTGTAGAATTACATTGTTTATGAATTTCACTCGTTTAAGAATTTGTCATCAAGCAAATTTATTGTTAGGAAATTAGCTGCTTCCATATTTTGGAATGCAAATTGGTGCTTTTGATTAAATGAATAGCTACATCATTTATTCTATGCTATATGTAGGTCAAAAAGATGGAAGAAAAAGTGAGGAATTAGAGACTTTAAAATGGAAGCCAGATCAGTTAAGTGACCAAGCGCTTGAGGAGTATTTGTCTATGGCCAAGTTAGTTTTTCTCTATATTTTGTCTTATTTCTCTTAAAATAAAAATTCATTTTTTAAAAAATGCATTTATTTCTTAAAAGTAGAATAAAGCAAACATTTATTGTGTCATAGCTAATTAATAAATTCATCTTAAATAAGTAATGTGAATTTTATTATTTGAGTACATAATACAATAAATTAAATTTTGTAAAAAAAAATGACATTGCTCTTTTATAAATAATATTTTTAGAATTTTTTTTGTTTGTTTTGTTAAAACAAAGGTAATTATTATACAGAGCTCCATCAAGCCTACATTTTTACTGCATATTTCTTTACTTTAATTTTTCTGTGTGAACCCATAAAAAGACATAGTTGCATGTGAAACCATAATATTCATAAATAGCTTTAAAAGTATATGTTTTTAATGAATAAACATATCTTACTAGGCTATGTTGAAGGCATGAATTAGAAACTGATATTCTTAAATATGGAATCATTTTCTTTTCCTAAAATTAATGTGAATTTGTCTAATTATTTTAATGAAAAATAGTTTTTAGTTAATGCCTGCATGTTATTTAATTCTTCTATCAGTTTTTAGAGAGAAAAACTTCATTTGTATAGTGTTTAATCATGCAAGAATGTGAAAGGGAAATGAAACTGAATTCGGTGCTACCAGTTAATTTTTAAAAGCTTATTTTGATAAAAAGCATTGATTCTCAGCACTAGTTAATTAAATATATAAATGACATGTCTTGAAAATATTTGAATATAATATTATGTTTGATCGAATATGACATAACTGTTTCCTGTCAATATAATTAAATATTTTTTAGCTGATATACTGCTAGTTGCATATCTTTTAATAAAACTATTTAAAAACTGAAAATAGTTACTTAATCACTTTTGTATCACTTTTTAAAACAAATTTAACTATAGTTATTGTATTAACATTCATTATTCAAATTCTTTACAACACAATATATGGCTACATGAACTTTTCGTTTTATCTGACATTTATATATGCTTAATTTTTGTCCCCCTCTGGTCAAGAATGGCCTGTCATAATGTTTTTGTTCACCTGTTTCTTTTAGGGGCATTGGATTATTTTCAAAATCTTTAGATAGCCCTAAATCTTCTGAAAAATCAGACAACTCTTTACAGTCAGCCATTAAAGGATTGGTATGCAATTATATTTCTTAAATTATGTAGCATATGTATGTGTTTCATATATTAGATTGAAATTTACTTTGTGTTTAAAAAGGGGAAAGGGACAGACAATGTCTAAAAAGGTTATTGTATGTGATGTTTATTTTACTCAAAGTTTTTAGAAATACAGTATGTATTTTAAAGTTTGTACATATTTTTTAAATAACCAGAAAGCATATTAGTTTCTGAATTTAAAATAGTACATTGGTCAAGATTTTTATTATAATGGATGTGAATTAGTGAATTTCTTTAGTTTAAAGAGCAATTTCATTCTGTTGTATTGGAAAGTTCTTTTTCTTTGTTAGTAACTCTATGAATTATGTATCTCAATTTTTTTAACCATTTTTTTTCTTCTTGTTTATACTTTCAATGGATTCCAATAGTTAGGTTGAACTTAACAATATTAAAGAGAATTGGGGGGTTTTTTTTCGTGAGGAGGGGTATTCTATATGAGTAACAAAAATGGAAGTATTGTGTGTAATTTGCCATATTTATAATCTTAAGAATAATAAAATGTTTTAATTTTATATTTTTGTAGTGTTAAACTTTATAAATTGGGCAGTGTCAAATAACAGTGCCCTGATCATAATTCAATGTTGTGAGGTCAGTTTCAAAATAGTGCTTATTAGTTTTAATCTAGAATGTTGAGTTTAAATTACTTGATTTAAATATTGTAAAGTGAGTTCATTGAAGATATATGGGCATTTTAAGTACTGATGACTTGTTTTGTATCTTATTATTATTTTTTTTATTTATAGTCTGAATTTGTCACATCACATCATCCTTGCCATCATGATGATGGTTGCAAAGTAGCTCAACCATCTTCATCAGGTGAATCCTCTTCAAAATCATCTGGAACAAATGATTGGTCTCCTTCTGAAGCTCAACTGTTTGCTCAAGCGTTGGAAGCATGTGGGAAAAATTTTAGTGCAATTAAAAAAGAATATGTGAGTATTGCACTCTCTGTGTATTTAAAACCATTCAAGTTGCTTTAATTAATGTTATTCCCTGGATGTTCACTTTTATACAATAATTTGTTTCATGTTTACTAATCTGCATTTTTCCAGAAATGGTTAAAAGCCTATAACATAAGGCTATATTTGTTCATAATATTCTGTCAGTTCAGGGTTGTTGTTTTTTTCCCCCAAATTTTTTTCCTATAGCAAAGAATTTCAAAATTTTAACTTGAAAAAACTTTATCTAATCTGGTGTAGCAAGGCCAAATCTATGGCTCTTGTGCAAAAAAACCAAACCAAACAAATTTTCAGTCTGGTTAAGAATTCTTAATGAATAATAATGATAGATTTTGATTATTATAAAAATTATAATCTGATAAAGATTCATAAATAAGTGGAGTAGAAGAGATTATTTATATTTTATATTGCAAAATGATATTTTATGATAAGTGGCACTTTTAAATTTCCCATAATTTATTGATTCTTTGCAATTTCCTGAAATATGCATGAAATGACTTTATTGCACTTATAAAATTATTTCATTTTTTTAAAATTCTTTAGATTATGATTGCTTTCAAGAGTATAAATTAAAAGCTCTCAAAGTTTTAAATTTTATGGAATTTTAATAATATTAAGTTGGCTTGGAAATGTAATAAAATGTGATATATATAATTTTCGCTAGAGAAAGAATATACTTTCTTTATTTCTATACATTATTTTATATAATGTTCTTTTATTAAAAAAGTGTTTATATCTGCCTTTTTTAACAGTTACCTTGGAAGCCTATCAAAAGCATAATAGAATACTATTATGAAGGTAAAAATGAAAAAACAGAATCTGTGGAAGGAGAATCTTCAAATAAATGTTCACCGAAGAAAGAAGAGGTGGAGGAGGAGGCACTTAGTGTCATTTGTCCTAAAGAGGAGAAGGTAAAATCATTAAATTTTGAAAATAGAGGGAGGGGGAACCTTTTTTTTTTTTTTTTTTTTTCATTAAAATAATTCAACATTAATTGTCCAAATTTTGAAAATATTTTTAAATCATATTTTTAGAAGTATTGTTTATAGTTTATTTTCCAGATTTGAAAAATATGTGCTGACAAATAGTTAAAGATTGATTCTTCAAAATGATAAACATCTTTTGCACAAAAATGGTATTAAATCTGATTGTAAAGTAGGATTCTAGACATAAGTAGAACTGCATGCATAAATGTGTGGATTGTTAGAGGATGATAATGTTTACATCTGCCATATTTATATACTGAAAACAAAAATTAATTGAAGAACCACACTTATTTCTAATATTTTTAGCAGTTTTTTTTATCTTATTCAGATCTCTATTGTTTGTGATCTCAATAAAATATTTAGTATGATGGATATTAAAACTGCTTTATTTTAATAGCTTTACTCTCTCTCTCTCTCTTTGGTTATGAACTTAAATATTCTTAATATAATCAAAACTACATTATTCTCCAAGTAATGTTTCTCAAATTATGTATTGTCTATTGCAGTAATGCAATATTTTGTTTAACTCTTATATAAACATAATAGATAATAAATGAATCCCCCTCTTTAATTTTTGTTAATGAAAACATTTAGTGATTAAATATTTGATAAAATAATTATAAATTTAATTTTTTAGCAACAATGAAATTGATTGTTGAAAATTATTGAATTAGTATTATAAAATTGCCAAATTTTTTTTGTATAACTAAATTGGTATTATTAAAAAAACTGTTATTTAAATTTTAAAATGTTTAAATCTTTTTCCCAATTACTTTTTAAATAGTAATTGTATACCTTTATACATTTAATTATGAAATAAAAATTAATATTAATAAATTTTAATAGCTGTCCCCTAAATCAGATGTATTGTAAATGCAAGAAATAATAATAATAAGTGTACACCTGAAGATTGAAACTATTTCTGATACAATTTTCTGTTTCATATATTTTTCACATACTTACACGAATATGCGCTTTTGCAAACAAATAATCTCATTCATATCTAAATTATTTTCAACAGCATTTTTTCTGCTTGCATAATTTTAGGTAATTTAAGCATATATCATGCTTTTAGTGACTATAAAAATTTGTTATCATATAGCATTTGTATGATACACTTGAGATTGCAGGAATCAGTATGAAAAATTACATTATTGTGACAATTATTTTGTTTGTAACATAAACATTTAAAGAAATAGGGTCTGTATTTATTAAGAAAAGGGGTGAATTAGTGTTGTCATTAATAATGATTAACTTTTTTAAAAAAAACCACTCCATTTTGAACTATTCCTTCTCATATATAGGTGTATAAACAATAAAGATTTGACTTTCTACTTTTCTCTATTAATAATAAATATACATTTGTTGGTATTCTATGAATTAGACCATTTTACTTTGACTATGAAATTTGATATATATGCATTTTGTATTGTGGCACTGTGCATCTCGGAGTGACTTAAAAAATTTAATTGATTAAAAATTCAACTGAATTTTGATATTTTTTGCAGTTATGTGCTTAAAATATTGCATGAAAGGGAATTTTACCCCATTTTAAAATCGGTTTTTAATTATATTAATTTAATAGTCATGTAAATTTTTACTGAATTTGACAATTTTCTTAATGTTTATGGTTAACCATTACTTCTTTAAATATGTAATCATTTGACTTTCTTCCATTGTTGAAAACTAACAAAGGATTCTTTTTTTTATCTGAATACTTTACGAGATGAATAAAAAAAATGAAAATACAATACCATAATATTCAAAAGGTGGATGAATGCTTTTACATTTTTGAAATATTATATTATCATAGGACTGGTTTTCATTGCAGAGGTGCATGTATATAGATATAGACAATCATATTACAGACAATTAAAATAACATTGCTTTAAAATTTGACAATTTGAGTCGCTCATGGACATGAAGCTATTTATAATAGATTTAACTGAAATTAAATATAAGTAAATATCGGTAAATCTGGTCAGGTAAAACGACTGTTATAATAATTTCTTCATATTTTCAGGTAAAACGACTGTTATAATAATTTCTTCATATTTTCTTATTCAGTTTTTTTTTTTTTTCAAATAAAATATTTATTTTATAAATAAAGTTACTGTTACAACTACAACTTGCTTGTAACAAAAAGCTTAGTTATGTTATTACTATACTTTTAAAACAATCAGGCTAATATAAAAGAAGAAGAAGCTGTACCTGAGAACAGTTCTATTCCTGAGGATCCCCCAAAAGATGCAATTAATTTTTTAGAAAATACCAGAGCCACTGACCCTTGCAAGGCAACATCTGCAGAGCTGAAGATGCCTGTAAGTGAAAATGATGTAACTACGGCATCATCAACTGTTGCAAGTTTGAAATTTTTTTTAGGTAAGATCAATTTTATTTTCCATTTATTTTATAATAATAATGGTTCAGTGATCAAATTTGGTGTAATTTTAAAGGCATCATTGACCTTTTGTATAAAGATGGTATGATTTTTTTAATTGTAAGCAGTGGATATTTCTTTAATTAATCCTTAAGCATTCTTATAGTTTACTCAGTTTGTAATAAATAATTTGTATCTTATGTTCTTTAATTTATTATTGTTGTTGTTGTTGTTGAAAGAAAAATGAGGTTTTTTTTTTAAAACTAATATTTTTATTTAAAAAATATTTTTAAATCTTATTTACCATCTCTACTGATTAAACTAGATCAATACTTAAAAGAGTTGCATTTAACAATTACAAATTTTGAAATCTAACCAGAAAATAAGTATTAAAAATCTACTCTGTAATGAGAAAATAATTGAAAGTCTGTTGGGTTGTTAAAATTCATTACCTTTTTTCTTTTATTGTAGATATTTTGAATTTTATGTTACCATATTTTACAGAATTTATTTCATTGATACAAATTCTGTAATGTATTTATTAAATTAAAAATCTTGCTCTTCTGTGCTACCTAATAAGATAAATTAGCAAATTTTTTTTTTCAAATAATTAAATCTTATGCATTAATTAGAGGCCTATTTAAAATATTAGTTAAAAATTTTGATGTATTGTTTTGTGTCATGTTGGGAATTTAATTTGGTAGAAGGACATGAGAAATTTAACTTTTCCTATTACAAATATTTCATTTATATTCATAGCTTGCAAAGTGTTTTTAAATTTCTGGCACAAAATTTAAGTGAAACAAACAGAAATGAATAATTTTTGCAGTCGCTCATGATTGTCAGTGAATTTCGTGTTGGTTATATAGACTCTTCTGATGTGAAATCTAAATCATGGCGCTGTTCAAGGAAATGGAACCTAGCTTTAAAGTATTCATTCAATATAGCGATAAATTTTTTTTTGAATTTCAAATGAATTTTTCTTTAAAAATTTTTGAAGAACGAGGAGTATTTTAATGTTTTTAGTTTTAAAATTTGCAATCGGCAGTGGAATAGTCTTGCAGCGCGCACACACACACACAAAAAAAACAGTATTGTTTAAGAAAAAGTGGAAGGTAATGATGCTAGATTCTTAAAAAAAGTTGAAAATAACCACACAAAAAAAACCCTTTATAAATTTTATATAATGAAAAGACCTTTTTCCCCCCTCCTTATTATCACTTGATTATTCTCTAACAAAAGGCTTCTTAAAGTGGATATCTTTTGCATTGTGTTCTATAATAGATATTAAAGGCTCTTGACCTATTGAATAAGTACTATTTGATTCTTCATTTGGTTATGATATGTTATATTATTTTTTATAATTATATCCCTCTTCTTGTGTATATTTTCTATATGAATTATTATGTTATTTAATATATAAATATCTTTTATTTCAGGAGGACGTTTAGTACTTAAATTAAATGCCCAACAAGACAGTGGCTCTGGAACCAAGTGCCAATGGGTGCAGTCTAATGACTTGCCAAAACATTCAAACAGCTTTAAAAAAGACAGACAAAAGAAGAAGTGCATACAGGATGATTCATTTGTGATCAATCCTGATGTTCATAAACTGAAAAAGAAAACAGACGAATTGTCTTTGATCTCAAGTGAGTTGTCAGACTGTGATCCTTCTGCTGTTAAAAAAGCCAAGCTGAAGTCTGAATATGAATTTCCTCTGTGTAGTTCTTCCTGGACTCCACCAGTAGCTGATGGTCAAGAGTCTATTGAGGTGGATGATGCATCATCTAAAACTAGTGAAGGTTACATATCCCCGGTTCTTTCAAATTCAAGATTTTCAAAGACAGATGTGAAATCAGATTCTTGTAGCAATTTTAATTCTGTTAGTGACTCCAAGTGTGATTCAGATATGTGTTGGACAAAAAGTGATGTGAGAGGATGTAATATTTCTTCAGAACATTGTACTGTGAATGATAGTGCCTCAAAAAATAAGTGTGTACTTGGAGGAAAAAATTCCCCCAATCATATGAACGATGCATCTCCATACAAGCAAGATATGCTTAATCATAAAAGTGCCTTGAGTCACAATAAAACTTGTATAAAAAGCCTGTGTTATCAACCTCATGCAAGTCATTCCAGTCGCTCAATATCAAAGCAGTGGAGTAAGTGGTCAAATGTGACATATCCAGTGAGGACTTCACCTTGTTCATTATCACCCATTTCTGTAGTTGATTTAAAAAGTCCCTTGAAAGGTTTGTATTCTTATTCTTATATTTAATTAAAGGTTGCAAATAGGTTTGTTTTGTTATATCTTGTTAAATGTTGAGCTTTATCTTATTCGGTTATGTTTTGCAAATTAAATTGTTTAATGTTTATTTT
>JAPMOQ010035663.1:247256-303662 GCA_026543055.1 Argiope trifasciata
AAATTGAAACTTTTGAATTGTTTTTCTTCAAATTTGGCTTACAAATTCTATGAGGCAGAAGAACTCTTTACTAAGCTATGATAATTAATCATTGTTTTTGTATTAATTAACATTGCAAAAGTAAATATGGCAGCATCCAAGATTCATTTAATAAAACTGAATTTAAAATTACTGAGACATAATAAATATAGGTCAATAAAGAAACATTCTGAAGCCCTAACTGGTTGCAATGCTTTTTGTATATTACAGTATTTTATTTATATCAAAGATGTTTCACATAAAAACTGAGAGAGCAAAATTTTCACCTCAAGCTTACCTCTTTACTTATCATGAATAAAATTTAACATGCTTATGCTTAATAGGATTCCTTTAATTAGGTCTTCCAGTTTTATTTATTATTGCTATGATTTGCATTGGATTCATCGTATAAGCAAGAAATTCTGAACCTGCTCAGAATATGAGGCTGGTTTCTCCTTTTGTTATCATTGATATTAAAGGAGGGGGTAAAGTTTACAGAATTTTTTTTTTAATACTTTTGACAGACAACTAAATTTTGATAAGAAGAAATCTTAATAATTATACCAATGAATGTTTCTTAGAGAATGTTTATATAAATTAAGTTGAACAAATTTCATAAATTCTATGAAACATATTAATAACTACATCCCAGTGATTAATCATAAGTATGTGATTAATCATATGATAATTAATCATAAGTATTTGCTGATAGTATGTGCTTAATACAAAAGTACGGCTGTTTTAGAGGTTTTCTTGCTGTGTTTTGGTAAAATATTCTGATGAGAAAAATTTGACTATATTAAAATTATGCAATTGTACTAATTTCATTAATTTTTTTAAAATTTAATATTATATAAGTTTGTGACAATATTTTTTGTTGTGAATAAATTTAAAGTAATTTCAATGTTTCACCAAATCATACAATTCCATGTTCTTGACAATGCTAAAATTAAGATAAAAAATTGCTTTCATTAGATACTGACTCATAAGTGAAATTTTTGCTCCTACATTTGTATTAGTGTATAACTTTTTAATTTGCACATGCAGTAATTTGTAGAGGAATGAATGAATTTATTAAATTCAGGTTTTTAGTTTTATTAAATAAAAAATGAATTTTTAAATCTATTTCATTTTAATATTTTTAACATTTAAGGAAATTTATATACTGAGCAAGGTATCTAGTTGCTTTTGTGTTAATTGTATCTTTTTACACATAAAAACCTTTTATTAGGAAAAAGAGGAATTGTAGTTCTCATTTCATTTCATCATTTTAATACAGTCAAAACATTTATGAGGGATCCACCCTGTCCCATTTGAATGCTTGTTTATGAAATCATTGAGAGGGATGATAAAAATGAGCTAAAGACATTATTTTAAGATGAAAAAAATTTAACATTTAATATTTTACAGTTTGAGATGTTAGTGTAACATTACATAATTAAATTTGATATATTAATAATTATATATAATTATTAATGTATCAAAATTCATTAGGTTGAAATTTAAAAAAAATTGAGGGTGATAAAAGCAGCAAACTGTTTACATTGGGCAGTTTGAATTGAAATTATCACAAAAAGTGCAATTTTTATCAAATATTTGAATTTGACAAAATGTCGGTTAAAAGTAGTAATATTACATAATTAAAATGAAGTGCACATTTCTTTTCAGTTAATATTTAAATCACAATGTCAATAATGATTTTATTATAATAGTAAGCATTCTTATATTTGCTTGTGTTCCTTATATACATATTAAATTTTTGTCCAGTCATGGTGAAATTCGGTTTTTGTGATTTTTAATGTAACGGGTGAGGAGCATTATCAACTTTCAAAAACACGTAATTAAGTACTTTAGTAAATAAGTAGTTAAATTTACTTTTTTTGCACAGTTTTTATCTGAAACTTCTGAAAGATTTACATGAAACGATTTTATACCACCTTAAAATGGAAAATTTTACTCTTCCAATATCTTTGAATTACACTTTATTGTGCACAAAATTCATCCGAGATAAATATAGATTTTTAAAAACTGTATTTGAATTGTAGCCTAATTTTTTACACTCTCATATTTAATAAATCATCACCTTTTAAGGTATTAATGAGCTTTAATTGATGCATTCTATTTAGTGTTATTTGCTTTTAATTTTATCACTGAATTTTTTATGCAGCAAGAAAATTTCTGTTTAAGAGCTAGTGAAACCAACAATAATTTACATGCTGATTTTTTCTAGTTTTAACTTGTAATACCATGTACAAATTTTTAATTCTAAATTATTTATTTTATTTTTGTTAATATAGTCTAGTATAGTGACATTATAATTGAACTTTATTGTGAAACATTTTAAAATGAATTAAGGTTTTTCAAGCAGTAAATATTTGTGAAATAGCCATCATTGGTCATCTTAATACTTTGCAGTGTATATTGTAATAAAGTATTGCATGCTTATAGCTGTATAGTTTAAGCTAATTGCCTGTCAACCTGAACTTAATGAAGTGAAAATATATAATTTGTCAGGAAATTTTAAAATAATATAGAAATTTATTTTACATGCTCAGAAATGTTACTTATATTCAGAAAAAATGGTTTATTTATTCAAATTATATTTGCTTTTTAATATAAAACAAAAAGTTTGTAATTGATTTTTTTTTCACCAAAATCAACCATTAAAAATTACATCAAAATGTGTTCATTATATGCTTAGATAAATGTATATAGATAAGATATAAAATGATGTGAATATCTGTACCAATATGCTGTTTTTACATCTATGACACTATTATTCAGGCTTGTACTGAACTCTGCTACCAATAATTATGAATTGAAAGGTTTGTGTCTCTCAATTGTAATCATGCATGTTCTTATCATACCATTTTTAATTGTAGTTTCAGACAAAAATTTCAAAAAGGCAGGATCGTGTTTAAATGAAATCACCATAATCAAAGCAAAACTTTCGGACTATGCTAGCAGTAAATTATATGCAAGAAAGATGTATTGTGAAATATTGGAGACAAGAAAACATTGATAATTATATTATATAAACAAAAGATGCAGTAGTTTGAGCCATAATTTTGCAGACCTCCTAATCACTGAAGCTATCGAAAGAGATCTCTATCGTGTCATTATATATTAGTCATACAATGAGAATGGATATAACAAGCAAGTTGTCACATATGGTAAATCAGTATTCACCTTATTCTAAACTATTATCTAGAAATATTTATTAATAATTTTCTGTGACTAATTATGAATCATGGAGATGCTCCTTTTAACATGAAGTATAATATCTTTACATGATCACGATTTTCTTATTACTCTACAAAATTAATAATTATCAGAAAATTCTATGAGATTTTTTCTTGGTCTTCCAGTTTCTTAAGTTCAGGGGTTCTTTCTTTCTTTTTCCTTTCTTTATCCATACTATTGTGCTCAAACATATGGTGAAAAAGTGAGAAATGTCATTTGGACCTTCTAATTTTTTGACTAAACTATTTCTGGTGTTTATATTTCATGCTCAAATTAGCTTATTGCTATATGTATATATAGCAATAAGCTTATATATATATATATAAAACCATAAAATTATTAAAACCCATTTCCTGATCGACAAAAATTAAAATGGAACCAACTAGGTTGAAATTGAATTTAAAACTCAATTCGGAATTAAAAGCTAAAAGCTCACAAAATGAAAGGTAAATGAAATAGAACCAATTAATGAAACAAATGCAAATTAATAAAATTATGTAATCGAAGTAAAAACGGCACTAATTGTGGAAACGAAACTAAAATTGGAATCTAAACTAAAAATTATTATGGATTCAAACAAGTTTAAGAATTGAAATGTTTTTAAAAGTCAGTTATTGTGTGTGTGTGTGTCTGACTGACTGACACACACACTTTGAAGGTAGACCAATTAAAAGATTGAGCTGAAATTCTTTTTTGTGTATTTGTGTTGCAACTTCCAGGAACATTATTGTTTTAAAAAAAAATTCCCATTGTTTTAAAATTATTGAATTTAAAAGTATACAAATTTAATAATTGAATTTTTGCTAAAATTCGACAGTTTAAAAAAAAATTTAATTTTCAGTAATTGGTTGCATTGTGGGCCTTAAATTGAAATCTTCCATTTCCCCCCCTTTAATCAATAATATTCTCTTTATGAAAGTTGAGGAAAAAGGAATATTTAGTTTAGAGTCCATGTAGTTTACAAGACAAGATGGTCACTCCTTAAATAAAATTTAGAAGGTAGATAAACTGGGCATTTATATTTTTAATAAAATTTTGATATTATGGGATTGGTGTCCATTAAATAGTTCATATACATAAAAATTAAAATATCATGACTTAACAATTTGATGCATAATGGATATTGAAGTTATATCCATACAATTTATCTGAAATCAAATATATACAATATTTTGGTAAACCAGATAGTTGCTTGTTGTTACTAATAACTTATTGTGATCTTAGTTTAGAATAATTGTGTGTTCCTATTTTTTGTTTTTATTTAGAGAAAATGCTTTATTGAAAATTTAAAAAGATATCTGGTATCTTTCTAATTGTTTTATTTTATTTTTAAATTAAAACGTGAATCTATATAAATATATTTAAAAGGTACATAATGTCGGTAAATAAGCAATTGAATTTTGTTAGGAAAATTGAATTTTCAAAATGTCAATCTCCTGTTCTATCATAATTTATATTAACACTTTCATACTTAATAAAATAAACATTCAAAGCTGTGTATGGATTTTTCTAAAAATGGGAAATTTTCTTTTACTCTTCACATTATTTTACTTTATTATCATAATGTTTGTAGTTAACTTTTTTTACATGGAGTTTATTGTTATTTCCATAACTTTATTTTATATTTTTTGTCTGTGCTTTGCTTTTATTTGTAAAAATTAAGAATCTGGAAATTAAAATGAACTTATACATCCTTTTGTTTCTCTATTATAGAAACTCCATTGGATTTATCATCAAAGTTGGAAAATGGTCCAAATGAAATTGATCAACATAATTTACAAAGTACACATAAGCATAAAATGCCGATTGATAGTATAGAAAAAGTTATGCCTTCTGAATCAGAATCCCGACCAGCCAGTTGTGAATTTTCACCTCAGTCTTCCAATCATGGATCACTAGCCCAAAGTATTGACTCGCCATACAAAGAAACCATTAACTCTCATAAGTGCTCTGATGATACTGCTAGTGACCATCAACATTGTGAAAAATGTTTAAGACAAGAAGAAAGTGATTTTTCTTCTGGTAAGGATTCAGAAAATTCCTGTCAGTTTCCTTATACATATTGTAATCTTCCATACCAATGTGCTTTACCCAATTGCACCAAAGAATGCTTGTTAGAAGGTAAGTAAAGTAGATTGTATATAATATTTTTTTATATGTGTACTTATTTTATGTTAATTATGTATGATTTTTTATATATATACTTTAAATTATTATCTGAATTTATTTAAAGCAAGAATGATCATATATCTGTTTTGTCAATCATTTGTTATTACTACTACAATTAATTAAAATAAATTTAGAAAAAACGTTTTTGAAACACTCGTTGATAAGTTGAGAGAAAAAAAACAAAAATAATTTGGATTTTAATTTTGTATTACTGCCAGTGTTTAAGTTTGAATAAATTTAGTTGCATTATTTGTTCAATTCTCTGAAATTTTTGGTGAAAATCATTGGGGATGGTCTCCCCAAAACTTTTTCTCTTAAATGTGTTATCTCATAGAATACCATGCATGGCATTGCCATGCAATAGTTAATAAATATTTATCTTTGGTATAAGTTTATCATTTTTATCGAATCTATTATCTCTGACAAGACCCTCCCTCATCGATTAATTTCTACCGTGCAGTTATAAGTATCTGAAAATAGTATTTGAGTTTTATGTGCATTCTTCCCAACTGATTGGAACAAAAATTATTTACTGAAAGGTATACTTGTAATTATACATTCCATACTAGATTTGATATATGTTATTTTGTTTTTAAATTGTCACATTAATATGTTTTGGACAGATCAATAGATAGTTCAACTTGTTGGATTTTATTCAAAATTTAATAGGTTTCTGCCTACATTATGCATGTTAAATTTCTATACTGAATTTTATTTGTTTTATTCAGTTTGATTCATTGTGTTAATTTGCATTCAAAACAGATAGACTTTCTCTAAGCAGATCTTACTGAAAATTTGATAGAAATCTACAAGTGTTTTTCAGTTAACATTGTTATAGACAGGCGTTTTTCAAAAATATTTTTTTTGAACTTAGGAAGGTCTGAAATTTGGAGGTTTGTTAAAATTTTGAGTATGAATTTTTTAACAGTTACTATATTTTCACCATACTTTGCATACTAGAAAATAAAAAAGAAATTTCAATGGGGAAATTTTAACTAAATGTGTTGTAATCTTAATTTTCATTACATCAGCAAAATTGCATAATTAAATAATAATAAAGGATGCACTATTTTTATGTTTATTTTTTTATATACTGAAAACTAGTATAACTGATCATAAAGAGGGAAATAATTACCGTTGTAAATTTCATAGTTTCTTTAATGCAAGAAATTTTTTCCCCCTTAAGAAAAGCCATTTCTAATGTATGAGTGATTGCGTTCAAAATTTTAATTTTGGGAAATATAATAGATGAGGTAATACCCTATCTTTAAAAATGAATACACTATTATAGGCATATGGTCATATAATCCATTATTATAGAATTTGAAAAAAAGAAGTCCTTTTTCTGTGGTACATGTTTGTGTGTTTGTAATTTTTTAGAAGAATCTCATTGCACATTTAAGAAATATTCATTCATGGATCTTGGTAATTTTTAGTCTGAAAGTAATTATGTACGAATTATCCTAACTCAATTTTATCCATATTTGTATATATATTACTGAATGTTATTCAGTTAATGATAATACTTTCAGAATTCACTTCCATGATGTTAAAAAATTCATAAAGGAAATATGTTTCAGCAATTCGTATATTTTCACTGAAAATAATAAATAGAAGATCAAAGAATAATTTTGCAAAAAAAAAAAAAAAAAAAAAAACTTTAAAGCACAAGCATGATTTTTCGAATGGAATATATATATATTGTAGCTATTTTCTTCAGCTGTGTGAATTCCTAAATTGACTTTTATACAAATTTAGGTTAAACTATTACAATACAACGTTTTAATTTTTTGTTACTCTCAAGTATTTTAATCTCAAATTTTTTAAATATGTTTGCTGAATTTTAAATTACTATATTAGAATTCCAAGGTCATTTTTGTCTTTATTTCATGCGCAATATTTATCAAATTCTGTTTGAAATAGACAATACTGAATATTAATTTTTTTTTTAATTCTATTGATAACAATTTAATATGAGTATTTATCTTCGTGTTTCAAATCTTTTCTAAGTGGTTCAATTGTGTTTGTGTTTTATTTTATTATTATTATGTTTGTATAATGTTTAAAACTTTTAAACATTTTAAAAATAAAATTGCTTCAAGATTTCCCATTTTAATTCAACATTTTTTTTTTTTTTTTTTTTTTACAAAAAAAAAATATTTTTTTATTAATTTGACAATTGTTTAACAAATGTTTGTTTTCTTTTTCTATTTTTTAATACTTCAAATTGCAAAAGTTTTTCTATAGGGCTTTCTATAAAGGCTTGTATATCATTAAGTAAAGATATTACCTATTTATTGAAATTCTTACTTTTATTTTTGTTTTGTCGAATATTCCTAAAAATTTCAGAGAACGCTGATAGTAATTTAATTTTATTAATATGCCATTTTCAGAGCTACAAAAAAGATTTGGGGTGATAGATTTTATAATTTTAAACCGTTATCATATGTTAAAGATGAACTTTTTTTATACTATAATTTAATGCTATATTAGCATGAGAACCTTTAAGCATTGATTAAAACAAGACCACGTACATAATAAATTTATAAGTATTTTTGAGAAACACAATCCATTTCAGAAATGACACTTAATCCCTATATTCTAGTTTGAAGCTGAAAATGACTGGATTAGTTTAGATATTAATATATAAAAATTACTATATTTGATTTTATGTATATATTGCAGGCAATGTACGAGATTTAAGGATTCTGTAAAATGCTTTTATAAAATGTTATATATACTTTCTTATACATGATTTCTAATACATTATTGCAACTACATGATTTTTTTTTTATGGAAAGAGCATTTATATGTAATACAAAAGTCATTAATTAAATTCTGTAATCAGGAAAAATATCTTTTAAAACATATTAATTCCATATTGTAGCTTGGGTAAACGTAAAATATTGAAACAAAGAATTAAACACTTTGCTTTAATAATTTGTTTATTATATACTATCTATTACATTTATACTTGCAAAATTTCATTCATGCACCCTGTATTTTCATGAAATTTATTACAGTTAGGTAGATAAGAATTGATGTGATCCAGGTTTTTGGTTACTATACCAACTCTTTTGTTATACTGTTTATAGTTAAAGGGGAGGGGGGTGAGAGTAAAAAAATGGGAGGGACATATCAAATGGTATAAAATACTGATAAATTTATTCCCCTATTTTTCTGCATTGTACATAATTTCTTGATCTGTTTCTGAGTCTCGACTAAATTCTATTTTATACTGTTTGCACATATTTCTTTGCATTTCTTTTGATCTGTTAACTTATTCTCTTTAATTTTACCATTAATAATCAATTAACATTTTATCCTGAAAATATCATATTAAAAATAATGTTTTAATTTATATTAAAAAAACAAACAAACAGGAAAACCTTAAGCTTTATGCTGTTATTGTATTTATCCTTATTCTCAGAGCATCTGTGTGATAAAAGTGATGCTGAAAAATGTCAGGCTGGAAGTCCTTGTTGTATCGTCACTGATGTAGATGAAAGCATCTGTAAAAAGAATCCTTCTTGGTGCAGTAAATCTGTGGCTTCTTATTATCCATATTATTCACAATGTTATCCATATTATTTATCATATGGTATGGCACCATCACATATGTCTGAATCTACTACAGCAGGTGCGTATGCATTTCATAAATTTTAAATTTTTGGGCACTCATACTGCCATTTTGGTTTAAAAAAATTATGTTGCAAAAACAATTTATTAAGGCAATCTGTATCGAGTATTCAGCTGTAAAGCAATCTCTATGTAAAAAAAAAAAAAAGTGCTGTCATATACATTTTATTTTGGAAGTGAATACTTATGACGAACATACACAAACTTTTGGAAAGAAATTCTTCACCAGTGTGAAATTTTAAGAATTTTTGCAAAGAATTCAAGCAAAAGAGGGAGAAAAGGCTGTTTTTCTTTTATGAACCATGTAATTATTAGTATGATGAGCTGATTATTACTCTAGTGTTTATATATTTAAATCCTTTTTCCCTCTCCCTCCATCCATTTATTCCTCTTACTCATATCACTTTACTTTGACTGTCTTTGAAACTAATCCAAGTTGTGATTTATTTATAAGATTCTAAATCTGTTTCTTTAAATACAGGGTGTGCATTTATAACCTACATGAAAAATAAGTACAAGAGTCTCTCCCCTCAAGCCCTCCCCCTTTTTTTACAGTTACACATATTAAAAAATTATTAGATCTCTGTATATTCGGATTTATAAAAATCAGCAATTAATATAAGGATAAGTTGAATATAATCTGCCAAACGAAACATGACTATGGAGTCCATGTGGAACATAAAACTCTATTAACCATTTTCTATATTAACCCTCTTACCATCTACAAGTGATATTTATTTTTGTGTTCTTTATTTGCTATATATCAATGAAATCAGCAATGTTTGAAACAGATAATCAAGGTAAAATGTGTAGATGGAAGATTGGTTGATAAATGGAATTAATACTAATCCTCCTATTTTCTTTTGGATATAAAGATGTCTATTGATTTGTTTCCATTATGCTTATAACTGAATGAAAATACTACTTTTCTTATTTGGTTTTAAATTCTGCTTTTTTGGATCTAAATGAAATTGCTGTTGTGAAACTTTAAGGTGAGCAGCAATTAAAATTGGGATTGATAATAGTATAGCCTCCCATTAGTTTCCTTTTTTGATGAAAGCCAATGTTAGAGATCTATCTCAAATGAAAAATGAAAATTCTCCTACTTATGTTGTTTATTGAGACTTATATAAAAACTGGTGGAAATTTTGATGAATGTTGTATACTGCTGCAAGAATATTTGTATTTTTCGTCATAACAGATTTTTGCGATAGTTTGATTTTTCTTTTTGCCAAGATTTTGATGCTTTTAGCTAGGTGTTAAATCCAGATATCTTGATGAAAGTGGTGACATTTCATAAAAATTTTCCTGCTCTTTCAAAATATGTGCATTTTAAAATAATTATTAGAAATATTTTAATATTTTTGTTTTTCTGATTAGTTGCATAATTATATGTATTTGCCTATGAGAGATATGGCAAGGTTGCCATGGTGCTTTATGATCCAGATGGACTTTTTTATCTTATTTCATGTCTCTTTCATTTGTCAAATTATGTCAAACTCATTTTGTATATTTAGTTTCATATGCTCTGTAAGAAAGATTTTTTAAAATTATTTCAAGAAATTATCTTATTTAAAATATGAAAAGGGGAAAATTTTTAACACAAATACTTTTATAATATTTAATCTCTTAAATATTATAAAATTATATACATTCTTAAGTATTTTGACATTTTCATTTCTGATTCTAGATATGTATCTGGAAGGGTTAAGTTTTAAAAAAAAGTTTTTTACAAAAGTTTTTTTAAGTTTTATACAAAATTATTAATAATTGTTTTTGCCATTTCTTTAGAATGTAATTAAAATTGTGTGTGCTTTTAATGTAAAAATCACTAATTAAGTATAATTTTAATTAATGATTTATTAACAACTGAACCTACAGTTCATTGTATATAAAAAAGACCATTTTAAATTGAGAATACTAAAAAATGTTTAGTTGAATGCTACAGAATAGATTTGAATGTATAGAAATAATCATACAGTAGATATATTATATTTAAAAGTTTATCATGCTGCAGTAATGAATAGAAGCATATCTTTTGAATCAATGTCCTTCTGTAAAAAAAAACTGTAAAGTGTTTCATAAACAAAAGTTAAAATTGACAAATAATATGCAGTAAAAATTAATGAATTTTTTTACAATTAAAGAGTTTAAATTCTGACATATTTATTTCAATTAATTTTTTTTTCAAAGTACATTTGTTTGTATAGGTTAATTTATTTTTCAGAAGTGCCATTAGATTTATCTTCTACCAATGACAAAGCAAAAGAAAATCATTCTGATAATGAAAAATTATCAGAAAATGTTAATACTGTGAACTCTGAAGATTCAGGTAGTTGAGTAATTACTTTTAGTACTAGTAAGATTTTTTTTCTAATAAATTTTGAAATATTTAAAGTTTAATGGTCAATTGTCTAAATTAATTTAAAATTGAATTTTAATTCATTTTTATAGCTTTTTATTAATTGGCATAATTTTTATATAATGCATGCATAAAATCAGCAAAAAATGCATGCATAAAATCAGTTTTGGTGACTCCAAAGGATTTTCTTGAAATATATTTATATAAAGCTATCTGTCATCCACAACTATGGTTCGCATGGAAATTTGAATGTGTTTGTATGAGAACTGACGGTCTGATCAACAGTCAGCAATGTCTGTCTAAAATAGCCTGCTAGCTTAATGATGCCTCCGCCTATCACCACTCGATTGTCGCGACTGTCCTCTAGACTGCTGTTTAACACCTCTGATGCATGATTTTGCAATATTCTGCTCTCATCTCATGCTATGCTATTTACTTGCACTGCTTCATAAGGATTCCCTGGTCACTGTTTTTGGTGATGTTGCATATTGGGATATCTTCGCTTGCAAAATTAAGCAACAATTTGAAAACAAAATGTGCAGCCTGGCCAAAGTTGCTGCAATGCTACAGCCAGAGCTATATTGCGGCTTTTGTGGAGCTTCTCTAGCAAGAGATTCAATACAAATGTCTTACCTGTACCCTCTGGTGCGTCAAAAAATAATAATACCTAATCTTCAATATTAACTAGGTTCAGAATCATTTCGTTGACTTGATATTAGATGGGAAGCATTTGTAGTGTAATTTCATTAACCTGCGCTTCTAAAATTGCAGTGTCATCGTTTAACTCTTCTGCATCATCGCTTGAGAATTCCCCACTTCACTGCTATGGGAGTAGGATGAAATCGGAGAAACATTTTCTAGATATGGAAATTATTTTGTCCTCAATCAGTAGCAAAGCTGTATTAATGATTAGGTCATTGCAAGTACCATCCAGCCTATTCACACTATTCTGATAAAGGTACTTGTATTTATCTCAAGCTGGATGGGGATTGATAGTCTGCAAAAGCTCACTAAAATGACAAACATGTCATCTAGCTACTCTTATAGCTCGAGCTTAATTCAAAAGATTAGATTTGTGTTTTCTGGGCATTTCGAAAAACTATCAAATGATAACAAACCCAAAAAATTAAAACTAACCTTAAAACAATACATTTAAAAGTTAAACATATGCAGAAAATATATAACTAACATAAATACAATTTAACTACAAAAACTCACAAATAACCTAAAAACAATTTATTTACATTGTATACTTGAAGTAAAACAACAGCAAATCGAATCTGTGTTACTTTAAAACTAAGTCAGGTCTATTTTATTTTGTCGACCAAGATTCAGATAGCTACAACAGCATAATAAGTATAACTTTTAATTAAAGTTAAATTGCAGTTGTCATCAGTCAGAAAACACTGCACATGGGTGAATTTTCAACGCCAGTTGCGGTAATGCAATGCATATTAGAAATTTTTTATTTCCTTTATTCTGTCTTATTTAAATTTAAAAGTATTTCAGAATGAATCCTAAAGATCGATTAATTAACAATGTTAATTATGATCTCAGATTTTTGGCAGGAAAGTTAGTTTTTAATTAACAAAAAATTAACCATTCAGCTAACAGGAATAAATAGTAGCCTGTGTCCTATTCCAATCTATCCCTGTATTAAATTTCACCCAATTCCGTTCTGCCGTGATTGACTAACAAACATCCATCCATATTTATAACAGTTGAGGAAGAACTTTAGTATATTGAGCCATTTTTGAACAAAATTTTGAATAGATGTTAAATAAATAAATTAGATAAGAATTTCTGAAGCTGTCCTATTTGTATTTTGTAATATATTGGGATATTTTTGAGCAAAATTTTGAATAGATGTTAAATAAATAAATTAGATAAGAATTTCAGAAGCTGTCATATTTGTATTTTGTAATATATTGGGGTATTTTTGAGCAAAATTTTGAATAGATAAGTAAATAAATTAGATAAGAATTTCTGAAGCTGTCATATTTGTATTTTGTAATATATTGAAATAGTTATTTAATAATTTTTATAATACTTTTTTGTGCTTTATACTTCTATTAAATAAATATATATTTAATTTTATAGATGCAGTTGAAAGAGGTATGCTGTATCAGCTGTTGAAGAACAAAACAAGCAAATAGAATACTTTTTGTGTGTGGGTTGGCAGTTCATCCCTGTATATTATTATATTGAAAGGCATTATTCTTCAGTACTGACCAGTCATATTATGAATGTTATTTTTATAGATGCAGAATAAAAGTACATTATACAGCTTTACTTTTCAATACTAATTTAGTAATATATCTCATCTATCATTGTCTAACATCAAATAACTCCATTCAGAATGTTCATGAAATTGAATTTTCTTAATAAAATAATAGTTTAATAATATAATTATTTTTTAAGCTGTGATAGTTTTATTTTAACTAAATTATATTTTTCATTACTTTTTTAACTGCTTGCTCTTACTAGTAGTGCAATAAAAGTACATTAACATTGAATAAGTAATTATTACATAAAATAAACATTTTTTATAAAGAAGTTTACAATACCAGAGTTTGAAATTTAGGACAAGTATTATAATGAGATTCATAAATAAAAATTTATGAGACTACTAGGATTTTTTTTAATATTTTGGATGAATATTTATTTATATATTTATTTTATTTTTTGTTAATCGTCAATTGTCATTCAATGTTATTATAAATATATTGTTGAAAGATTAATTTGTCCAAATTAAGGCATTGGAGGGGGGGGGATCAAGAGGCTTTACTTACTTCATTGATTTGAATGGAATGAATGCATGTGAATTTAATATTTAAAAAATGCGCATGTGTATATATGTATAAAGAAATGTAAAAGACTGTAGTTGCATATTTTTGTAAACTTCACTTATTGATATTAAATATCTTCTCCGAAACAATATGGATTTGTCATTCTGTAGAGGCTTTTTTAATATAAATACACTCTAATTTTTTTAACTGACATAAATGACTTTTAAAATGTATAAAATCAGGGCTTCGAACCGGAACTGAACCGAAAACCGGAAAAAACCGTTATTTTGGTCGGAACGAAAACCGGAACTGAACCGAAAAAAATATCGGTTTATTTCGGTTCGATATATCTTTCAGTCATTTTGTTACTGTTACCAACTTATCAATATTTTCTAATTTAACGTCAACTTTATAATTGTCATTACATGTATACTGCTTCTCCTATTTTGATATTCACTAGTATTTTTCTGTTTCAGTTTCGCATGAAACTACTTATAGAAGACATATTTAATTCAGTTGATTAAACTAGAAGTATAGATGATTTTTTAAGAAAAATATCGAGTTATATTTTATTTTTCACATCTCAGCATGCGATCATCCATATATGTTTGTATAGACTGTTTAGATCAGGGAGGAGTAAATAGACAGGAGAGGCCCTAAGTGACGTAGCATGAAGCATCTATCAAATCTTCTGCTCATCAAATGGGTGTTTGGTAATGGCGGCGATTCAAATGTTTCGTAATAGTAGTATTTCATTAGAGACTTTTTTTTAAAACTAAAGAATTGGCTGTAATAAAAACACATAGAACCTCTATTTCTACCGAGATTGACATTGAATTCATTTTAAATAATTTTGACAATGTACAAAGGCTTGATATAAAGCATAATATTTTAGATTTCTGGGAAGAGAATAAAATTACATATCCGCACTTGTATAAGATTGCAATGGTGGTTTTGGCAGCTCCAGCTACACAAGTTAGTGTTGAAAGAGCGTTTTCAAGTTTGAAATTTATTCTACGAGACAACAGAAGTAATCTCAGTGAAACCACGTTAGAAGATATATTAATAATTAGAGGCAATTTTCATATGTTAAATAAATAATGTATTTTTTACATAATTATTGCAAGGCCAAGTGCACGATGTGAGAGTCAAACGACGAATGTGGGTAATCATGAACCTAGTTGTTAAATGCGATTTTGATAATGGATAACAATGCCAATGCTCGCCGTCTTCTACTCACCGCTCTTATCGTACCTGCTGTTTGTATCAATTCACATAGTGTACCAATTAAAAAAAGAATAAAATCTTCTAAATTTTGATAGAATTACATTTTTTGTTTATGATAAAATTATATTTTTAGTACAAATAAGAATATACATAAAATGAAATTATTCATTTGGAACTGAACCGAAAACCGTTATTTTTGGCGGAGCAAAAACCGGAACTGAACCGAAAACCGTTATTTTTGGCGGAGCAAAAACCGGAACTGAACCGATATTAATTTTTTTAGTTGAACCGGAACAAAAAAAATTATGGTTCGAAGGCCTGTATAAAATATTCACGCAATTGAATGTTTGAAATATACGATAATTTTTTATTATTAAATGTTGCATATAAGATATTTGTAGGAATTTGAAATTTTTATTACTTTCAAATTTGGCTGTTTTCCAAAAATGATTAATTTAAAAAAAATCAGTTTCCATATAAATATATATGTATAAATGTATAAAGAAATGTAAAAGACTGTATAGTTTTCTGGTTAAGTACCCCAAATTGGGCATCATCAGTCATTGTCTTAATTTAGCTCCGAGATTTGTTAGAAATAAACAAACAGTTTGTATTAATATTTGTGTGTAACATTTTATCAGGAATTCTTACAACCACTATATATTGCATGCCAGTTATTATATTAAATATTAGCTCAAGAGGTATAAAAAATAAAGTTTTAAATCCTTTTCATTCTTTTTATCTTTGATTGAATTTGTATGTAGAAAATCTTAAATATATAACATATTTAGCACCATAACTTGATTACATTGCATAGTAATATAATTTTTAAACCCAATTTTATAATTACTTACTTATCCCGTCATCACTAAACCACAAAAAAGTTCTAAATTAACGTATCTGGCCATACCAGTTTTCATTGTGAAAACAATTTAAGTTTTGTGAAAGTGCACTGTTAATTTTGAGGTACCTTCCTTAGAAGTTCTTTTTTAAACACTGAGATGTATTTTTGTAAATAATAATTTTTTTCTGTTGGATTTCTATGATAGTGTGTTCAAAAGATTGTTGATTTTCACTCTAAACCTATCCTAGTCTGTGGCATCTTATATATATACATCAAGAAATCATTCTACATTTCTTACCACTTCAAAAATTACATATTTTCAATAACTTATTTTTTAGACATTTTAATCTTTTTTTTTTTTTTTTTTCATTTTGATTTACACAAATATTATTTTACTTGTATATATAATTTTATATATGTTTTACTGTATTTACTTTCCATTAAATTATGCCCTTTAAAACAGTATTTAACTGTGCCATTATTTATATTTTTCTGAAAACACATATAATTTACATTTAGTCTTAAAATGCAAATTTTTGAAAGTGATGTGCTCTACTACAATCATATACTAAAAAGTTCACAGATTAATTTTTCAAATGTATTTTCATTATTCAAGAGTTATTCATTTCATAATTCAAGTCTCAGCACCTTAGAGTAAAATGTTTGTAAAATAATTCTTCACTCATTTCCATTGTCTTTAAAAGTAGAATTAATACTTTTCCTAAAAATATATGCATTTCGAAAGAATAATTTTAAGTTACCAAACTACATCAAATAATTCTTTTCACAAAATACTTCACTTTATAAGAGTAGAATAAGTTGGTTAGTTTATTAGAGTATTAAAATCTTTTTACATATCCTCAATTTCAAATTTCTAAGGGATGTTTTAAAATACTAAGGTATTAAATATGCATGTAAAATGCAAAATTTTTCCTTTACGACATATTTAATTTCAACTAATCACAAGTACCACAAACCTGTTGTGACTCAAAAATTAGAAATAAGCAGTGCTGTAAAAAAAGAAAATCATTCATTTTAATTATGTATTTCTATCAAGGTAGCTAGAATCAAAAAACAAAAATCATAAATACTAATTCTAAAAAAAGAAAAGTCCGACTTTCAATGAGAGTGAAAAAATATTCAACAGCACTTCAAGTTAGATCTACGCTGAATGCTGCTGCAGTGCCTCTACATTCAAACAGCACAAAAGGTTTATTTTTGAATTAATCGGCTGTTTGCTGTCTGTTTTCAGGGGTTGTATATCGAATTATCCCGAATTGTTTATCTTGCATGTTAGTTCATTTCATAAATACTTTTCTTTTCCCCATTTTTTTTGCTTAGTAATAAAAATATTTTTTTTCTTCTCATTTTTATTGATACATGATTACCACTACATTATAACAATGCAAGGAATTTAAAAATCATGTAAAATTTAAATATCAATCAATAAAAACCAGGAATGTTTAGTTTAAATTTTTCCCCCTTTCAAAAGTTAGTCTAAATATCGCAAGAATAAAATGTGACCAATAGCTTCAACCACTGTTCGTGAAATTTCCCCTCCTTTCTCCCCCCCCCTTCACATTTTTGTAAGTATAGATCAGCCCATTTTCGATTTGTAAGGCAGTTGTTCTTTTTCATGATATTCTTGTATTGTAACTGATGAGTACGCACGATTTTGCTAGAAGTATGTGTGTGAAAAGAATAAATTTCTCTGGCGGAAATAGCAACCAAGATTCAAAATGCAGAAACATCGCGATGGTGTTTAATCCCTAGCACGTAAGTTTATTATGTAAGAAATTGTGAATTTATTCCAAACAGATTGAAGAATTTCTTTAATAAGTTGTTCAAATTGCGTATTTAACTGGGATTGGAAGAATAAAAATGCCAATCCTAACTTTGCTAAAAAAGTTGGAGAATTTCTGTAAAATCCATTTGCTGCAGAATGCTTACTTTATAAGAAAATAATAAATTTATATGATATGAAAAAAACATCTATTAGTGATGTCAAAAGAGGAAAGCATCAGAACTATTTGCTAGCACGAAAAAGTCATCATTGTTATTGACCTTCTATCTGAAAAGAAGAAATTTGATGTCCGAAAATAAGCCAATTTCGAACTTTTTAGCTATAGAACAATAATTTGAAACTGAATTTTCAATGGCTTTGACTTATCGCACCACATTCACTATCTAATACATTCAATGATATTTTTTAGAAATAATATTCTTAGTAAAATTACTCAAGCATTCACTTTATTCTATTTCACTCTTTGTTTTCATCTACGTTGAGATACATTAAAACTAAATGTAGATAATTTTTCGAATACAAATGATATAAAAATAATTTTTTGTTATTTTTATGAATTTAAAAGTAATTATTTTATTTAGTTGATTGAGGGAACTTAAAAAAATCCTCACATTAAAAAAAAAATACTCTAATGTACTCGTATGTACAAAAATCGGGAAATTTAATGCAAAAGATTCAACTGCGTCAGTTTACTTTGAAAGCGGGTGGGGGGGATCATAGGCAGAAATTAATGTGGAAAGCAAAGATTTGCAATGAAAAAAAATTATTGTACTAAAAAAAGTGTCATTAAAAAACTGTTTAATTAGACATGAATAGCAGTTTATATCTAATTAAACAATTAAGAAGATATGAATATGTTTAATTTTCCGCATTTCTAATTCTTCAATGAGATATTTAGTCATACTTGAGCGTAAAAATATACTTTGAATTAAATCTCAGAGAAATTTAACAACGTTTCGATTAATTAAATTCTTTCAATAAAATACTATTTGAAAAAAATTACAATTTCAGTCCGAGTCAACATAAAACCATTAAGGTATACACAGATGGAAAAGTTATCTATGCTCCTCTTTCCTTGAATGAACACTTAACGCCAGTTTAAATTACAATGCTCACCCCTAAAGGAACTTATGGAATCTCGGATTTCAAATCATTCATAAATGACCATAAAACCATCTTGTTAAATTTCATTGAAATGATTCGCTTCAATTCATCAAGATATATCTTGAAAGGGAAAAGAAACACGTTAAAATGAGTCTGAAACATTTTACTCAATGTTATATAAAGCAAAGTTGCTAATTTGCTAAAATTACATGTTAAAATCTGTGCAGGACATTTTTGATAGTCTGGTATTAAGTCGAAATTTGTTAGTAATCCTTGGAGGGTTAAAATGGATGCAGATCCATTCGCATTGTATGTATACCTAGGGGGAGACAAACTATTTGACATCGCTCCAGCGCTTGTTGAAGAATTTCGGAAATTAGAAGCTTTTTGTAGATAGTTAGGCTCGAACTCATAATCTTATGGTTAGTAGCCAGGTGACATGACCACAAGACTAAAAGCAATCATTCAATCTTGAGGAAGTTATAAGGCTTATAAAGCTACCACTACAGTACTTACATTTATTATATGATGTTCTGAAACCTATCCTTTTTTCCAAGCAATCGTGACATGCCAATGATCTTTATTTTATCAATTTCAGTAATTACATGTCTATGTTGTGTAAAGTTTAGAGAAAGATATTGACTGAGCTGTAGTCCTTTTTCTCTGACACTTCAAATTATTGTCTATACGTAATACTCACAGATTAATGTAAAAAATTAATCAAATCAACGAAACTGAGCATTTTCATTTTGATCAGATTTAATAAAAGACAACCTCAATGCTGTAATGCGTTTTTGAAGACATCCGTAATGTTTGATTTTTTTTATCAAGTGAAATGAAGTGATTAACATCGAAGATGCGTTACCTCTCTTAAAAAACAAAGATGGCTGAAGTGCTACTGGAACTGAGAATTGGATATGTTTATGAACTGTAAAAATTATTGATTGTGAAAATTTATGAATGGAATAAGTTGCATGGGCTTTTATATGAGTTGTATTTAACGATGACGGCTAACATGTATAGAGTAGGAGGTAGGTTTCTTAGATATGTACTGTCGGCTCTTCTGGTATCTCAATAAATGCTCCACATATATATAAAAAATTATAACTTAAGAGTGTACAACATAATTTTTTTATTGTAATGTTACGTTTTTCATTTTAATTAATCTGAAGAGTATTCTCATTATATTATAATGTACATTATTTGATTATTTTTTTCCGAAAGTTTATTTTCTTTTGTAATATAGCCAACCCTATTAGACATTATAATGTCAAATAATTAATACTCATTATGATGTTTGCATATCCTGTGTGATTCGTTTTTTTAAGTGAAATAATGTAGATTTTTTAAAAAATATTTAAATGTTGTAGTATTTTTTACTTGATTTCAAGTTTTTTAAGTGATTTTATTATAATTTTTTGTTTGTTTTGCTGAGCGTTAACATTGCGAAAATATTATTTATATTACCATTATTAATATTTATTTTGCCATTAGTTTATACTATCAAGACCTTACAAAAAGATTATTCTGCTTATTTTGATCACTAATTAAAGTAGTTCGATAAATGTGCATATATATTTTTTTTTCTGTTTGTGAATATAAATATTTTGTTTTCCTGACATAATTATATTTTTTTGGAACTTTTTGAAAAATCTTATTAGCAAGAAAGGTGTGTTATTATTATGTATAAAATATTAACCATATTTGAAAAAGCAAAAAAAAAAATAATAGTAATAATTAATTCGTTGTTATTTGGCTTCTTACTTAATTAAAGCTTTTTTATTTTTTGGATTATGCATTTACATTTCAACAGTTGTAAAATTCATAAACTGGTAAAAAAAAAAATTGTCTTAATTTTTATGGCCATAATATTTTTAAATCTTGAATAATCCATCTCAATTTATTTGAATTTCTGTTATTCCTTATTTTGAAGGCTAATTAATTGATTGTTTGTTTTTGATAAATATTTACTGCAGCTGTTAAAGATTTAATTAAAATTTTTATTCATCACCTATCAACAAATTTTTAATTAGTTGCTAAATTTTAATTATAGATCAAAAGCTAAAGATACTCCAGAAACTTTATTGAAAACAAGCACATAATTAGGCATACAATAACATAACAAAACAAAATAATAGATTGCAAAGTAAATCTAATGTATATAGGTAGAATTTAGTGCTGACTTTGGGGCAGCCCGTCTTCCTTGTGATCTGGGTGTCCCACGTTTGAGTCCTGGTTCAGACATGGTTGTTCTCTATGTTCTATCTATGAGATGTGTGAAACACCCTCCACCCACCCACCCTCTTAAAAAGAAGTTGTGCAAATGGGTGTCATCTCCATATGAGCTAAAGTCAGACTTCTGTCCTTGGGTGCTGGAGGGTCTTTACCCTCAGAAGCTACTGCACCCCTCTTTCATTGATCGCTTTTTTGATTTGAATTGTTCAATTTCAATCCAAGGCGGATAATCAACAACAACAAAACTTATCATGAGAAATGTTATTTTGCTATTTTTACATTGTATTATGGATATTGTCTGATATTATTGTTTGCCAACAACATTTGTGCATCAATAAAAAAAACTCCCATGAGTAAATGTTTTTTGAAAAATTTTGTGCTTAATTAATATTAAATATATTGATTGAATGAATTATTTTAAACATTAGTTTAAATATTAATAATTAAATCTGCCTTACTTTTAGATTTGTGGGATTAATATAATGTATTTTATGTATAACTTTTTCAAGGTTTTAAAAAATTAAGTTTTGCGGTTTTTACTGATATAGATTCTTTGAAACGTATTATCAAATGTGTTACATATTGAACAAATTTCTAACAAATTGAAGCTGGCTTATTTTACATCTAGTACTTATTTTAAGTTTCTTTTAATTGCTGCAGTCATGGATATATATGCATTTTACTCCCCACCCATCGATCATCAGTGATTTATCTAGAGGAAATGGCGCCCTTATGAGTAGCGTGTTTTTTTATTATTATTCACTTTTATTATAGTTTTTATTAAGCAACATAAATTCTGGGAAATTCTACGTTTTCTTCTTCTAACTGCTATGTTTCTTATAATGTACATAGTGCAGAAATTATTATAAATGTTTTGAAAACATGATTTAAAAAAAAAAAAAAATACGATATGTGTGTTTGTCATATTTAAAAAAAAAGAATTGATGAAGTTGTATTTGCAACAGAAATATTTATCTTCTGTGCTAATAATACTCTCATTAATTTTAAACAAAAAGTAGGCTAAGATTAATCTTTTTTTTTTTTTTTTTTTTTTTTTTGCACTCACTTTTAATCTTGAATTTAGATTCATTCATTCTAAAAGATTTAGTAGCTATAAAAATGAGTTTTTTTAGAATTTGTGAATTATTCATCTTCATATCAATAGTTATAAAAGTTTTTATTCTTCCTTAGTGAGGAATGAGAACTTATACTAATGAGTGTATTGTAAAAAATACATAAAATTGTTTATCCTATGAATTATTAATTAATTTAATAAAAAAATAATTGTAAATTTTTAATTAAAAATATTTAAAAAAAAATTTTAATTTATATGATAATTCTGTTTAGTGCTTCTTTTTTGTATTTATTTCAATGTAAATTTTCATTTCAATAAATCTGCATATATTTTATATTTATATATAACAGTAAATTTTATTCAAGATATTTAAAGTTGAATTTAATTGAAATGGAAATGAATTGTCTGCCAAAGAATCTGCTTTTTAGTGTAACTTCAAAATGAAATTTCAGTTTGGATTTATCATGTAGTTATGGCATCCTTTTTTGGCATTACTTGCTTGTATGAAGGAATACTAACTAGTAAATGACCCAAATTGAATTTTTGTTTGTGTATTGTCTTTGTGAATGATAGTATGCAAAAGAAGATTTAAATTGATACATTTTGATTTAACACAGCTAATTTTCTTATGGCTGACAAGGAATGTTCTCCTATTTAAAAACTACAATATTATAGAGAATGAAGCAAAAACTAGCTTCTCCCATGAACGTGGATTTCTGTTTTCCTCTTGAATTTTTTTCTTCCTACTAAATTAATAAAACTCAAAGCTAGATTTCTCTGTCACTAAGTGAAAATTAATTTAATGCTTGAAACCATTTGTACTATCATTAAAAAGACTGAAAGTTTGTCTTCGTTGTTTCCTAGTCTATTTTACCAATAATTTTATGTGATATTGAAATGTAAAATATTACGGAAAAAAAAGGAGTGAAAGAGAGAAAACTGCAAGCTTTTTGATTAGTTTCTACTTGAGAGTTTTATTATTTTTATTTTTAAATCTATTAAAATATTACTTAAATTACAAAAAAAAATGGATAAAATAATACTATCAATTCAAATGTTGACAATTTTTTTCTTTCATTTTGAGAGTTATCCTATCTCGCGTGTAGTAGTAAAAAATAATTATTTATGAATTTTTTAAAAAAACAGAATATTAAAAAAATGATTATGTTTTAAGTTTATATAATAAAATGAAAGTGATTCAATGCTTGCTATATAAGAAGGGTTTAGTACAAAAAAAAGTTTACTTTATGTGTTATTTTATAGATTATGTCTATTTTGAGACATCGGCAACTGCTCCTTACCAGATTAGAAGAATTGAAGAGCTTATAAAGGTGATGAAAACATCATATTCTGATTTTATTTGTCCTAAAATGTAAAAATAAAATTTTTAATGGCAACACACTTGTGTGTACTTATTTCATATTTTTAATTAAAACTGCATGTATGATAAACTAGCAGTTTTTATGTGAGCAAAAAAGTCTTTTTTCTTTGTTACAGTGAAACATTTAGATTTCTGTAGTTAAGGAAGAATTTAAGAAACATATATGAAAAAAGAAACAGTGTGTGAATTCATTAAAAAAAAACTTTCAAAGTACTGATATAAAATTTATTCCATGAGTATCTATTTTATTACTTTTGGGGATTTTCTATTTCATGAGTCAAAGTAATTGCAGTCTGCCTACTGTTGTAGTGAATTGAATTTGAAAGTGAAGAAAGCTCCTTGCAAATTATTTCTAAATAATTAGATTTTTTTTTCTTTCACAATCTGAGTGAGGGGAAAGAGAAAATTTATAAATATAATTTATGTATTAACCAGCTGGTACCCGGTGTGTTGCTTTCAACGAAGAAATAATTTTGGAAATATCGTTTGAAATTTAAAATAACTGTCTTTAATTAAAAATAATAGAAACAGTAAAATTTATTTTCGTATCGGAAATGAATAATGAAATTGAATGATACATAAAATAGAAGCATAAATAATATTCTATTTTTGTAACTTTATTATTTAAGAATTTAGGTTAGATATTATTTTGTTTTTCTATTTGCAACAGAAACAACTAAATGCAAGAAATAAGTATTGGAAATTTTATTGCGATCGGATGAGTAATACGGTAGCGCATAAAAGACATACATACAAACATTCATTTTTATTTGTATAGATTACATCATTTTACCTTGCTTATAACTGTCCTATTGGTGCAAGAAATAAGTATTGGAAGTTTCATTGTGATCGGATGAGTGGGACATTAGCGCATAAGAGAAATATAGACAAACATTCATTTTTATTTATTTAGATATTTCATATCTGCTTTTTTTATGATTATGCATTTCTGTCATGGTTTAATGAAATTCATTTTGTTTCTAATTTTCAGACGCCAAATGGAAACGTCGAGGCAAAAGTCATGTGCTTCTACAGACGACGGGATATTGCCACATCCTTAGTGATGATGGCTGACAAGCAGCGTAAGTAAAGACATGCGCTTTCAGTTATGAAAATATTACTTTTTATAAAAAATTAGAGCATTTTAGTAATTTATTTTGTTTTATTATAGGTTTATGTTTTAGTTATGTTTATTATTTGTTTTTTTTCCCCCTTTTTTAACTAAACAGATTTAACTGCGAAATATTTTACTGATTTGAATATTTCTTTCTTTCTTCCTTTTAATATGAGATAAATTTGAATGTTTATTATGTGTGTGTGTTAATGCTTGATATTTGTTCTTGCTCTTATGCATTATTTTCTGGATTTGGGATTTGATAGAAATAATTTTTTAAAATAGTGAATTAATGTAATTTAAGTAACAAACAGTTTAAAAAAAAGCATTATTGTGCTTAAAGCTTATTTTGTATCAAATCTAAGATTTTGTATTCATATAAAAATTATATTAATTAACAGTTTAATCATTATTTTAAAATGCTTTTAATTGTTTTAATAGGTCATGAAAATATGGATGCTACGTTAATAAGTAAGTTTGTATTCCTTAAATCTTTTTTCAATTAAGATAGATGAATTATTTTGTAAATAAAGATATATAAGATTGGATAGTGCTTTTTTTATGTATTGGTTATTAATGATTTGTAGTAAAATCTTGGGTAACATTGTGATGACAAATTTGTTAATTCCACAAAATGGGTCGGTATTTAAAATCGTTCTTTCATCTGGCAGCAAGGTTTTAGATTTATTTATTTGCTCTTTATTCATCATTTGTATTTAACTGTTAGTGAATGCTTGGTTCTGCCATTGGATGAATGGCATAGTAGTTATCTGTCTTTTTTTCTATCATGCAGCCTTTTCTTGAAAATACTATAATATGCTGATTACACCTTGATGATTAAATATTCAAATATAAGTTGGGATATATACTTCATTATAAATATGGTATGGAAATTATAAAATTTCAGTTTATTTTATATATTGCCCCTTCTCTCATAAAGTTCATATTAAGCAAAAGAATTTCTTGTATTTCAATAAGCATCAAAACTAGTTTTAAATTGTATGCGAAAATGATATTAAAAAAATAAAATTTTTGCTAGTATTTTTCCCCTTATAGATTTTCTTAGGCATTTCATCACATTTTTCTGATAAAGAAAGTAAATTTTCTTTGAAGCAACGTAATTTGTATTTAAGAAAGAAAAAAAAAAAAAAAACATGTTTTGATTGTTTTACTATTTCTGATTTTTTCCTCAATTATTGTGTTACTAAAACAATAAAAAATGATTTAATTTTTAATTTTAGGTGCCTTAGAAGAAGAGCAAGAGCGTGAAGCTGAACAGTTAGCTGAAAAAGAACGTCATCAATTAAAACACAGAGAACTCTTTTTGTCAAGGCAAGTTGAGACTTTGCCTGCAACACACATTCGAGGGAAATGTTCAGTTACTCTTCTGAATGAAACTGAATCACTCTTATATTACTTGAATAAAGATGTAAGTTTTTAGTTCTTAATATTTGTTGCCTTTTGTGTTATGAAATTTTTATTAATCATTCGCATGTAGGTAATTACTTATGATGCTATAAACTTTAAAATTCATTAATTTGAATAGTAAGAAGCTATTTTTTATCTGCATGACTTGTTGGATAGAAACAGTGAAGAATTGCAGATAGTACATAAGTTTATAAAAATAATAATTAGTCTCACAAATATAATTTCGATGAGAATTATTGTCAGGATTAGTTTTACTTCCTTAGTTCGGTTAGTAGTACACTAAAGATTGTCTTTAAACTTATGCAGAAACGATTTCTTGTTTGCTTTGCTGTCAGAAGGAAAGGAAACGTTAATGAGGTAGTGTGGAATTATTAGCCTCTTAAGATAAAGCAGAACAAATTTAACAATTATGTGGGAACACAGAGGGTTTCTTTTGAAATTAGTTTATGAAGAAAATGATTTTTATTGACTTTAAGAAATATTGATCTTTGTAATAATTATGAACCTATGCTTAATTATTGGTATTTTGCTGATACATTAAAATTAGATTTAATGTTAAAAGTTTTTTTTCCCTTTAAATGAACTTAAATTCTAAATATTTCTCTTATTAAAATATAACATTATTATGTATCTTGATATAATTGCAGACTCAGCTTGCATTTATTTTGAAAAACACAATTGCATTTTGATTTGGATTTATTATTAAATATAAATCTTTTCATACATATATAGTCAATATGCCATTTATTACTTATAGTTACTGTCATTTGTTAGCTTATAAAATTTTGCAGTTTTCAAAATTGCAGTAGAGTTTCTTAAATTTGTCATCACTCTCGGTGACTACTTGAATCACGTTGGATTTTCATTCACTTACACTCCTTCAAGTGCCTTCCGATTTCACTGAAATTCATTTTTTCTGCCTTCTTTGCTTGGGTGTTTTTAGTAAATGGAAAAATTAATCTTCATTTCTCTAAAATACTGGACTAGGAAAAATTATTATCTTTCATTATCTATAACTAGTGAATCAAATAGAATTTTCTTTTTCAGTTTGAAAAATGTGTATGAAAACAATTGCTTAGTCTTAAAAGACTTAAATCATATATCTGCTAAAAAATTCAAAATAAAAAATACTGTATATTAAAATCTTAAATAGGTAAATATTAAATTTTAATGAATCAGAAATAATGAAATAAGGCTTATTATTTAAAAAATGTCATTTAAAAAAAGATGTACTTCGGTGCAACCAAACCTTTCTGATTAACTAATTTTATTTGAAAAGGAGGATAGACTTTATAGAGAGATTTTAGTGTAATTGCACGTCACATATTTATTTCACACTTTTATTTTGTTGATATAAATTTTCAATATGACTAGAAAATATAATTTGAACTATCTTTGATTTGTCTAATTGATAATTAAATAATTTGAATGATCTATTTGAATAAATTGAAATTTATTTTACTTAATTTTTAATAAGAAATTATAATATTATCGTATACTTTTTAGTTATTACTTTATGCTGAACATAAGTTTTTTTTAAAAGAAAATTTTCTGTCAATTTCTTTATTTATTTTTTAAGGACTGCTTCTTTTATTCATTGGTATTTGATCCACAACAAAAAACATTGTTGGCTGATAAAGGTGAAATTAGAGTAGGACCCAGATATCAAGCTGAAATTCCTCCATTATTGCCAGAAGGTAGTAATTGTTTATATTTTAAATAATTTAAAAGTAATTAAATGATTTTTCATATTTTTTGTCTCTTTTGAGTATTATATATAAAAGATATCTCCCTTGAGATACCTTTTTCTGTTTTTATGAAAAAAGTGAATGTTTGATCGATGAATTATATAACTTTCTAAGTTCTAATATACTCATTGAAGAAAAAAAGAACTAAATCCTATGTGACGTAGATGACCAGAATTATTTTTTAATGAGAAAAGTAAGAGATGTATTGTTTTCTTGGAAATTGTGAAAAGAAAAAGGTTGGACATGCAAAAATTGTCATATTTATTTAAATTTCTGCTAATTAAGAAGGCATTCTATTTTCAATTCTATGACCATATCTTTTAATCTTTATTGGATTAAATATTAGTGATGAGATATATTATACATAAATAGAATAAAATTATTTTATATTTTTTGTATTATGCATTTAAAAGAAAATTCAACTTAAGATAGTTGTTATAATATTTATTTAGGTGTTGAAGATCCACGAAAATCAGAAGATTTGGAACAGTTAGTATACACACCACATCATAACTTAACAGATCGTCAGATAGACCAATTTCTCATCATTTGCCGGTAATAATTATTTGTAATTTTTGTGAAAATTTATTTTTGCTTATTTGGATATTACTTTCTCATCATGTAAATTAAAAACAATCTGAGAGCCTGTTTTCTTAACAGTTCTGTTGGCACTTTTGCAAGAGCATTGGATTGTTCTAGTTCAGTTAAGCAGCCTAGTTTACATATGAGTGCAGCGGCAGCATCACGTGATATTACCTTGGTAAGTTTCCTTTTAATTAAAGTACTGTATTATTTTATCCTCCCCCCCCCCGTTTGAAAAATATTTCAAATCTGTTATTTCTTTGGTTTTTAATTTAACATTTGTTTATCAATCTAATTCTAATATGGTAATGCATAGTTCTCATTGAACCAAGCGTGAAAATTAAAATTCACTCTGTTGTCTTTATTTTTAGGATTAGTCTAAATTTTTTACATGTACTATAATATTTTATTATCTTTTATTACATCAATACTAAGTAATACAGCTGTTCATTTTAATTGTAACTTTTTTTTCCCATTTTTGGGAGAAAAAAATGTTTTACGTCTATGATTTTAGTTGTCTTTTTAGTTGAAACCTATTGGACATTTCAATAGGAAAATGCGATAGATTTTGAAATATATATGTTTCTTTTAAAATTATTTCAAGCTTCAAAGTGGTTTTATTGATTCAATATTTTCCTTTAGTTTCATGCCATGGACATTTTACACAAGCACAATTATGACATTACTAGTGCAATATCATCACTTGTTCCATCTGGAGGGCCTGTTTTGTGTCGAGATGAAATGGAAGAATGGTCTGCTTCTGAAGCAAATCTTTTTGAAGAAGCTTTAGAAAAATACGGCAAAGATTTCATTGATGTTCGACAGGATTTTGTGAGTGTTTTTTTTTTTAAGACTATTATTATTACTAGCCGCCTTTGGTGATCAGCCAGTTTGCCATGAGTAATGCATTCTAAAATTTTCAATTAAATCACATATTCATTAGCCAAAATTTAAGAAATAGTTGAGGTTAAAAAATTCAGTTATTAGTAGTTAAAGAGTCGGTAACTTTATTCGGAAAAACTTTTTGAGTTTAATGCTCTAATAATTTATCGATTATGCTTCCAAAATATTAAAAATGTTTTTTTCAGTGATATTGCCAAAATGTTAAATATGTTTTTTAAAGAAAGCGAAAAAGGAAAAAAATTATTGAATTAATGATACAGATAGTGCAAACGATCATAGAATCCTTTGCTTTGTATTTATTCTTTTAGAAAATATCACATTTTATATTTAATTTATTTTATCTAGTCACGTGCTAAAAGTTGTATTTCTTTTGATTTATTTTGTGATAATAGTTTTTTTATCGAACTTCCGGCATTCTTTTATTTTATCAAGTCACATGCTAAAAACGGTTAAAATATTTCTTTAAAAATTCGTTAAAAATAGAAGTTACGTTATAAACTAAAAAAACTGATACCTGATGAAAACTGATTAGAAAGCTAATTTATTTATCTTTTAGATTGATTAAAAAAACCATGTTTGCAACATGTTTTCGGAAGTTATAGCGGAAAAACATTGAAATTTCGCCTAAATTTTAATTCAAATTCTTATTAAAAATACAAAAAATGACTCTGAGGTGCACATTCCCGACCTCCAAGGTATACATGTTCCAAATTTGGTAGCTGTAAGTCCAATGGTCTGGCCTGTAGAGTGCCAACACACACACACATTGAGCTTTATTATAAGTATAGATTACTATTTTCTTAACAATATTTCTATTAAAGATGAATTTATGCTTGCTTTTTTTCAATTGAAGGAAAATATAGTTATTGGAATCAAATAAAATTTATTTTTCTACAAACTTTTAACCACATGCATAGATTTTTTTTTTTGTGTGTGTGTGGAATATATAGATTATTCTGTTTTTATAGCTACCATGGAAAAGTCTGAAAAATGTAATTGAATACTACTATATGTGGAAAACTACTGACAGATATGTTCAACAGAAACGTGTGAAAGCAGTTGAAGCGGAGAGCAAACTTAAACAAGTTTACATTCCAAATTAGTAAGTGTACTGTTAAATATTCAAGAAATCTTTACTAAATATATTTTGTAATTTCATTCTAATCATTTTTCTCTGTTTGTTGTTTGTTAATAAAATAAATGTTAAATGCTAATTATATTTTTTTATCTTATTTATAGCAACAATAAACCTGGTGTGTTAAATGGTGCTTGTGCTGGAGAAAGTCCTTCAGCTAGTGGTCGTCCTTGTGAAAGCTGCTATAGTATGATTATATATTAAAATATTTTAAAATATTAATTAGTACCATTAAATTCTTAGTGCATAAAACTTAAATTTTTACCAGGTACAGAATTTTTAATTTATTTTTGCTGAAATAATTTTTTTAGCAATGTTGAAACATATTAAAAATGCATTCTAATCTTTTTAAGCTTTCATCTAAAATATTAATTTTTCATGATAATTTTTAGAATTATCTCAAATTTATTTAAAGTTCAGTAAATTGCATATAAATTTTATATACAAAAAAAAATGTTTTATGCTTATATTAAACTAATCATGAACTTACTCCCCCGTTTTCAATTTTTAAGACATATGAAACTGACTTTAATTTCTTGCTTAATTTTCTTCTTTATTTGGCAGAATATTTGTTTTAAGCTCTTAAAAGTTCTTCATTTAAAGCATGATCAGGGCACATAGTAGATTGTATGCTATAGATGAATAGAAATTGGGAATATATTTGTAGAGCATATAGCTTTTAGAAAGGAATTTTACCAAAATATAATGGAATAAAAGTTTTTTATCATAATTTTCCGATTCCTTAAGTACAGTTTAAGCAAAAGCCAGATATCCACACATCTCAGACATTAAAACACTTTTTAAATTTTAAATTTAAGTGGTTATAGGTAAATAAATTTTTAAAATGTGGTACTTAAAAAATGGTATACTTTGTTTCTTTTATATATGAGTGCATGAAAAATTTATGATCCTTTAATTTATGAGTGAACTTCAGACTGTGGAATATTTAAAGGTGAAATATTCTTATAATCTTTAAATCTTTTGAAACTTGTCCAACTTTTTCTAATCCAAGAATTATTTTTTAAAAAAGCATACTAAATTTATTCAGGTACTAGCGGCTTTTGGCAAGCAGCAGCATGAATAAAGAAGATTTGTTGAATAAATGATTTACATATTGCAAACGATCATAGAATTCTTTGCCTTGCATTTAATTTTTTAGAAAATATCCCATTTTATGTTTTTTTTTTATTTTATTCAGTCACATGCTAAAAGTTGCATTTCTTTAGACTCGATTTACGATGATAGTTTTTTTAAATTTTTTATTTGAACTTCCGTCATTGTTTTCTTATATTTTATCCAGTCACGTGATAAAAAAAACACGGTTAAAATATTTCTTTAAAAATTCGTTAAAAATAGAGGCTTAAGTTATACATTAAAACACTAATACCATTAGACAGCTAATTTTTTTTTAATCTTTAAATTGATGTAAAAATCATGTTAGTGCAATAATATTTTCGGAAGTTATAGTCCAAAAACGTCGAAATTTCGCTTTCTTTTTAATTAATTCAAATTCTAATTAAAAATTCGAAAAAAGGGCTCCGAGGGGCACATTCCCGACCTCTAAGTTATATGTGTACCAAATTTGGTAGCTGGAGGTCCAACGGTCTGGCTTGTAGAGCACCAACACACACACACACACACATTGAGCTTTATTATAAGTATAGATAAAAATTAACAATTTTATTGTTGAGTTTTAAAATAGTTTTAACTGTTAATTGTTATTCAATTACTAAAATCTTGATATAACTTCATGATACTTTTTTACAGCTCCAACTTCTAGTCAATGGTATGCATTTGGGCCAGCACATTTACAGTGCCGTTTATGTCAGTCTTGTTGGAACTATTTTAAACGATTTGGAGGGTTGAAATACCCCACCCGTCTAGGTAATATATATATAATTTAAGTTTTTTTGTGAATGTATCTATCAGTGTATGAATATAATATGTATTTTGTTAAATTCTGAAAATAAAGTTTGATTTAATTTTATTTTTGGCTTTCATTAGAATCTGTGGATTTAGTTTCTGGCTCAGGTTCAGAAAGACTTCCATCACATGTTGCATCTCATAGACCTCATCGTTGTACCATATCAGGCTGTGGCAAGGTAAATAAGGATTTATTGCACATTATCCTTTTAAAGTAAGGGGGCTATTAAAATGAAAAAAAAGGGCGGGGGATTGGAATAATGGTTGTTTAATTTAGATTTTTATTGCAAAATTTTTAACAGGATCGATGCTCATCTGGGGACACCTCTGTCTGTTGAAATATTAATACATTTAACATTCTTGTTTATTTTGTAAGAAATTTAAATTATAAAAAATATGCATCTTTAAATTAATTTTTATAGAAGGTATATGTACTAAGTCTATGTTACATGTAAATTAAAGTGAGGAAAAGGAAATGAAAATAATATTAACATACTAATGTTAAAAAGAATAATTATGATTTAAAACATCAAATTAAATTTAGAAATGTCTCATTATTTAAAATATTTTGAGGGATGTGATAGTGTCTTATTTGCAATAGTATCTTATTTACATAGAAGATGTATATTTTGCATACTAAGCAACTTTCCTACACAGTTGCATTTTAATATGTTCAGGAATTAAGTTGAATCTTATATATAAGTTGTTCAGGAATTAAGTTGAGTTATACCTCAAGGAGGAATATAACAAAATTTGTTAAAATTACAATTTTTAAGCACTTGCTATCTTTGTATTTAAATCTCAAAATTGAGATGATTGTAAATAAGTGAATACTTTTAAGGAAGCTATACTCCATCTGTAATATTGAAAAAACAAATTGAGATGTTATTTTTCTAATAATTATTTGGATTTCAAATTGGTGTGTGTGTATAATATTCTTTATAGAATTAAACAGCTTTTTTCTGAATTTTAATTTGGTTCTTTTAATTCTTGATGATTTTAAATCAAAAGAAATATATTTGTATCCATGCTTTAAGTTTTAAACTGGCCATTAATATTTAAATATTATATACTTTTAACGTATCTTGAATTAGTGTTGGTATATTAATTCTCCTTTGAATATAGTTTTCCTAATGAAATATAAAACTTTTGGATAATTGTCAAATTGATTTTTAGCTGAGTACTGCATAGAGCTGATATTTCAAGCTGAACTTGAATATTTTTATCTTCCTTTGTTGGCCTTTAAAATTTTTTTAACTTATATAGGAATTATAGAAATAAGTAAATAGAAATAAAGTTGAGTAAAAGGAAGTATTTACAGTCTTTTTTAATTAGAGGTGTTTAAGAATAACATTTATAATATTTATGTATAGTTTTATTTATCAATACTATACAAATGAAATATTTATACTTAAATCCTTGACTAATAAAAGTTGACCAGTTAAAATTATTTTTCATACTTAAATGTGCATAGTAAAATTGCCTCAAGATTTTAAACGTGTAAAAGTAAGCACTTAAAACATTCATTGATTTTCGTTAAGCATTACATGCTCCTCAAAGATTTGGGTTTGGTTTCATTATCGAAATGTCACAATGCTTTTTAAAATTAGTTTAAATAAATTTAAGAAATTCTGTTGAGGTTTCTTTTGAATTTATATTTAATTTTAGCTATCTAAGAATAATTAAAAATTTGTATCTTAATAAATCATTTTAAACACTCTTTTTTAAAAAAACATTTGAATATTAAATAATGTATGTGATTGGAATGTGTACGAGATTTTTTAAAGTATTAATATTTATATTCTAAAAGCTCAAACATAAGCGTATTCTATTTTTTAAAAAAAATATTAAATAGCTCTTTGCTCAAATCAAATGAAACAAAAAAAGTATTGCTATATTTTAAATATTATTTTGTGCTATAAGATATTGAATATAGTTAAACCATCTTGATTACTTTTATTACATTATTACTTTCCAATATCTTAAAAATGATGTTTTATTTAAAAATTATACCAAATTCTGCTCTTTGATATTCCTCTTTTTGATAAGTGATAAAGTTAAATAAAGTGGGATGTGTTCTAAAAAATCTGTCTGCATAGTAAAGATTTTTAAAATGAAATTGAGGTTAATAATTCTGTTGTATTTATTAATGTATTTTAAAAATTTTTTAGGAATTTAAATTGAAAGCTCACCTTGCTCGCCATTGTGCTACGGCTCATGGGCTTGTTATTAGAGCCGGCAGTCCGAGACCAATCATGAAGACCAGGGCAGCATTTTATTTACAGACTACTCCTTTAACAAGAAAAGCCAGACGTTATGCTGCACATCTTATTAAACCTCGACATGCAGCTAGGAATCCATTCCAACCTATCAATGTATTGGCAATCAAACAAGAATGTATGTCACTTTCAGCATTCATCTTATATCTTTGAATAAATATTTGAGATTTAAAACTATAAATTTTAAATATTAAAATTAAACTGATAAAATGTGCTCAAAATTAGAAATTATTATGTCCAATTTGTCATTATTTTAAACATTTATATTAGAATTTTTTTTAATGAAATACTGGGTAACTGAAACTTTAAATGGTGTTCCTGTGTAAACGATACTGTAATTTTAAATATATAATCGAACATCCAGGCTGTAAGGCACTTAGAAATTGAGATACCCAAAACTACTAAATAAATATTTGTATTTTCTAATTAATTACTTTCATTTCGAATAAGTTTTATGGATGTAATACTGATGCAGTATTCTTGTTTTTTTAGCTGGTAAAAATGCACAATTTCCTTATAAATTAGTGTATTTTGTATTGAACAAATTAAGAATATAAATACAAGCAATCATAAATGTATAAGTGCTGACAAAAGGTTTGCATTGTTTTAGTATCATAACAAAACAGCATAGAAATGTGTTGTTTAATATGCAATTTTGTCACTATTATAGTATTTTGCTTATTAAAAATTATCATACACTAAGTTTCAAATTATAATCGATTTATATATTAATGACATTCTTTCTCCCCTCAAAACATTAGTTCATTCAAGAATGATTGAAGGCCAACCAGACTTACCAAAATTAGAACCTCACGAAAGAGGCAAGGTTGTAGATGTGTCACACAGACTTGGAACCCCGAATTTGCCACCACCTGAATGGTTACTTCCAACACCATTGGATAAAATACCAAAATTAGAAAGAGAAGCTTTCCCACCACCACCTAGAAATGAAGGTACACTGCCAAATAGTCTTGAAATATTTTATTAGCGAATATCTAGTGTTTATTGTACTGTCAATCTCTTTTTATTAGTTTGTAAGGATATTTTTATAATATAATTTATGCATATATTTATTAGATGGTTCTTTGTCAATTCCGAAACATCCTATGGACATGGAGGAAAACAATGTTCGGCTGACTCCTAACATTGCTAGTGCATCTCCTACAATCCTTAGAAAACGAGGATATGAGCAGCAGAATGGAGTTGATATTGGTAAGCTGTTGGATATTTTTTTCTGGTCACTACATAATAAATGTTGAGCTCACAAAGAATATATTTTTATGGGCTTAATCTTCTTAATGTATTATGGCTACCTAATATTTGCAAATACATATGGGAATTCATAAAAAAAAGTTTCAAAGGAATTGTAGCCTATTTTTATGATTTTGAATTAAAGTTAATTGCATCAAAGTACATAAAAGGTAATCAAAACTTTTATTGTATTTTCAAAATTTTATCAATGAATTCATTATATTTTATAGTAGTTTAAATTATGTTCCCCCCTTATAAACTTTATAACATATATTTCAAAAATGTATTACTTGATGTTGCATCTGCTACAAATTTAGACAAAGGAGAGGGGGAGAGATTCATTTAAAAAAAAAAACTTTTATAACTATAATTTCTATAAAATTTATGAAGTAAATTTCTGTTTCCTTGCATCTAGTGTAATATATTGTTATGCCATTTGCTGTTAGTTAATTTAAATTTTGCTGTTAATTTTTTAATTTTTGCTGTTAGTTAGTTAATTTTCCGTAGTTAATTTAAAATAGTTAAGAAGTGCAAGAATTCCAATGGTAAAAATGAGATTTCAAAGAACTTCAGCTATTGATCCTCTGCTATAAATGTTAAATGGGGAGAAAAAGTTAAATATTATTATCTGTTTTATTTTAAGGATTTACCAATATTCAGTATACAGTTGAAATTTAAGATCTCAACAACATTTTAAGGAACAGACTCCATAAGATTTACTTTCATTTTATGTGATTCTATGTGTATTCTGCCTGCACTTTCCATTCAAATACAGTTATTTGCTAATTCTATGGTAAATGTATTTAATTTTTAGAAATTCATGGAAATATAATTTATTTATAATTTTTTTTATTAAATGTATATTTATTGAAAAAGATTTCAAATGTATATCATCCTTTCAAAAGCTTTTGCTTTACATGGCAACTGTGGTTTTTTTTTATGGGCATGTGTAATACAAATCCTTCTTTCATAAGAGATTCATAATTATTTTATATGACATTGAAATTTGTATTTCCCTTCGAGTTTAAAAAAAATATCTGTTAATGATTCTTTTATAGCCTATGTATAAAAATTAGTCTTAGTAATTCTTTGAAATTTTTTTTGTCAACTAAAGGAACTATAATTAATTTTCTGTGTACATTTCATGTTTTGGATTTTACTCTTGTTATTTTATATAAATGAAATGCTCTTTTAGGATATCCACTATTCGCTAATATTATGCAAGATTTGTGAATTATATATATACTAGCCGCCTTTGGCGACCGGCTGGTTCGCCATGAGTAATGCGTTCTAAATTTTTCAATTAAATCACATATTCATTAGCCTTGAAGTAATTCCGGACATTTATTGGCCTGAAATTAATATTTTCTTTAAGATGAAGGACGGAAAGTTCTAAAAGAACACTTTTTCTTAATAATATTCTTTAATTTTATAAATCAGTCAGTTTTAATTATCGGTTATGCTTCCAAAATATTAAAAATGTATTTTTCGGTGATGTTGCCAAAATATTAAATATGTTTTTTGAAAGAAAGTCAAAAAGCGAAAAAAATTTATTGAAATAATGATACAGATATTGCAAACGATTATAGAAATATGCCATAAGGTCGGGAGTTCAATGCATATCCTGTCTAAATTCAATCAGGTTTACCGTAAATAAAGAAGATTTATTGAATTAATCATTTAGATATTGCAAACGATTATAGAATCCTTCGCCTTGCATTTATTTTTTTAGAAAGTACACTTTTTATATTTATGTTATTTTATCCAGTCCCGTGCTGAAAGTATCATTTCTTTAGACTTGATTTACGATGATAGTTTTTTTATTATTATTTGAACTTCCGTCATTGTTTTCTTTTGTTTTATCCGGTCACGTGATCAAAAAAACATGGTTAAAATATTTCTTTAAAAATTCGTTAAAAATAGAAGCTTGAGTTATACATTAAAACACTGACAACATTAGAAAGCTAATTTTTTTATCTTTAAATTGATGTAAAAATCATGTTTCTGTGATAATATTTTCGGAAGTTATAGCGGAAAAACGTCGAAATTTCGCTTAAATTTTAATTAATTCAAATTCTAATTAAAAATTCGATAAAAGGGCTCCGAGGTGCACATTCCTGACCTCCAAGGTATACATATACCAAATTTGGTAGCTGTAGGTCCAACGGTCTGGCCTGTAGAGCGCCAACACACACACACACACACACATTGAGCTTTATTATAAGTATAGATATATATATAGCAGTTGAATTGTGAAGAATTTTTTACACAATCCCATTTTGCAGATAAAAACTGTAAACTGCTGATGTTAAATTGTAAAATGCGAAATGTACAACAAATTAATTGTTAAGGATTATATTTAAATGTATATGTTCCTTTCCAAACTCCATTAGATTTTTTTTTACCATACACACACATTTTTCTTCCTTGAAGAATCCGAAATTAATTTTAATCAACATATTGTATGAATTAACTTGTATTTATTTACTCATTTTTAGAAGCATCTCTAAAAATACATTATATTTAAAATTAAAAAAAAAAAAAAATTGAAAAAATTTTTTGGGATTAATATGCTAATCTTTTGAGCAGAAACTAATTACTTGTTTTTGTGAAGGGCATATTTGTCAATTCTGTTTATAGAAGGAATTTTGAATATTTCAACCTAAAAATTTATTAATGAGATGCGTAAAAAAAATCTTTATTCCTTAAATTTTCTAAAAGTTATTTATGTATGAAAATTGCATATGGGGCCCAAATTATGCATGATTTTAGTAATTCAACTTCGGTTTATCCCTCTTTTTCATGCACACCCTATTGTTCCATTTTTAAGTACTAAAAAGAGAGAGAGAAGGGGAGAGGATTTTGTTAGAAGTTGTTTTTTGCATTTAAAAATGTAATATGAATATTTTCTACTTATTTCAGCATCTGTGCCGCCGAAGCGGAGAGCTCTATCTGGTGGTGGAGTAATCAAGTCTACCCCTGACATTTTCAACGTGAGTTCCCTTGCTCGGAGTTCCGTAGTGAACACGCCCTTGAATGGGCGGGCTAAGATGGCCACTATCACCCGAGTGGGTGGACGCAAACAAATGATCAGTTGGGTGGATGCCCCAGATGATGTTTACTTTGTAGCCACTGATTCAACTAAGTGAGTGTTGAGAGAATTAGGTTCCTTAAGACGAATTGCATTTAAACCTTCTGAAGAGGGCAATTTAGATATTCTAGCATGCTTTCAGTTTTATTTTTTTCAAACCCTTCTTAATATTTTGGTATTTGAATTGGCATTAAAATTTATAAGGCGGTGAAGCTTATCCAATTTAAAAGATATTTAAGAGTAGGTAGGGTTTATTGGGCTTTTTAATTAAAAAATTAATGTTGATTTTAAAATTTAATTTTTATAGGGTTGTCACTCAGATTTTTCCCATCAGGTTTAACAAATAGTGGCTACAGATATGCTGAGAATCTTAAATCTGACATGTTTTATTGAGTTGCCACTGTCAGTATTTATGATATTTAAAAGAAGCAATTCTTTCTGTAATCTGTAAGCCTTATGCTTTCATATGTGGACCCAGAATTTATTATTTAAATAAAGAGTGGCAACCCTGTTAATAACATTCCCTTTTATTTTGAAGTTATAATAGTCTATAATTCTTTTTATTTACCATTTTTGCATGCATGATTTAGCATGTTTTTGTTTTCTATTTTGTTAATTTTTTAAAAATTTATTTTGCTTTGTTTTAATTATAGTTTGTCTAAATTGTCCTATGAAACTCCCCCCCTAAATTCGAGTGCTCAATTATGCACAAAAACTGCAACACTTCCTTAATTGAATAAAGGGCTGTTGCTTTTTTAAAACCATATTTGTATTAATCAATCCCTTCTAATTCTAATTTCATGGTTGCCACTCAATACTGCATCTTAAATTTTAATGACAGAATATTGACAATAAACCTATTGAATTTAAAAATTATTACTTGCTGTCATTTCTCCTATTAATCTTTAATATAAAAAGAAGACTTTCATTGTGGCTTATCGTGTTTTATTAGACAATGTATAAAGCATCTTTATTGGTAAAGTATATAACACGTAAGTTTTTAATAATGTTTAGAAGTATAGTAAAATAAATGTTAAATAATACAAAGGTAAAGAGATTTCAGTTGCTACTATTTGTTATTCCTTTAATTAAAATGTATAAAATAATTACCAGTTGTAGCAAACTAGCTTATCTAGATTAAAATATTGTGGGAAAAAAATAGATCATATCATTTACAAGATTTTTATCAAAGCATTGATTTATATAAAGAAAAATTAAACGAATGAATGTTTAGCTATTCATTTGCTGTTTTCAGGATTAATTCAGAATATGATTTTAGAAATGATCTCTATTGTAAGAAAAGTTTGTTGTTTTCTTATATAAATTATAATTTTTAACTTAATACTTTTCCATCCTGCTATTGTTAATAGTATTTGATTAATTAATTGATATAGTTATGGATTCTTTCTTTGTAAAACTCTTGTTAAACTGTTTATTCATTCTTACTTATTATCATTTCTATGGCTCAGTTTTGAATACTACATCAGTAATTTTGATATAGGAGAGAGTTCTCTTTTCTTTACAATGAAATAAGTTTTATTATACAGCAAAACTTAATGTTCTCACATCTTGTTCAGCTTTTGGACACTCTACTGAATCAGTTTTAAGTTTGAAACTAGATTTACTCTGTTTTGTTGCTTTCTATCATAAATGGGTTTAATCTTAGGCAATCAATCATCTTATACCTTTTTACATAAGAATATAGCATGTCTGCTTTCATTTGTAAAAGTTTATCAGTTAATTAAAAATAATTGGTATTCTGTTGCATAGTTATGCCATAATCTGGAAAAAATAATTTTTTAAAAAGAAATTAAATGATTTCAAATTCTTGTGAACATTTTGGCATAATTTAAAATTTATAAAAAGTTTAATAAAAAGAAATTGATATCTTTTTTGGAGGGGAGAGATAGTATGATGCATAAGTCTACTTTTTTAAAAACAAGATTTGTTATTATGTTTGATTTATCTTTTCAGACTAAGAAAATATAGCAGTATTCAGTGATTGTGTCTGTAATTTATTGCACTTTTTTTTTTTAAGTAATGTCTTATTTAATGCCGGAAATTTTGTTTAAAAAGAATCTAGTCTTAAAATTACTTATCTTGACACTTAAAAATGTCTAGTTTCTGATGTATGCTTTAATTGGACTCCCAAGTAAGGGTTTATTTTATAAGCAAGTTTTTCTTAAATTAGGTTTTCAACCACTTATATGCATCCTTTTATGTGTGAAACTTTAGTTGTTTTAGTAAATTAAAAGGGAAGTGATTACACCTCTGCTAGCATACCTACATGCTCTAGAAATTTATGAAGCGAGCATATTGATTTTTCTTAAATATTAAAAAATAAAAATACTTAATATAATGATATAATTCCATTTGTTAAAAGTTATAATGGCATTTCTCAGAAATTTTTTAATTAACTATTTGTAATTCAAAAAATTAGGGCCAAATAAGTCATAGCAATAAATTGTTTTTTTACCATTAAATAAATTTCAAAATTCTTTATTTAGCTTAAGAAAAATTGTGATATTCCTAAATCATTTTGTCTAAAAATATGTGCAATTAAGATATAAAGCATTGAAAGTAGTTATTTAAAAAACGATTTTTCATCTACATTCTGTAATGGAAAATTTATGCTTAATCTATTTAAATATTGATGGAAAAAAACCTACTAAAAACAATATTATTAATTAGAAAGTTTCAAAAAATTCTTATGCTAAAGGATACTGGAAATTATTCTCCAAATGGATAATGCGCCCCCCCCCCAAACATTTAGAATTTCTTAGGCATGTTTAGCAGTATAGATATTAATAATTGCATTTGAAAAACACAAGATTAACTAATTCTAAACTAACAAATATAACTACTGATCATTTTAGAATTTAGAAACTGTCTGCTTTTGCATATGTATAAGGACTTATTTATTTTGTCGAAAAGGAAGGGGAGGTAGGAGAATAAAGGACAAGATGTATATTTATATTTAGCATTAAGGTGGAAAATAATTAGTGTTATTTGAGAGTAACAATTGCTGATCTTTTTACTATTCTCCCTCCGGGAAGTGTTGTAATCATTGAAAAATCTTGGGTCTTTGGATTTTAAAATGAACAGTAATTGTTGGAGCTAATTTTGAAATTTATGAGATGAAAGAATAAAAAGTTTTATAATATCTACAATGAATAAAAAATCTTTTTTCCATTATAAAAACTTATTGAATTAAAAATTTTCTTTGAGTATTTGCCTAAAAATCCAAAATTTCTTAATACAAAATATAATAGTTGGAATTTTTAAAAAATAAATATTAAGATTATATTTTTTAAAGTATAGTAAGGGGAAAAAAACTTGATCATAATTATTAAATAGCACTGATTGGTCGTATCCAAATAGCAGTTTTTATTTACTCTGATATAATATAATGAGCTTAAGTGAATATAATGTAGCAACATTCTAGAGAGTTCTGCTATTTGTGTTAATTTGTACTAGCTTTGAGAATTTATACTACATTCAAATGTGAGGTTTCTTCAACAATATTCATTTGTTATTGCCTTTTTGGTACTTATTAATAACTATTACTCTATGATAAATGTTAAAATTACTACCTACCTTTGGCAACCAGTTTGTTTGTTCGTTCAGGTTATTATTTATGCTGTTTAGTAATTAATACGGCATAGTTAAAAAATATTTGATTCCACTTCTGGATACAATTTTAAAACATTGATTTAGTTGAATAAGTTTACTATAAATTAAAGCAAAAATGAAAATTTTACTCTGGAGTTTGATGCAATTGCATGTTTTGATAGATAAGTTTAAATTTTGTCATAACATTTAAAATTTAAAGGTAAAAAGTATTGTCATTGTTGGAAAATATTTTTTTGATTTGAAGATAATATAAAATGTTCTTGGAAGATATGGACATCAATTTCTATAAGTAGTCATAGCTGTTAAATATCTAATGATGGTTAATATTATTTTTGCCTTGATTGCATTATTCTGTGAAACCAATTTCTTTCTTCTAATGTTTTGTAATTCTGTTAATTAGCTAAGCAAAACATTGAATTCAGTGCAGATATTTTATTAAGCATTTGGAAATTCGTGCTATGCTCTACTTACATTTTTCTATTGCCATTTTAGAATAAGTTTAAAGACATTTTTGTACTATTTAGTATTATGTTATTAACAAAGTATGAAATCTGCCATTTTATAGTATGCCTAGGTATTGTGTATAGTATCTAAAAATAGCTGGCAATGCATGAGACAATTCATGTTTCACGCATTTTCTAGGCAATCTATAGAATTTCAAATGAGAAATTAGCAGATATGAAATAAATCTGATTCATTTTTAATATCACGTGTCTAGACATGCAAATTTTAATGCGACTCGGACATCTCCGATTTATTTCGGAACTTTGAATTGAAGATATTTCTGACCATAAAATACTTTAATGGTCAGTTACAGTTGCTCAGTCCAGTGGAAGTGGCCAAGTCAAATGTATGTGTAAAACAAAGTACCAAAATATGAAATGTCTTTGCATAAAAAATGCAATTCAAAATGTCATTCAAGGCGATCATTTTGCAACAAGTAGGTTATTTTTTATTTTATTTTCTATGTGGACATTTTGTTTCCCTTAATAAGGAAGGTGTAAATTTCATTTCATGCACATTTCATTTCCTTTTTAAGTATTTTGAGTATATATATATATATATACACACATTTAATGGCACTCTCATTTTTTAGAATAACGTTTTTATTTTTTAAGAATGTATGTTCTACAGAATGTTGGCATTTCATACTTTGCTGGTAGCATTTGTAAATATTATCTTTTTACCAGAATCATTATTGAAATTTCTCCAAATATTGTCATATTTAATAATTGTTTTAAAAATTTTATTCAATGGAGTTATGATTACATGTGGTAACATATATGGCATAATTATCAACTGAAAGAATTCTTATAAATAAATTTTGATTTCTAATCATTTTAGTAAATTTTTATTAGCCTTGATAACTATCAAAGTAGATATTAAAAATCCATTTCATAGGAGAGTATTTTATAAAAACGTTTTTAAAAGAATATTTTAACTAGAGTTTGGTGTGAGAAATTGTAATTTACTGTTGCCAAATGTGTTATTTACCACTCTATTGTAAATATTGTTCTTCAAACCAGTTATTAAATTATATAACTTGAATTAGGGAAGAGAAAAATGTGAGATGGTTTTTATAGTTATAATTATAAAAGTGCAATTATTGAAAATATTTGTAATTTAATAGGCATTTGAGCCATTTTTTAATAATAGCTATAAATACATAAATCACAATTGAATGCCAAAATGTTTTTATCACAGACAGAAAAAAAAAAAAACATCAAATGACCATACAATATTATTTAAAACCCATTTTAGATTTATTTAGGTTCCCATTTTTTGATTTGCTATGGAAATTTTTATTACAAGATGTGTTTAATAGTCTCTTCAGTTGATTGAATTATTATAAAATAAAATTTAAATAAAATTTTTGTTAAAGTAAAACCAATGTTGTAAAGTATTGATGTTAGATTATATATTTTTTTATTTCTATACCTTGCTCTAAAAAAAAAAACAAATTTTATTAAATTATAAATAATTCTAATTTTTTAATACTCTCATTCCATCATGTAGAAGATATATTTATAAAGATGCATCAAGCATTGAAATATTTCATGACCAAGTATGTACTATATCAATAATCAGAGAAACAGTTTTAAATAAATAATTTTGATGATTGTATTATTCTGCATGAAATGTCATTCATCTAGACAGTTTGATTGTAATTTGGAATTTAGAAATAAGCTATTAAAAATTGCTTGAATGAATTATTATGATTATTAGAATGGCAGGATGTTTTGATGTCTTATTACAATGAAAGTTTAAAAAAAAAAAAAAAAAAAAAACTTTATACAAAAGTTGCCTTTTTTGATAGATATCATTTACTAGAAAAGCATTTCTCTTGAAGTGCATACCATATGCAAAAAATAATGTTAATTGTTATTGAATTATAATATTTTTTTCTTAAAATTATTTTTTTTTAAATTATTTTCTCAGTACCCAATTTTAATTTCATATTAGTTTGTGGAAACTTCAGTTAATTTCAATTTTTTTTTATAAAATTCTACTAATTAAAAGTTCTTAAAATTAAAATATTACTGTACCTATATTTAAGTAGAAAAGAATAAAGAAAACAATTTCAAAAATAACTTTGAAATATTAACTGATGCAACTTTTTGTTAATGTATAATGATTGTTTTTTCTCTCTCTCTTCAATATATATATATATATATTTATATATATAATTGTGTTGAAATGTTATTTTTATTCCCTCTCAACTCTTTCCCAAGAACAGTAAATATATGTTATTGAATTATACAAAATAACTGTTATTAACTTTTTTTACAAATCTAACAATGGTATTACAAAAGAGTTTTTAAATATTCTGATTTGTTTTTATGATGTTAAATAAAATTAAATATTCAAATGTTAGGTAATAGAAAATTATAAGTTTTAATGAGTGGCAACCTGTTCATTTCTTTATTATAATTGTATTCCAATATTATTTCTCTAATAATACATTTTGATTCAAAAATTCTTTTCATATCGGTGAAATTCATTAGTGTGCTATCTTAGCCTTCTAGATGATGTAGAAATTTTTAAGTGTATTTAATGACTGAAGGATTTGTTTTTATTCTCTTAAGTCTTTTCTTTAAAGTAAATAATGAATTAAAAGCATGAATGAATAATTTTATTTTCACATTTTTATATGATTGAAATTTTTTAAGTATTATAGAAGTGCATTTTTATGTTGATAAATTAAGGGAATTGAAAATTTTCTGTGTTTTCTTTTTATTATTGAAAGCATATATGGTGTTTCATTTTTTAAAATAATTTCTTTTACTGTAGTTATAAAAAAAGATTAGTATAAAATGCTAATGTCATTCATAATTTAACAATATAGTATTTAATTTAAAAGCTAGCATTTAAAATTGCTTTGTCCTTTGCATCCCAGAAAAATTAAGCTTTTATAAATCAGCTGTTGGCACTACTGGTCCAAATATTTATTAGAATTAATATATTTAGCATTGAACTTGTTAAAATAATAGCATGAATTATAGTGTAGCTATTCAGCCAGCATCAACTATATTTTACTCTACTAAAAGCTTAAATGAAAGGTATGTGACCAAGTACATGTTTATGTATTTTCTACTTAGGTTAGTATGCAAACTTGTAATTTTCATTGCCATTGAAGTAACGTTCTTTAACACATCATACCAGCAAAGAAATGGTTGAAGGTATCAAAGAGCATTTGTTAATTTCACTACTGCATACAAATATCTCTATTACATAATATAATGAGATCATAATCGTTCTTATTTAACACAAAAGCATACATTTATCAAATTGCACTTTCTATATAATAAAGTGCTGGTATGTTTACTAGATATGGTTGTGCTCCATATAGCTTTCCCCATATTAAAAGTTTGGACCATAGAAATATAAAGTTTTTTCAAAGTATTTTAAATTCAGATTGACTATTTTCTGCTAAACAACAGGAATTTAAAATACTTTTTTTTTTTTTTTTTTCAGGAAGCTAAGAAAACAGATAACCATACCTGAATTACGGCGATCTGCTCGCAAACCCTGTAGAAAATTGAATCTAAAAATTCCTTTTTATTATGACAACCCTCCACCTCCCATTGTTCCTGGTCTCATCACTACCCCTCTACCCAGTACTGCTGCTGCGACTGCTCCTCCTGAAACAGTTATTGACTGAGTCTGCATACTCTTACTGAGATAAAGACAATTTTCATATGAGGCTGCTCAAAACAAGGAAAGCGGAGAAAAGCCTTTCAGTTTTTGATAGAAAGAAAAAAAAAAGTGTTAAGCAAATCAAAGGACTTATTATCAAGCTGTAAGCTCTTTCAAAACTCAGGAGATGTTTCATTAATCTTCACAAAACAAGAAGTTAATGGTTCTGTGCAAAGTGCTTTTATATATTGTGATTCTTCTAAGGAAGAATGACTGTGTTCGTGCTTCCTACATTGAAATCTCAGGTGTTTTTGGAGGATTATGTTGTAGCAGAGCTGGAAGCATTTTCCTTATCATATATCATTTTGTGTGCGTGTGTGTGCAAAACAAAACACAATTTACATTGTTGGATTATAAGTCTGTCGTTTTCATTACTGCCATATTACATTGTATTAGATATTAAAAGTTTTCCTTCCTGCTGCTTGCTTTTTAATCTTTTTTAGTTTCAACCTCATTTCTTACACTCTGTGTGACTGCATAATTTTGCTGTTTTTAATTGAAAACAGGAATATGGTATGTCTACAACTTTCAAGGTATCTTTTCTTGAAGAACTTGCATAAACTCAACGTGGAAATATTAAAAAGTAGACTTGCTACCATTATTTCATTTCTTATATGGAGTTAGCATTTGCATTGTACATTGAATCTTTTAACCTTTAGTTTGCATCAGATATACCAGGAATACTATTTTATTAATCATAACTGTATCACAACGATGGACATTACATAGTGAAAATAAATCACTTTTTACAGTTTTAAAGCTCTTTTGCATTTCAGTGTTGAATTCACATCCCTTGTTTGTTCAAATCATTAATAATTATTCACAATTTTATGTTGAAATGTTGTAGTTGACTGAAATCATTACTTGGATATCTCTGTTATCATTAAGGAATTGGTTTATGAATGTGGACTTAAAGACTGTATATAATTTTCATTTTGCTTTACTTATGATACATTTTTTTGTATGCCCTAAAGACTGTTACAAATGGAAGATTGTATCTTTCACTAGTGTTTTGCAAGAGTATTTGTGAAAAATATGTTTAAATTTCATTTAACATGAAAGCAGTTTTTGGAAGTTCTGAATGTCAAAATGAGAAACTGATTATTTTAAATTTTGTAATTCTACATCTTTATTTATAAAAAAGTATATATGGTTTAACATTACAGTTATGATTTTTTTTTTCATTTTGAAATACTACAAATTCCATTTTAATTAATAAAATATACTTAATATACCATCAGAATCATTATATAATGTTATATACTGATGTGAGAAGAGTATTTAAAATTTGATACTTAAATCATTAATCCATATTATGTGCTGTGCATTTTATTTTATATGCCTTAGAAAGTGGTTCCCATAGAAGACCTTGCACTGAAATTAATCTGTGGACATCTAATCAAGGTGTGAAAATAATTAGGATTAATTAATAATAACTGGATTTGGAATTTGATAAATTGGAAATATCCATGTTAGAAATGTCTTTAAAGAAAGGTGCATTTTATAAGCCACTTGTTAATATCTGGCTAGATTGGGCTTCAAGATGTGGGTCTGCATTCTATGTATAGAATGTTAATTTTATTATTGATGTTTGTTTACAAATAATTATTGAGAATCAAAAACTTCCAAGACCACAGAGATATGGGCTCATTTGAATTCTCGATATCTTATTGGTTCAACCGTATCAGATCTGAATCATGATTTGCACTTACAACTTTTTAAGTTTTACATTAAAGCTTTTCCCCATTTGTTATTGATATTTGTAAAAATTAGCAAATTTATTTTGTGGCACTTATTTATTTTTGATCAGAATAAAAGTTTCTTTCTTTCTTTTTTTTTGGTATGTGATTCTTCTATTTGAAATTAAATATAAACATGTGATATTAACTCACAATATTTGATTGTTTTAATATATTATGTGCAAGATTTTTTCTTTTTGCAGCCTGTCTGTAGAGTGTGAGACACATAAATTTATGTATTTACTAGATTTATCGAAAGCCTGCTACAGGTCGAAGCTGCATCAATACATATCTGCTTGTAATATATTAATACTAAGTATGCATTATCTTAAGGTTAATTAGTGAATACTTTATTTTGTGATAAAACTTAGATGTCTATGCAAATATCATAATTCTATTGCCAATTAATGCATTTCCTGTCTAAGGATAGATGTGAAACATGACCTCACCCTCCAGATATATTCAAGAAATCCTACATTATTCTTAATATCATTGTTTACTACTAGCTCTGTCCTAGTACTATTTGCACAATAATCTTAAGTATTATTACATAATTCCTTCTTATTTTAATTTAAGGTTTTATTTACTTCAGACAAAATATTTGTGCCTATTTCTGATAATTTTATCATGCTGAATTAAAAACAACAACCTTAGATTATCTTAGGTTTAAATTAAACTCCATTCTTCAGATTATGAAGAGTAATGAAGTCCAAGCATTATTACATGGACAGTTAGATACTGTCTCTTTTTATGAATTCAAGGGAGTTCTGTACATATATTTCCCCAGTTGCTTACTAACATTGAAACATTGACAGCCCGAGTTTGCTTTGGTAGTATCTCTCTACACTGAGAATGCTTTTTATGGAAATATTCACCATGATGAATTGCTTACAGAGCCAGTTTGAAAATACAATTTTTACATGTCTAAATTTGATAGAATACTTCTTTTATGGATTAAATGTATATGTAAGGCTAATCCTTTATTCTGATTGGCAGGCTTATAATCAAAGAACAGGTTGTTAGCAATTCTTATATACATTACAATATAAATTGCTCGTAGCAATAAGCCAAAGTTCTCAGTACAACTGAAAATGTTTACAGAGGAAACAAGCCACACATTCATATTACTCATTTGTTTCAATTAGAAAAACCAATACAATCTACAGAATTGAAAATTTATATACAGTCGATTCCGGTTAATCGGACCACATCGGGACGCTATCATTTTGGTCCTAATAACCGGCTGGTCCCATTACACGAACATGCCCTATATTACAAGACGAGACGTGCTATACGTAATATATTAAAATGTCATTGTGACCATTATTGTGAGGTACACGCGTATGGCAAGCAAGAACTACTGTTGCTTATGAACTTTATTCATTGAAAAATAAATTTGCAAACAAATTCTTCGAAATGATCTACATGATACTCAGCATGCGAAGCACAATAAAAAAAAAGTTTTTATCAAATTCAAGTCAACGTTTGAAGAACTTACTACCGAGTTGCCCGTTCTAAGAAACAAAGTGCTTGCTCACCTCCCACTGGTTCTTTTCTCTTTCGGACTTCCTGCTGTACACAAGCGACTTGTGGCTTCTTTTTCATCTTTCCTGTCACGTTCTTTGGTTCGTTTAAGCGGAATTTTGGTTCAAATAAGCGAATAATATTAGGCTTATGTACATAGGATTTGTTTCGGTTCTTTGAGATTCGGTCCGAATAAGCGGCTGGTCCGATTATCCGGTGGTCCAAATAACCGGATTCGACTGTATATTTTATTTTTTAAAATAATTGTACATATGCATAATATTCACTAATTCAACTCGCTCTTTGAATGAATTATCTTCTGATGAAGTAATCTACTTGTGTCCATTCTATTCTCTCACTTTTGATAAATCACTTATTCAATCAGCATTTCACATCCCCATATTGCTTTATATTATTTTCTTTTAAGCATCAAATTGTTCTATTCAATATTACTCCCACATTTCAGCATTTAAGAAATCATCATACTTCCAGCCTTCTGCTGACTTAGTGTGTGAAGTTTATCACTCTTTCAGATGATCAACATTTCTCTTTCATGCTCAGTATGAAAATGACACTGGTTTTTTTTAAAGAATTATAATTTCAATTTATTAAATGAGTTGGTTTCCCTGCTATAATTTTCAGAAATATTTTTACATTTTAAAATTCAAGAAATCTTTTTAGTACTACCAATTTAAGTTGTAAATATATATTATATATATATTCTACTATTTAACAATACAATTCATTGCTTCACCCAATATTTAATCCTTTATTTTTTTTCAATTGTTAAAAGTTGAAGATAACTTATGTTTATTATTTTTACAATGAAGCCTTTGAAAGAGGTATTGAGTATCTTGGTAGATTGTACATAATCATATTTTTAATCATATTGTGATGTCCAGGGACTTGTTTCCATTAGTGTTGCTGTTAAATTACAAATTTGATATTTAGACATCAAGTTATGCATGAAAGATTTTAATTTAAAAAAAAAAAGCTATATGCACAAAGAATCATTGCCACCATTCGCATAAGACAATATAGATCCCAGGATTGTATGAGAAAAAGAACATGCAGAGATTTTTTTAGAATTCCCTTTATCTAAAACAAAATACCATGAAATTATTTTCTGGTACAATTTAGAGAAAAAAAAAATATTTTACAAATTAAAAAAGAAAAGAAACTTAGACTTATGAAATGCTTAAAACAAGGAAGTTTCATTCCACAATCTGAAAATTAATGTACTTCAATATATATAAAAGTTTTATTATACAAGTTATATATATAAACGATGCATTGTATACATGATTGAAAGGTATAAAATGGTTTTAAAATGGGAGTGAATTCTCACGTCTGAAATCTTGCTGGGTATGTGGGTCGTGCAACTGGCTTTTGGTTGTTACTGTCATCATAAGATTTTACAGTAAGGGACATTTTCGGTCCTGTTTTCCATAATGATTCTTTGTCATCAATTACTGCAGCTTCTATAGTAATTGAATGAAGACCAGCAACAGGAAAGCCGAGCAAAAACTGGGCATGAAAATAATCATAATGAGGAGTGACATTTTGCGAAAGACTTGTTGTTGGGAAACTATCTGGAAAAGACTGATAAAAGAAGATTAATTTACTAATTAGAAAGAGATACAATAAAAATTCACTAAAGCAAATTTAAATATACTTGTGAAGGACAGGTACTGATATTCAAATTCAAGGACTTTTCTGGCAGATGTTACATTTTTAATAAGTATTAGAGCTACTGGAAATAGGCTTAATAATATTGTACTCAAAATCAGATTATTAAAAAAACCGAGCTCATAGCAACAACAGAATGTAATATATAAGCTGATTTAAGAGCAGCAGCACAATGGTGTAGCATCTGGAAGCAAGGAGAATATGAAAGCCTAGAACAGGCTTCTTAGAATGTTAAGAAGACTCAAAATTTGGGTCATGTTTTAAAGAAAACTATGGAACAAAAACTAGCAATTGTTGATGATTGGGACAGAATAATCTTTTATGTGACTGATGCCATCATTTGCTGAGCCCTTTGAGCAGTTTTACATAGCAGATGGACTTTTAGCATAATCAAAATTTGAATCTCTAATCTTTGCATCAAGAAACTGTAGGCTGCTACAAGCCATTTTGTTTATGATATTAATATATTAGAATAGCAATTTTAATAGTTATGAAAAGTTCCAATTTGAAAGTAAATAATAAAAAAACAAAGTATGAAAAATAATTTAATAATAAAATTATTTTTTAAAAAATCAAATGTAAAAGAGGCAGGCAGGCATTCTAATTTTTCAGATTAAAGTATTTCATTTTCAATGTTAGAATCAATAATAAAAAGTCATACTTCTTTACTCATAAGCAAAAGTTAAAGTCGTAAACTATTTTTTGTATCAGTAATTCTTCATTTTTAAATATGCCTGATTTATTTTAATGGATTGTGGTGAATTTTTTGAAGTTTTAATGTTAAATTTCCATCTTGACATCTTTCTGTGTATAATAGCAGTTTTACCTTATTATCTTGTTGAGGCGTGCGAGTTTGTTGACTCGTAACTGTGATCAGAATTTTATCCACTTTTCTGTACAATCCTGGTCTAGACCCATGCTGAACTACACCTTCCACTTTTATTGACAATTGGGAAGTATTCTGTATGATAATAGGTTCTCCTGATGTTTTTGGCTGTGGTGATATTGCCAACTGAAATTCAAAAATACGATTTAGTAAAAGTGGAGAAAATTTTAGTGAATTCTCGCTGGATTCTATAGGTGAAATTCTCACCTCATAAACTGATTTTTACTTCAGTCATAAAAAATAATAATAATAATGCAACTTTCACCAATTTTTCAAGGACCTAACAAAAATCGTATATTTTTTCTGGTCCCTGAGTGTGGTAAAATATAATTCAAAAAGTTTTTAAGGCAATGGGAACTGTATAGAAAACTTAAACCATCCTATTCATTGTGATATGCATTTCCCTAATTTTCCGTCCTAATTCAATCAATCACAAAAAAGAGCTACACAGCTTAAAAAGAGACACACTTTAATCCGAAAAGTAATTCGATGCATAAATATTTTTCGACTTATTTATTGCTCAGAAAAATTAATGTATATAATTTTTTAAACATTTTCTCAGAAAACTGATCTACATATTTTTACCAGTCAAAATATATGAAAATAATTAAATAAAAGGACAAAATGATGCACTGCTTTGAATGGTGCCTGTGAAATGACATTGGAAAGCTAAGGGCTAAAAAGATCTTCAAAATTATTAAGTTTTGAAGTTAAACCTCAATCGAAAAAAGAGAGAAAAAAAAATCTGCTATCGCAAATTATCAGTTATCATATGAGAATATTAATTTTTTCAGTCACATGGTATCTACTTGACAGAAAAACATGTTCTCAAATGGCTCATATTTTGCAATCACAAACATTTAGAAAACCAGTTTTTTGACCATCTTAAAATCAACCGAGTTCTAAAACATTTTTCATAAGGCCAGATTCTTTTTTGCCAAAATAAATAAATAAATTGGTTTGAAACAATCATGTGGTTATCAGATTATGCATGAGTCAACTTTTAGAAAAGCGACGCCTCTCCCCCCCCCCCCCCCCACCCAAAAACCTTGGGCCTTTTTTTTTTTTTTTTTTTTTACCAGCTAGAAATATTGAATTAAAAATATTATATATAACTTTCGACATCCTTCACGCTGCTGTTCAGGTTCATTTCCATTTTCTTCTCTTTGCTTGTAAGGGCGATAACTTCTTATGGCCCTGCCCTTTATTGGCCAGGCAAGAGAATCTGGTACCTTACAGACATTCGCACCAAGTTGTAACTGTTTGTTCGTATTAAGTCAACAAATGTGACAACCATTTTTATCATTTTCTAATAACCCTAAAAATGAAAATTTGATGCCTTAGAAGCAATTTTCTGCCCGTAGATTTTGAGATTTCTAAAAGCCTGAAACCAGTATTATATATATATATATATATTAAAAGCTCGACTTATGCTAATGAAGAATAACAGGAATAAGAATTTGGAATAACTTCCAAAATGAAGAATAACAGGAATCGTCATACCTTGATCATTATCGATGCAGGAAAAAACCTAAAGTTTAAAAAATGTAGGAACAACAATGTGATCTGAGTTCCACTTCAAAATACATCGTTGAAAAATATGCTTAAAATACTTTCCAAAAATTAAAATAGAATAATCAAATTATTAAAAAAATGGCATAATTAATTTTTTTTATTAAAAACAATTAGTTATTTTAAATGATATAAAAGTAAATTTTGAGCTAGAATATTTCAGGGAGTCATGATGGGGGAAAAGCTCCTGTATAATCCTGGTTTGGATCCATTTGAACTACATTATGAAGTATAAATATAAATACCTTTATGCTAGTAGATTGAAGAGCTTGAAAAAAGAATCTTGGCAAACACAATGGAATGAGGAATATTTCATTGCTGATTTTTGTCAAAAAATCAGTTTCCTGCAAAATATAAATAAAATAAATCTTTAGATGGAATAGAATTATTCCAGTACTATCTATACTTATAATAAAGCTCAATGTGTGTGTGCGTGTGTGTTGGCGCTCTACAGGCCAGACCGTTGGACCTACAGCTACCAAATTTGGTACATGCATACCTTGGAGGTTCGGAATGTGCACCTCGGAGCCCTTTTTTCGAATTTTTAATTAGAATTTGAATTAATTAAAATTTAAGCGAAATTTCGACGTTTTTCCGTTATAACTTCCGAAAATATCATTGGACAAACATGATTTTTACATCAATTTAAAGATAAAAAAATTAGCTTTCTAACGATATCAGTTTTTTTAATTTATAACGTAAGCTTCTATTTTTAACGAATTTTTAAAGAAATATTTTAACCATGTTTTTATCACGTGACTGGATAAAATAAAAGAATGCCGGAAATTCAAATAAAAAAAAAATTATCATCGCAAAATAAATCTACAGAAATGCAACTGTCAGCACGTGACAGGATAAAATAAAATAAATATAAAATGTGATATTTTCTTTAAAAAATAAATGCAAATGATTCTATGATCTTTTGCAATATCTGTATCATTAATTCCATAAATTATCTTTATTTACAGTAAACCTGATTGAATTTAGACAGGATATGCATTGAAATCGCGACTTAATGGCATATTTATGTAATCGTTTGCAATATCTGTATCATTAATTCAATACTTTTTTTCCCTTTCTCGCTTTCTTTGAAAAAAAAAACAAACATATTTCTTATTTTGGCAACATTATCGAAAAAAACATTTTTAATATTTTGGAAGCATAACCGATAGTTAAAACTGATTGATTTATAAAATTTAAGAATATTATTAGGAAAAGGTGTTCTTTTAGGACTTTTCGTCCATCATCTTAAAGAAAATATTGCTTTCAGGCCAATCAATTCCCGAAATTACTTGTAGGCTAATGAAAATGTGATTTAATTGAAAATTTTAGAAAGCATTACTCATGGCGAACCAGCTGGTCGCCAAAGGCGACTAGTATCAAATAAAATAATACCTATTTCCAATAACAGTATAGAACATAAAATGGTCAACACTGATGAAAACTCAATTTAATGAGTTTTAATAAATTTTATCACTTCCAATTTTGGTTTGAACCCTTTGATAAAGTTTTGAACTATTAAAATTTTTTTTAAAAATGTTAATTACTTAGAATTGTGGTTTTAGAATTACAGATCATCTTGGATAAAAGAAAACGCAGTACTAAAATGCTATTTTTTCTTAATTTTTTTTTATATTTAAATATTTGGAACTTTATTTAGTCATGAACATAAAATTTGTAGTATTTAAACCTTTGAATTACACTGATGGATTTAGTTTTTAACATTTCTGTAACTGATATTTAAAATTTAAATAATCTTTTTTCTAAGATCAATGTGTCGAAACCCCGCCCATTTGGATGAGTTACGTTAGGCGACTGCAGC
>JAPMOQ010035663.1:303672-346083 GCA_026543055.1 Argiope trifasciata
CCTCAATCAAGGAAGGAGATCTTGTTCTCGTCGGAGATTCCAACAGCAAAAGAATCAACTGGCCTTTGGCAAAGGTGGAAAAGACAATTCCAGGCAAAGATGGAAGGGTGCGTCTTGTTGAACTTAAAACCCAATCTGGAAGGTTCCTAAGACCCATTCAACGACTTTATCCTTTAGAGGTGACTTCAAATGACTTTCCGCCTGTGAACAATTTAGTTGGTGAACAACAGGAGGAGATTCCTTGTCGTGCCCAAGACTCTGTTCCTGTTTCGCAAGAAGTGCGTTATTCTCGTTATGGACGAGCACTTAAACTCAGAAAGAGACTATCATAGAGACTCTAACTAAAAAGAACTCTTTTAAGACTTTAAATATTTCTTCATTGAATTAATTGTTTAAATCACTAATTAATGTTGTATTGCTAATTTCTATGTTTTAGTTTTTTTCAGAACCTCATTGTATTTTGGATTATAAGGATACCTTCAAATCCAAAGGTGGGAGAATGTCGAAACCCCGCCCATTTGGATGAGTTACGTTAGGCGACTGCAGCGCCAATTGTAATTCAGTAGATATTGAATATTCGAACCGAAAGGTTCAATTTGTAATGTGTACCTGATATTTGTTATGTGTTGAGGTGTATTGAGTGTGTTTTCTGTGTGATGTGTGTGTGTCTGTGTTATGAAAAGAAATAAACGTCGTAATAACGTTTAAACCGTTCATGGATTATATTATTGACATTTCTCTACATACCGGCGTCCCAAAATGATATAGGTAAGTGAAATATCTTACCTTTTTATTGATCTATTATCAGATTTCTAAAAGTAAATTTGATACAATGCAAACAACAAAATTTAAATTAATGTACCACCAGTTTAAAAGAAAATAACCCTCTAAATTATAAAAGAAAAAAAAATTTACTTGTCTAGAAACCACTCTTTCATCATAGTTAACTGTGAAATCTCTAATGAGAGTAGAAGCTTTACGACAAGCTTCACCCATTTGAAAGTTCTCTAAAGACTGTTTAGAGTGTTCCATTGATAATATATCTTCTTCCCCTGTGGCAACACTATAATAAAAAAATAAAACTTAAAAATTGAGAATACTATTTTGAAAAATATACATACAAATTTTATCAGCTGAAAAATTATGCCCTTTTTATATAAATCTATTTCTCCTCTTAAAGTGTTATGAAAGAATCACATTTAGAACTAAATGGAGTGTCATTTTAATTCCAATAATATTAAAATTAAAAACAAATAAATTGCTTTCATGTTGCATTGATTAATCAAAAGGTAAAACTTTTGTAATATATAAAAACATAAAAAAATAACAATTGTAATGTGAATTCTAAATTACAAGAGATATTGCTATAATGAAATGAATTTTAAAAGTAATAGCAAGTTAAAAAATTTCAACTATAAAAAAGAATCACATAATTGTGCTTTTGAATAATATTAATAGATATATTATTTAATTAAATAAAAACTATTTAATTTAATTTCTTTTATTTTAAAAACTGGTAGATACAATCATTTTAAACAAAAATTAATCCAGTTTTTACTTTATTATTAGGAATTTATTTATAATTTGCTAACCATTAATTAATTTAATTGTTAAATATAAGATCTGTTAAATTATTGGGTTGTTCGGAAAGTAATTTCGTTTTTTCCCGTCAGAGGACTTAATTACGTTTTTTCGAAACCAACTTCACACTTAAGCCGCATAACCATTATATGTCTTGAGAGCTGATATTGCAAGGCTTGTGTGTGAAAAAGTTCTATTAATTCTACGCAGTAGTTTTTGGTTGGTGCCCTTTTAAATATGGAGAGCAATAAGCAGCATTTTAGTCAGATTTTACTTTTTTACTTCAGAAAAGGTAAAAATGCAGTTCAAGCCAGAAAGAAATTAACCGAAGTGTATGGAGAAGATGTGTTGACAATACGCCAGTGTCAGAACTGGTTTGCAAAATTTTGATCCGGCAATTTTGATGTCGAAGATGCACCACGTTCTGGAAGGTCGGTTGAAGCTGATAAAGACAAGATAAAGGCATTAGTTGATGCAAACCGGCGAATAACAACATGTGAGATCGGTGAGATCTTAAAGTGATCGAATTCAACTGTTTATGACCACCTGAAAGGCCTGGGATTAACCTCGAAGCTCGATATATGGGTTCCCCATGTTCTCACGGAGAGAAATTTGTGTCGTCGCGTTGATGTCTGTGATTCGCTCCTCAAACGTCACAAAAATGATTCATTTTCAAAGCGCATCATTACTGGGGACGAAAAATGCTTTGTATATAACAATGTCAAACGCAAATGATCATGGAGCTGAAAAGATGAACCGGCTCAAAGCATTTCGAAAGCCAATATAATCAAAAAAAAGTGATGCTGTCTGTTTGGTGGGATTTTAAAGGAATCGGCTTTTTTACAGCTTTTACAGGATAACACAACAATTAATTCGAAGTCTACTGTCATTAGCTGGACAAACTGAACGATGCACTTCAACAGAAAAGGCCAGAGTAAATCAACAGAAAAGGTGTAGTGTTCCACCAAGATAATGCGAGACCTCTTACAAGTTTGGTCACTTGCCAAACGCTTTTACTGCTTGAATGGGATACACTGCCACATCCACCATATTCTCCAGATCTGGCGGCTTCGGATTATTATTTGTTCCGGTCCCTGCAAATTTTTTGGACGGTAAAACCTTTACCTCAAATGAAGATGCCAAAAATCACCTGGATCAGTTTTTTGCCAGCAAAGACCAAAAATTTTATGAGCGTGGAATCATGCTACTACCAGAAAGATGGCAAAGGGTGTTGGATCAGAATGGCCAATACATAATTTAATAAAATGCTTATTCATTATACGAAAATCGTCTTTCATTTTCACTAAAAAAAACGAAATGACTTTCCGAACAACCCAATAGATAAATTGCATTACTATATCTCTTAAAAACTTGACTTGAACAAGAATAGAAAATTTATTTTATGTTTGAGAGAATTATTTTTTAAATTCAAAAATGCATTATTTGATAGTGTTTTTAAATGAAAGACTTTATAGTTTTTATTTTGATTACATACACAAACATATAAGAGAAATATAAAATTTCTCATTCACCCTGTGATACTTTATTTAATGTTCTTTTCATGAAAGCATTTCATATTGTGAAACAAAATATGCCAATTCATATAGTAAAAATCATTAAAATATAGAAAATATATTCAAGAAAAAATTAAGAAACTCTCCAAATTGATGAAATATAGTACAATTATTCTTAGTGATTATTAAGAAATTAAAAATAATTGAGTTATGAAAAAAAAAAGATTTTATTCGATGACAAGAATTTATAAAAATTACTATTTGGACAAAAAAATTGTAAAAGTACATTTTAGTGGAACCCATTTAAAAATTTACTGTCAATTTTTTCATTTAGCACCTTTAATTGAAGAAGAAAAATTATAATGTGTGCAGGATATCTTTTGAAAGTCAAAATTTATATATTCATTGTGATATAATAACACAATGAATTCTAAAAATGTCTCAGAAAATTATTTCAGACAACAACATTATCACAACAATATCTTGGGCATGCTTCATAAAATTCAATACAAAAGAAAGTTAATATTGTATTATCTTGAATGACTAAATTATTCAAAAATTTACTTATAAATATTATTAAAACTTACCTTATACCTTGATTATGTTGAGACACTTTATCGATTGCCTGAGCAATTAATAAGCATGCTTGGTGCAATCTTAAAAATGTCAAAGAATTCATAAAATTAATAAGTTCAAAAACTAAAAAGAAGAAAACAGATTAATATAAAATTCAAACATTTGAAAATATTTATTTTCTTCTCTTCCACTGAAATTGTTATTATATTATTTTTTAACAAAGATTATTTAGACTCCCTATTTATTAGGAATGCATTAAATCTTCAATAAAATATTTCATCAAAGGATACAATTGAATATTTGTTAATGTTTTAGGATCAGCATCGAAAACAGATTGGTAAAGAGCTCCATATTGGTCAGCCAAGCATTTAAAATCTCTAGCACATTTTCTTATCTGAAAATTTATAAATAAACTTCAAAGTATAAATTATATATAACTTCAAATAAAAAAACAAAATGAACACATGATACTGGCAGATAATGTTATTAAAAAATAATGACATCAAGAATAATTTTGTATCATGACATAGTTATATATTAGATCAAAATTTAGTTTAATTTGATTCCAAAATTTTTTCTTAATATAGAATTTTTGGTGAAAGAACTAACTACATAATATTTCAAAAATAATGAAATATTCCTCTTAAAGTTATATTTAAAATCATGTATAACCATTTCAAATAAAAGCAAAAGCAGCTTAGCACATGACACAAATCTGCTATTTACCTTCCAGTTGCTAAAATTTCAAAACAAAACTCAGTAACAAGAGAGAAAAAATAATGATGGGCTCATTATAAAAAATAGGGGGGGGGCTGGTTCCAGACTGGGTATCAGATATGACTGTCTGTATTTTCAATTGAATGGCATTTGTACCTTTGTTAGACATTTTCTTCCAATCTACAAATGTATTGTCAACATAAAATTTTAATTTCATCTTTCTCATTACCTAATGATGATTTACATTGTCATTGAAAGTGCAAAATGTTGTATATCGTTTATAAAGGGGATATTGCTATTTCAAGCAAAAACATTCTTAACAGTTTTAAAATTCTTTGACATTTGTATATTTATATTGTTTTGTTTTTCAGTTGATTTATATGTATAATGAATTAACATCTTTAGATTTGATTTCCTCAAAACTTTCTCACAAAAAACAGCTTACATGGCATAGGCGTTCATTATTAATGAAATATTAACTTTTGACATAAATTCAGCAATTTCCCTGAATTACTGTTTCACACTTAAAGAATTATTTGGTGATTAATCCCTGGCATGCGTTAATAATATCCAAAAATAAAACTTGTATTTTAGAAAAGTTTTTCTCAACCAATTATAACAAACATTTCACAAAACTGCACTTATAATCTCAAAAAACTAAACCAAATTTGATACGTTGAAGTCCTTGCATTTACATGTATCTGAAAGAATAGAGCGGCAGTCAAACATAGCTGGATTTGACTTAAAATTTGACATTATCGATGTTAAATCTGTGCATTGAATTTTATTTATAACTAGCTCTCTTCTTTTTGTAATTACCATGTTAACTAATATTCAAACAGCCGGACAGATGAACTTTCTTTGAGCAGATTGTAATCAAATTTTGATAGAAATCTGCAAATTTGATGTAAAGACCATATACCATATTTCAACAGTCTAGCTAAAAGCATTTATGAGTTATCTTTGTCACAGACAGACATTTTCCAAAAAAGTGTTTTTCGAATTTATGGAGGTCCAAACCGTGAAAATTCATTAAACTCTCCATTTCGAATTTTTTGATGTTTACGATACTTTATATTACAGATATTGTAAAGCAAAAAATACGCTAGAAAACAAAGTAATTATAAGGTAATCAAATTAATTGAATTATTAATTGAGTTATTATTCAAATTAATTTTTTTGAGCAACTGGCAAAATTTTAACAAGCTGGGCTGGAAATCATATATCAATTTTAACACATTATGCACAAAAAAACATTCACTCAACCTGTAACACAACTCGTCCACATTTTTGAAGTTCATCTCGAGTTGCTGCTGCCACAGATGCAGCTATGGCTGGTGGAGGGGATGTTTTAATGCAAGAACAAGCCAACTGAAGTTGTAAATGAGCCCCTAAAACTTCACTTCGCAGGCGAGCATATTCACATTGGAAGATCAGAGAATGCTGAGGTATTGTAGCTGCCTAAAATACAAATGATTTGTAATATACTTCCAGATATCACACATTCTACATTCATTTCAAATTTATTTTTCTAGCATAACTTCGAGAATTTTTGCAGTCACATTGATGTTCATAATTTTTCAAAAATTTCTCAAATTGTTACATCAAGTTAAAAATTGCTGCTTATTTTGAAAAAATGAAAGGAAATATTTAAATAATTTTTGTGGAAAGTTATTTCATTCAACTTCTTTTAAATCTCAACAAAGTATTATTTCAAGTAACTATTTCCCTTATTGAAAAATTATCGCTTTCAATATCATCTAATGTAAATATACAAAGCAATGTGCAAATTTACCTAAAAAGAGAATCAAAATAATTTCCTAGCAATAACAACAATAAAAAAAATTAATACTTTCATTCACCATGAAAAAAAATTTCCAGCAAAATACTTGTAGCAAACTGACAATTCTATGGAAGTTAAATAATTAAGATAATTTCTATGTAATTCTTCCACGTCGAAAATGTCAATAATACTTTATTTTAGGTATTAAATTCATTAAAATATTTATTTTATCATGAAAAGAAAAATATTGATTTGCTAATAGTAAGTTCTAAAACACTTTTAATAAATAAATTTTTTCTAAACAATAATCATCACTAGAATGCACTTATTCTTATTTCACTCTATATTAGAATCATTTTTTGCCTTAAATCTCGTGAAAATAAGAGGAATTATGTGAATGTGAATTTTAGTTTAATACAGTGGTGGGGAAACTTTTTTTAAGACGGGCCATTTGTAACAACTAAACGATCGTAGCGGGCCAAAGAATAATGCTTAATCATTAAAAAATTTGTGTGTTCTATAAACATATACATATATTATTACATACACTTATTATTTAAATAGTAAAAAAGCAAAAGGTAAGAAAATTATAAGCACAAAATATAAAATGAATTTAGTGTAGTTCTTGATGTGAAGTATCATCACTTTATTTTCTGATGTTATTACTGGTTGATGGTGCATGAGAAAAATGAAATTGAGACTGTTTTATCGAAATTTAATCATAGTCCGGTTCCATTTGCGAAGCAGAAATTCTTAAAACTGATGAAAGGTGCTCATCTGTAATTCTGTTTTTTAAAGAAGTTTTCCTAAGCTTCATTGTTGAAAAGATTTGTTCGCATATATAAGATGAGCCGAACATTGTTATTATCTTCATTGCATGAGTAATTAGATTTGGGAAATTATCTGGATTTAAATTTTTATAAAATTCTAGTTATGGTACTGTATGAAAAGTTTGTTTCAGGAGAGTATTACAGTTCAGTTCTATTAACTCAAGTTGAAATTTTGCATCAACTTCTTCGTAATTAACATTGAATTGGGTCGCAAAAATACTAAACTCTGGTTCCATTTTTCTAAAGTCCTAAAATCACCTTTCAAATTCTGAAGATAGTTTTCTCAAATTAATTTCGTATTTTTTAATCTTATTGTTTGATATAGTGAATTTTAAAGATTGTATTCTTGGAAAATGAGAAAAGATTTTTATGCGGGTCGTCACATTACGATGTAAGAATGGGTTCAAACATTCTCACGACGGCACTCTTAAACGGGCCGGATTAAACCTTTCCGCGGGCCGGACTTGGCCCGCGGGCCGTAGTTTCCCCATCACTGGTTTAATAGAATCTGACATATACAAATCAGTCAGGCAAAATAATATTACAAAACTGTATCACATTAAAAAAGCTTTAAATTTTTTTTTTCTGAATTATTTTTTATAAAAATCGTTTTATAAATGACACACAACAATTTAAAGTATTACAAATTCATACTTTCAGAGCTGACACAGCTTTCATGTAATGTGTAATGGCCTGAGAAACAGATTCAATAATTTCTTGGTTGTTTCTCACAGTTTTAGAAATTAGACAATTTTCAGCTTGACTGATCTCGCTTAAACTCACTAGCCAAAAATATAAATGCTCAGAGCTAACCTGAAAGAAAAATTAAATATAAGACAGTGTAATAAGAATTTTTTTTAAAAATTAAATCAAAATACAATAAAAATATATTTAAAAATTCACATACACATATAATAAATACTTTTTATCTCATATATATGTGGATTTCACAACATCTCTCATCATGTGTGGATTTAGAACTGTTCAGTGCTTAAATTCTCATTCTCTTTTCGCAATTAAAAAAAAAAGTTCAAATTTTTTTAAAATCTGAAATATTTAGCAGCAGATTTAAGCATTTCAGCAGTACTAATTAATGCATACTGTGAGGAATCCTCCCCAATGGGTGAAAAAATACAGTCTCGTTTTTTAAAACTTAATCAATAATTAATAGCATTTTTCAAATTAAAAATTTTTTAACAATTAAGCATATATATTTTTTATTTGTAATAAATATTTGTATAATAAAAAATGACTAAAGTAATAAATTTTTAGAAATTAAAACAAATATTAATATAGCATTTATTTAGATCATGAAAAAATTATATGTAAATAAAAGGATTTAATTATTACAAAAAATTATGAATAATTTATTTTTTCTTTGACGATTTTTAATAATAATTTGTCATTTAATAATTGAGACTTTCAGAAAACATACAATTCTTGAATAAACGAAAATAGTTTCATGAATTGGTAACAAGAATGGCAGCTTGTGCACAAGCCAAAATCAATGTATATGCTAAAGAAGATATGTATCCAGTCAATGGATTCTTATCAAGCTCATTATATTGATCACACACATCAAAACAACATTATAATGTGTCTGATGCTATTATAATGAGTCATTATATTAATATTGGCCTTCATTAATGAAGTATTATCTTAAAATTGGCTTCTGATACCTTCAGCTAAAAAAAATATATCTGAAACTACATTCTGCATTTCAATTGCTGTAAGATTTATTTAATTACATGAATTTGATAAATTTTGATACAATATCATTAAATAAAACATATCAAACTAATAATTTTTAAACTTTTTTGTAAAAAAAAATGATTTGCATTTTTTTAAATGAAATATCCGCACCCCTGTCAACTAAAAATTTTAACTCAGTTTTTTTGTCAATTACAAAGTGTCTATATTTGAATTTATAGCAATTTTTTGAAATATTCAATAGCAGAATTGGCCACTACTTCTCATTTTGCTGCACAGGAAATTTTTTTTGATCTCCAGTCACATGGTTGCTTACTCTTTTCTGGAAAACGTTTTGATGCAAAAATAAATTGACAGAAACATGTTTGCCCCTCGAGTTGCAAGACCATCACTTCTGATTTTAGATAATATTTCAATTCTCTCTGTATGACTTCTTCCATTTCATTGGAGATGGAAATGGGGTTCCACAATACACAGTTCCAACAAAGATATTTTCTACAATTGTGAAACAATATTTGGTGATGTACTCAAAATCTTGATATCAGTTGAATGAATCTCAGATAATTCAGTTTTTGAATACATCAAAAATCTTATCAATAATAATTTATAAATACTTTCATGCTAACCATCAATGAACATATATTTAATATGGGGAAGCAATTTTTACTATCTGTATTTTTATGTCATATTAGAAATAATATTGCTGCCAAGGCCTGCATTTTTTAAATAATAAATGGCCTTGTTTCCTGTCATCAATTTCAATGCAAGTGAAAGAGTCATATGATTTAATTGTTTTCACCTTTTCAACAGACATTTAACAAATGCTCCTTTGTCAATGAATATTTACTTTCAGCCTCAATTCCAAACAATGTCTAAATATTTGGCATCATTTGTGAGACAATGGAGCCAATCATGGTATCTTTATTAGTTATACCATAATTCAAATCAGGTTTTTATCCAATAAAACCAAATTCCTCTTTCATTCAAATTCCAGAAAGATGGAATTTTACATTGATCTTTATAGTTCCTGAAGAATTAGTACCATCTAATTTTGGTTTTCTGATTTCAATATATTTTATTAACAAATACCAATCCCACATCCTGGTCCAAAAGAATGTTGTTGTTGTTGCCGTGTCCTTCACGGAAAGGGGGTGCAGTAGCTTCTGAGGGTAAAGACCCCTGAGCACCCAGAGGGCAGAAGTCTGACTTCTAGCTCACACACACGACACAACCCTTTTTAGAGGGTGGTCGAATTCATTCATACACTCATTCATCCATCAGCAACTCGGAATTTAGATCCAAATCAGAGACCGACTCATCCCTGATTCAGTACCCCCAGAGGTATCGTTTTGTTATGGGAACTTGGAGGACTTTGCAGTCTCAACATATTTAACGTGCCCCAACTGCCATTAGCCAACACGGCGGTCTTTGGCCAAGACGAGGACAGAATCCGCGACCTTTCGGTTACAAGAATGACGCTCTACCAACCAGGCTACCGCGGCCTAAAAGAATGTAGCAATTGTTACATAACAAAACTTTTTTTTTTCAGTTTAAAAACAACTTTTTGAAAGCATTTTTGAAAATGTTATTATTTTAGTAACATTTATTTTATTGTTGTAATCTGATAGTGAAAAATTGGATCTAAAATTAGTCGCTTCCAGGCAATGAATATATATATAATGTAAAAACATATATTTTGATGTAATTTTATGGCCGAAGAGAGAGAAGACAGTTTTGAATTTTTAAATTTATGTTTAATTCCATCCCAAAGCCATAATTTATGTGCATGAAACAAGGATGAAACTGATATACGTTCACAAGTGACACAAGAGCAGACAAAGAGAGAGAAATATTGTTTTCCTGTGGTTATATACTATGAGATCCTGATATAAATTCATTTATAAATGTTGATTTAGGTGAGGAAATAACAGGTATATTTTAAAAGAATTCGCTCAGCCAGACAAATTTTTATCCCTTCACTCAGAGTGTGGGAACTTGCTGTTTTTTACAGTGCACTGGTAGCATTAATTAAATAAAAGACAAAATTAGATCAGGAAGTAAAAGAAAGTTTTAAAATTAAGTTAATATGGGTTATATAAAAGTAGAAAATTTATATTATATATACATACATAGTTAAAATTAATAGATTAATATAATATATTCCCAATCTAAAAAAAATATGTTAGATACATTACTAATTATAAAGGGTGATGCAAAAAAAAAAAAGTTCACAAGCAGCAGTATCTGGAAAGTAGACATTTTGGATAGGAATATTGCTATTTGTAGAGGAGACACATGTTGCTAGTTGTCTTAGATCGGTTGTTCAAACAGATAGTGATAGTACTCAGACCTGAAACAACTACAGTAATGGCAAGTCGTCTAGAGAAGTGATCTCGCACAGAAGTGCAAGTCGTCTAGAAAAGTAATCTCGCACAGAAGCACAAACCATGACATGATTTCTAGGCCAAACTTGTTGAACTTTCTACCAAACACCCACCGGAAATATTTTGTAATTTTCCATATTAATAAGTAGCGTTCAAAAACATTATGAGGAAGAAGAACTATTGTACAGAAAAAGAAATCAATGGTTTATTCACAACTTAAAAGAGAAATTAACATATTTCTAAAAAATACATTATTTGAGGATAAAATTAGCAAAATACTAGACTTCAAGAGCATTTTTGTTTCTATAATTCCAAAATAGCAAATTCAAAGATTAACTTATTCATATTACCCTATTACAAAGCATTGAAAATATTCTTATTGCAAATTGATGATGTCCATATCTTGTAGCTTGACGCCCAATTTTATAAGAACACCAAAAATCAACAGAGTCTATTGCATTCATGATAGCCAGATCCTCCTGTAGTAACCAAGGTTTGTCAACACTTGTTTGGAAAAGCAATGTGCAAACCATACCCTAGAAATGGAATATTATGATCATACCATTTGCATAATTCATTTTAAAAGAAATTCATTAAGTTATATTAAGTTCATAGGAATCTATATTCCAGATGGTAAATCTGAGAACCGAATTTTATTTATTTAGCTCTTTTCGTTCTATAATTATTGTGTTAAATTATATTCAAACAGCTGTGCAGACAGACTTCTGAACAGATTTTACTAAAAGTTTGACAGAAATTGCAAATTTGGCATAAAGAACCTATATCAAATTTCATCCATCTCACTTAAAATATATTTGAGTTATCTTTGTCACAGACAGACATTTTAGAAAAATGTGTTTTTAAAGCTTAGAGTAGTCCTAAAACATAGAGGTTCATCAAAATTTTGAGTCCGAATTTGTTCATGATTACAATATTTTCTCCATATTTCATACACTGATGGAAAAAAAATCCCAACACTAGAAAGGAGCTGTGCTAGATAAACGAAATTTGGTAGGCGTATTTATACATTTGAAAGATGACGTCGATTCAAATTTCGAGCTACGCGCGTAAGTGTGGCGCGAGTAGCGACACTATGAACATGCAAATGAGGTTTGCTTTAAATAAGTGCTGTAAGGTTCGTGATCGTTATTTACAGTTGAGATTTGACGTAGTGGGTTAAGGTTAGTCAAGGATGCCTCTGAGAAGACGAAGAAGCCATTATCAACAGCTCACTGAGTTTGAAAGAGGACTTGTTGTAGGGCTACGAGAAGGTAGGTTTTCTTTCCGCGATATTGCTGAAAGACTTGGCAGGAATGTATCCACTGTGCATGAGTATTGGCGGCAGTGGTCAAGGGAAGGTACTGCCTCAAGAAGACCAGGTTCCAGGCGGCCACGTGGTACTACTAAGAGGGAAGACCGTCGTATTCGGCATATGGCTGTGGCTAATCGTACTGCGTTTGCAGCTGAAATTCGAGCTGCAGTTGGCACCACAGTGACACAAAGAAGTGTTACAAATCGGCTACTTCAAGGACAGCTCCGAGCCAGACGCTCTGTACAGTGCATTCCACTGACTCCAAACCACTGCCGTTTGCGACGCGAGTGGTATCAAGCTAGAGCTCATTGGAGGACGGAGTGGAGATCTGTTGTGTTTTCTGATGAAAGCCGGCTCTGCCTTGGTCGCAGTGATAGCCATTTGTTGGTTAGAAGGAGGCCAGGCGAACGTCTGCTAGTGAGCTGTCTGCGGCCTAGACACACAGGGCCTACTCCTAGAGTTATGGTTTGGGGAGCAATTTCGTATGACAGCAGGAGCACTCTCGTGGTTATCCCACGCACCCTGACTGCAAATTTTTTCGTCAGTCTAGTGATACAACCTGTTGTGCTGCCATTCATGAAAAGCATTCAAGGGGGTGTTTTCAAACAGGATAACGCTCGTCCTCATACCGCTGTTGTAACCCAACATGTTCTACAGAGTGTCGACATGTTGCCTTGGCCTGCTAGATCACCAGATCTTTCTTCAATCCAGCACGTATGGGACATCATTGGACGACAACTCCAGCGTCATCCACAACCAGCATTAACAGTCCCTGCATTGACCGCCCAAGTGCAACAGGCATGGAACTCCATCCCACAAACTGATATCTGACACCTGTACAACACAATGCATGCACGTTTGCATGCTTGCATTCAAAATTCTGGCGGTTACACCGGTTACTAATGTAACAACATTTCACATTTGAAATGGCTCTTCTCGCCAATGACTCTACCTGTGATCTTGAAACCTTAATCAATTAAATATGTTACCTAGACAAATGTATTCCTAAAATTTCATTATTGTACAATAATTATTTCTTGGTGTTGGGATTTTTTTCCCCCATCAGTGTATATAGGGGGAAGGAACAATCCTTTTCTTTCTTTCTTTATTTTTGTATATGGTTTTGTACGGTTTTATTTCAACAAATGATATGATCAATCAATACATTAATTTAGTCATTTTTTCATTGTATGCATTAGCAAAATGTTTATACTTAAATCCATATTATTGAATTAACTTATTTTCTCACATTAATTAATGCAATTAAAAATCTTTTAGAATGTTTAGGATCAACCAAATTTCATGCATTTATTATCTGACATGAAAAAGAACATTGTCAACTTTTCAACATGCAAAAATTGACTACTTATTAAATTAGTTAAAAATTAACAAAAGAAGAAAGATTAAGAATGTTTTTTAATACTTTGTTCTACTGTAGTTTTTTTTTCTCGTGTTAAACGTTTTTGACAATGCCTTTATACTGATCTTAAATTATTGATTTAACCATGCTTAAATTTAAACTTAAGATAGTTTCTCAAATTAAAATAATCTTTCTTATAATTCAACCTTTGCATATAAAATCAGCAACTAAACAATATTAATAGCAAATATTAATATGAAGAAAATTAGCTATCAATGATTTTTAAAATTTATCAAGTTCAATTGATATTCTATTTTTAAATACAATTTCAATAAATACTAATTATAAATAAAATTAGATGATAATAATTGTAGATGATAAAAGAATTTTGTATTATGATATTTTATATAAAAGTAGTTTTATATTAAAAATATAATACATGAAAAGATTTTTAAACCAATGTCAAGTATTACATCAATTAGTTTTGGATAAAAGCAATAAATGAAGAGCAGAATAAACAAAAAAGTGCAATTTATAGATAATAAATAATTAAAAAATAATTATGAAATTATGAAACTTACTATGGCTTTTGTAGCTTCAGGATTAATATGAGATTGAGATGTAAACTCTCTTAACTTCATAATTAATTCTGTTTGCCAACACACTACAATACCAGCACTTTTATTTCCTAATGCACATAGAGCAGTGCATAAAGGTACTACCCATACATCTATTGAAACAAAGGGAAAAAAATTAAAAGCTAGTACAATATGCTTCAAATTCAAAACATTAATTTCATGTTCAAAACTTCACAAGAATGAAGTCAGGGTAATGATAGATGTTGAAATAATTCTTTCTGATGTCAAACAAATTTTTAAAATATATTCAAAAGTGACAAAATTTCATTAAATGGTGTCTAAATTATTTTCACGCAATAATTTCCTAATTGTATTTTTCATACTATTGCAAACAAATCATTATGCTTATTCCTGACTATTATTTTAATAGTCCTGATTTTTATTTCCTTTTTGAAATATTTTGTTATTAATTCTTAAACTAATAAATTTTAGTCCAGAAATAATTTTAAATGTTTGTTAAGTAGAATAGGTAGCAACACAATTAAAAAGAAAAATATATATTGCAAAAAATATTATAATAATGCAACCCTTACCAAAATAATTAAATTTCATTTAAAGGCACATATAAAGGAATTCGTTTCACTATATAGCTTCTGCCTAAACTCAAATGTATATATGTCACAAAAACTCAATGTAACTCAAACATATGTAAACTCAATGTCACAAGTATATGGAAGAAATATTGTCAGATAAGTAAGCATACATTTATTTCCCCAATAAGTGAAATAACAATGGGAAGGGATGGAGGAGAGCAGTTACTTCCATTCCAATGGTGTAACATCCTCCATGTATATAAGAGGAGTTGTATTATAGCTGATAATGACTCTTACAACCCATACTCAATTTTCAACCTCGGTGCTGTCACCTGCATTACCTATGTGCTTACATGATAATGCAGATTACCCCAGATGGTAAAGCAGGGTAATGATAACTCTCTCGTGATACACAATTGTTGATATTATTCAGAGCATAACCTCCATCAGAGTATTTAAACATCCCTTAAAGAGCAATTTTGTTTGCCTATTTCTTCTATGTGGAACATTTTCAAGATGTTCCACATGCCGAAAGAATTGCATAATACAAAACAAGAATATATATTATCAAGAACATTTTTTATATTATTATATACATTTATATATATACATCAAAGAGTAAATAAAATATTCTGATATTAAATACATAAAAAAGGAGGAAAATGTCATAAATTTAGGGTTACAAGTAAATAAAATGTCAACACCATTCAATAATAAAAAGAAAAAATAAGAAAAGCAGTGTGGCATTAAAGCACAACTCATCATTTGAAAATTGAAACAATAATTGTATAATAATTAAAATCAAGGATAAAATTATAAATATTGTCAATAATATATATATATATATATATATATATATAGAGAGAGAGAGAGAGAGAGAGAGAGAAACTAAAGGGCATTGAAAAATTGAAAAGCATTATAAGTTAACACAAAATTTACTTAAGTCTTATACATAATTTAAGAAAATAGCTACACAATTATATAAATGCAAATTGAATAAATAAATACAAAATAATAATGTTGATGTATAATTATTTTAAACATATGAGTCAATAGTTTTAAGCCTAACAATAGCAGTTATGTGAAATCTGTAGAAGAATCTAGTTTGTTTGAATTAAGCCAATGATAGAAACAAAAATTACCTGAAGTTTTTCCAATTAGAGAACCAATTGTATCAACAAACTGAATACACATATCAGGACAAACATCACAGATGTTTACAGCACATTGGAAACATTTCTAGAATTATAAAAAGAGCAATATAAAAAGTTAATATTGGCTATTTCCTTTTTAGCAATTAATGAGCAAAAATATTATTCGAAAATAACATCTCACCAATAATGATTTCAAATTGTCATTAGTTTGTTCTGCAGTGCAGATAACTAAAAGCAACGTTTCAATTGCACTAGATACTTCTTGCATTAGATCAATTCCTTGTACAACAATATCCTCTACAAAAGTAATGTGAAGTTACATCAAAATATATTATTATTTGTTAAATGTAACAATTCAATATGTTTAATGAATGCCTTGATTACCTTGGAATACATGAATTGCAATCTGAGATAGAAGTTCAACAGATATAGCAGCAAGTTGTACATTATCATGAAATATGCAATCCTGGCACAATTGTAGAACTTTGCATTCTGTCAAAAAAAAAAAAAAAGCATTGACTCTATTTATTGCATAAGTATAATAAAAATTATCTGAAAGGCATTAGAATGCAAGAATATCAGCCTTCCAGTCTGAAGAATGAATCACAGATATATGAAATACTCAAGATTGAACTTTAAGGTTTCTTCCATTTTTCCATAGACAAATAATATACCATACAATTAAATAAAAAACATAAGACTAATAAAAAAAGTTTTTTTTTTCATTTGTACTTATGTATATAATGAAGAATGGAAGGTTTACTTCAAATTTCAAAGAAATCACAATAATTAAAAAATAATAGATTCTGATTTCAAGGATTAGTTAGAGTTAGGGTTGTGCTTTCTGGCGCAAGGGCCATTTCTGATCGTGCTGCGCCAAACACAAGATAATGTTAGAGTTAGGGACCGATTGAGACAAACCAAATAATTTTTAAAAACTAAAACATAAAAAAATAATTGTACAAATTTTCTAAATAACTTATATAATAACTATACTAAAATTTAAATTCAAGCGACTGTTCTCCCAAGTCACTGAATCTAATTTAGCAATTGAAACTAGCTATGCATCTAACTGCAGATTCCATATAACTGCCAAGTGAATATATATTAAATAAACAAATATTTTTTGAGTGCATATTTTCTAAGGCAACTTAACTTTGTATTTAAGAAACATTCCCTATTGAATTTTGATCAAATTTCAGCAGAAAACTTACAAACTGCACATACCGTATTTTGTCCTCCCACCCCACCCCCAATTATTCTTTATTGTAATCTATTTTTTATTAAGGTACTAAATTCTCTATCAACTCAAAAATGATAAATAAATTTAAAAAAGGAACTATCCCATTTTAAATTCATTACTTTTTCATAGTATTGTGTACCATCAAAAACCTTATTTTGCACATTTAAATAAAATATTATAGTAAAATTTACTTTAGAATTCTGCATAAATACTATTGTAAATATTGGTTTGGCTTCTTATAAAGGGGAGATTTTGTTACTGTGATATTATTTAAATAAATGACTTGAAATTGACTACAAGTTTGAATCAACCTTATTTATCTCCAAATAAACATTATTGTATTGACCTTAAAATAGTAATAAAATATTCGCCTCATTTTTAAAGATTTTTTTTTTCAAAAGTCAATAATTTGGTGACCAAATTATTGACTTTTTAGACCATTAAATTAATATGAAATGCATTTAAAACACACATACTTTCCACTTGTTTTATGATACACCTGAAAAACATGAATCCACTTTAATCAGCTTATTGCAAATTAAAAAATGCATTCAGTAGGAAATAAAAGTAGAAGTGAAAATCCTACTAGAAACTAAATGATTGGTAAAATCATGAATTTGAATGCTTTAAAGGATGAATTTGAATTTTTCCAAAACATTTCAAAATATGGTTACAGATAGTATATCATATCACATAATTGATATGTAAAATTGATATATGATTTTGAACACATAAATGTATTTTGGCATGAAATTCTTGTTTCAATCTGTCAGAAAAAAGGCATCAAAAATGCATTTGATTTTCTGGTACTTTTGTACAAGCTACATCCCAGTGATTACGCATTAAGAAAATCGTATTTATTGTATTCTAATAGGGTTTTTTTTTTTTTTTCCTTCCACAGCTGTTGTTTGCTAAGAGCATGTAGTTGGTAATATACATATACAATTATTAAAAAGCACACTAGAAAATTCCGGGGAAATCATTCTTATTTCTCCCATCCTTGTTTAAGAAATTCACTAAAGATATGAAAATAGCTAATGAAAAAAATCTTACCTGCACTTAGATCAAACTTATCAACTGATACTGAATGAGCAAGAGCAACCATAACTGAAAATATTTCACACTTCAGGCTAATATATGGTGTTTCAATTGTATAATTTACAAGTTCCTGGAAATAATAAGATAGTAATAGATAATATTTCATATTTTAATACTGAAAGAAATTGATAACAAAATCAATCGTAGTTTGTTTTTTAAACCAAGAGAGATTCCTGAAGAATCACAATATATATTTGAAAGTGAAAAGAATTTAGCCATTTTAGCATTGTATGAATGAAGTATTTAATTTGCAGAAAATAGTAATATATAATATAAATTATAAAAATGGGCTAAAATTGATGGTCCCCTGCTCTGTTTCATGTAAATCATAAGAATATGAAAGCTTCTAAATAAGTCATGTTTTAACAGTTTTTTAATTAATAATTCCATTTTATAAATTTGTTTTCATTATAGAAAAAAACCCTGATGGATAAGATGCTTGTAAAAAAACACAATAAATTCTATGGTTAATAAGAAAAGAAGTCTGAATATTACAAAAGGATGCCATTAAAAAATTAAGAAGAAAATCTATTTTATCTGATTTATATAAGTATTAATAAAATAAAACCTGGAAAATTTATGAAATTTCCGTTTTTTTTTTTTTTTTTTTTTTTTTTAAACATAATAATGTTGATTTAAGTATATTCATACTATGTTCAATGATTTGAAGAAAAGTACATAAACGAATTTTTCACACAAAGAAATTTAATTTCTTTTGTGTATGCTATGAAATAATCAGTAGCTTGCTACCTATGAAAATATAGCTTTTCTCCTCCTTTTTAAATTATTCATAATCGTGCACTTTCACACTTAAAAAAGTGTCTTAAATGCTAACTCTTCTGACTTTATACAGTTTTTTCACAATTAACTAGCATCATTCATTTATTTTAATGAAAATATGAAAATACAAATCAGCAAAATAGAATACATTATGCACACATGCACGCACACACACAACAAGGAATTAAAAACTTACATTAACATTTGCTGAACTCCATAAATGAGCACCTTTCTTCGCCAACTTCTCCATATCTTTCAAAGCGCTTATTTTTACACACATTCGACCATCCTCTTTGAGATAAGATATTAATAGATCTACCTGCCAAAAGTCAGATATTAAAAAATTAATATCTTAAGTTTCATAATTAAAAAGTTAAAACAATTATATAGGAATTTTGATCATAATAATTTCAAAATTTATTTATACTTGTTCTGGAATATGAGTAACAGATGCAGCAGCTAGTTCTGTAAGTGTATGTAAGGTGCACACAATAAACTGCTGAGAAGGATAATCTGGCAAGAGAGATGTACAAAGCTTCCACACCTATTACAAAGGAATAAAAGAATAGTTAAAATGCTAATTCTTAAAGTATGAAGGAAAAATTACATTTCATTTTTTTAAACAAAAATCTTATTTGATTCCATCATAAAAACATGCAGAGAGCATTAACAAGAAATTTAGGTAAGAGTATTACTACAGAGATGTTTATTCAACTGCACAATGAGCTGGTATTTCAATTGATAGTACTGCAACTCAAAAAAAAAAATTTAATGTGCATTAAATGTAGCAAATTTTTTTTAAAAAGAATATTTTCATGTAAATGCTTAACTAATTAAAGAATGGGGAAACCTATGAAGAAAATAACAGTAACATTAAAAGTTCACGAGGAATATCCTATTCATGCTGGCTATTCTGTAATTTCAAATGTTCACTATGTGACACAAATTCATCTTTTGCAATTCATTCTCCACTTAAACTTAGCTCTGAATCAAACTGTATTAATAACAGTGACACTAACTTTTAAATGTCATTTTTGCATAATGATCTTTGTTGATTTCTAATTAAGATTTTATTAAAGCAAGCTAAATAATTAAGCGATAGAAATTTTTACAGTAAAATAGATTGTATAATATCTGAAAATATTTTATATCATTATTAAAATGAATAGCCAAAATAATTAAAGAAAATATTTTATGTCTCTTAAAAATGAACTACTATTTAATTAACCAGCAAAAACTTTCATTAAAACCTATTATATATTTCAGTATTCGTTAGTATAAAAATTAATGTCACACTAAAAATAATAGACAAAATCCTCTTATAATTTATAACTTGATTTTTAATTATAATAAAAATATTAGTTGTATCTAATAATTTTTAAATCTAGTAACCTCTTAAAAAATTATAAATTGTACTAAATTAAAAAATATTGAAAGCTAACTTTTTTTCTCTCAAAATTATTAATATATTTTTTAAAATGACAGAAAATTTCATCAGCATTGTGAGTGAAAAAAATAAAGGAAAATATAATTTAGTAAACTCAGTGAATCTTATTTTCCTTACTAATATCTGGAAATGAACATCTATATATACTATGAATTTAAATACAAAAATAAATAAATAAGACAGAAATTATACATGTAAGTAAGCATTATAAGTCATGTTAATTACAGTATAATCAAGTACCTGAGCTATTGTTTGGGCATCATGATGCATATGTTGAAATATAGAAAGCAGTTGTAATTTTATTTCAACAGGTGTGGCTAAGCCTTGTATCATTTCCCCTATTTTACTGCAGATATTTATTGCAAAAGACCTATTAAAGTAAAATTAAAAAATAATTAAAGCAATAGTTGTTTTTAACAATCTGTGATAATAAAGATTAAAGAGGTCTGTGTTGAATAGCTATGCAATTATTTTTCAAAAACACTATTTTACTCTTAAGAAAATAAGATTTTATATCCTATTCTTTTTATTTCATTTACAAATTCAATGAAAAAAAATTTTTTTATTTAATTAAGCAGCAGGATTACATGCTCTTGCAAGGAAATAAAAAAATTACTTTCTGAAATCTTAAATAGATCATCAATTATTACAATTAATAAGTTACAAATTCATCATTAAGGTTGTTTTAAATTTGAAACAATATGAGAATAACTTTCTTTCCATATTTTGCAATACATTCATTCACCAATAATATTTTACAGTGATGAAAATATAAAAAATTATAAAATAACCAGTTTTCTTCATATATTTTTCTTCAAAAAGCAAATTATAAAAACTCAATGACTCCCAATGATGACAGAACATTAAAAACAACAACAATGATTTGTATCATTATACCAAATCAAATTGCTTTCACTATTATCCTGAGTTTTATTTAAAAGTATTAGTCATGTTTTAGTATAATTTAAGTTGCAGGCGGTTAATTATTTTGGCTAAGAAATTTTAAAAAGAATAATATTTGCACTTCTGTAAATAAATGTATTATTTACAGAAATGCAAATATTATCCATCTTTGAGACAATGATAAGTATGCACTAATAAATGTATCATGATTTTCTTACAGTTAAATATAGGAAACGGAATTTTCTGGCCTGGGTGTACACAAATAAACTGTTCTTTTCGATATATCCAATCATTACTTAAAACATTTTAAAACTTTCACCGAGTTTGCAGTAATCTTAAGGCAATGAACTGATTTATGATTATTGCAAGAAAAATAAAATATTATGTGCCAAATTACTTCAGTATTATTTAGAATAACAACTTAATATTTACATCAATTAGATTAAACAAATTTTATAATTCAAAAGCATAGCAGATGATCTAAAAATTACTTATCAATATACAGCATCAATCAAATGTATTTAATTTTAGAAAGGAATTGTTTGATTTTCTTCCTTGCATGAAACAATCAAAACTTAATGTAATCAAAAAAAAAAATAATCAACAGGAACAAAAATTACTGCTTATCTTCTTGAAATTATGGAATTAAAAAGTGAAATGAATTAATTATATAAAAGAACAATTATTTTTAAAGAAGTATTTGATCATGAATTCAGTGATGAATGTTTAAAAGATTTTTTTTTCTCATGCAAAAGCAAGAGATAAAAAATGTTTTGAATATATTAGACTGATAAATATTTTGAAAACAATTTTATTTTAATTTACAAAGTTTTTAGGTAATTTATTTTTAGATTTTATAACAGTAATTCATGACAATAAATTATGATCTGTGTGCATAGTATGCTTAATACATATAATCAAAATTAAAGAAATACATGTCAAAATATTATTTTCATTTCTGCAATAGTTTAAAATAATATTTTTTATAATTTAATGAAAATCACAAAAAATTTTATTCACTACTTCTGAATATTATTTTATATAGTTCCCAAGAATTTATGCCTTGGAAATAAAGCATCACTTAATTCATAAATTGTTGAAATAATGACTTAATCAAAACAATTGAGCATTTTAAACAACCCGAAAACTCATTATAAAAAACCATTTTAATAAGCAATGAAAATTACTTACTTTGACTGTGCAGCAAATTTCCCTGTAGCATATATTGCAGCTTTCATCTCAACTGCATCATGGGAATCAAGACTATTTCTAATACTGTGATGTATGCTTTTCCTCTCAGAAATAACACTAGCAATATTACCTAAGGTCCTTTATATTCAAAAACAAAGATTTTATTAATTATATAATAATAATAATTCAAAATAACAAATCTTTAACGTATATATCACATTAATCTGAAAACATCTTTCCATGCAAATTTAATAAAGTATGCATAGCCTATTTTTGTTCCCATATTGGAATAATTTTCTTCTTCTTCTTTCTTTCTTTCTTTTTGTTTTTCCCTCTTTAAACAATAGCTGTGATATGCTGATGGGGATCAGGGATTTCTTAAGAGAGGACCATAAGTGTTCTAATTTCATCAAAATAGAATAATGTATATGTGTCTACACCAGTGTTTCCTAATTTCCACTAGGTTTAGCTATTTTATTCTCAATCATACCTTACTTCATGCCTTGCAACCAACTCTTTTTTCATATATATGTAATTTTTATATTAATAACCCTAAAACCTTAGATTGATTTAAGTGTCAAACATCTGAAATTAGTAATGTTTATAGAGTTTATTACTTTTTATTTTACACTTTATCTTGTTTTTGGTATTATTTTAGTACCTTTAAAAATAAAAATGATACTGAAATGATTATAGATTGATTTATGATGAAAGTTAATTATTACTCATCATGATGTATCACCAATTCAAGAGAAAATCAATTTTAATATCATCCGTGAGTTTATTTTATAAAGCAGGATATTTTTAAAAAATTTTTACATAAGGATAAATATAATCTCATATGTAGAATTGCAGTATTTGCTATTAGTATATATGTTTATGAAATACATTAAATATTTTATTGCTTCAGCACCAAACTTCTTTATATTTTCAGTACAGTAGATTCACTCAAATTTACACATACAAGATAGTAGGTCTGTCAGATTAAGAAGAATACAATAATATCACAAAATTATGCAATAACATATTTTCGTTAGTAGTAAGCTAGTAATATATCAAGGTATTGAGCAGAAGAGCATTGAACAGTAAGCTTAAAAAGGAGCTTAATAATTTTCTTTTCTTTTTTGTTTGCCACAACTCTTACCATTACTTTCAAGTAATCCTAACTGATTCACCATTTACAGAGGCATAGACTTCATAGATTGGGAACATATGGTTTACTAAAATATGTATTGAACATATTTTTACAACATATTATTATTACATAATGGCTTAATAACATATTTAGTTAGTCATTATATATTCAGTATTCTCATGTTTTTGAAATACATTGCCCTTTTCTATACCTGACAATAATTTAGCATAGTTATACCCCTTGTTACTAGTTCATTTAATAAAATTTAGCATCAAAATGTAAATGGCTTAATTTGTTAAATGCAATACAAAACAAAGAATCAATTTATTACTTATAATAATATAAGGCCTCTGTTCACAATTAATTCTCAAAAAATAAAAAAGCAAATTTGGTACAGTAATATTTTGAAAGTATGCGATCAATACTTATTTATTGAATATTTATTTAAAGGTTAAGACAAAATATGGTGGAGTCTTTTTTTGTGTGTGGGTGATTTTCCAATAAAACTACTGAAAAAAAATTTAATACAAAAGGAACTGTTACATTGTCTTAATATTTTAAAATATGAACACTTCTATGAAGCATTATAAATACTTTAGATCTGCACCTCCCCCCAGGAAAAAAACATAAAATTTTGCATTGCCCTAATATTAAAATTATTTTTAAGCTTTACTACCTAATTCAATATTTCCAAATCTTAAAATGCCCTATCAAACTTTTATTAAAAAGATAATCAAGGGGGGGGGACAACCTTCAATAAAATACAAATAACTGGTAGAATTTTTGAACAAATAGAAATAAAATTACCAACCTTAGAGTCAGAGCTCTGGCTACAGGATCGTTACTGTGTATCACAGCATATAACCGATGCACAAATTCATCGAGATTGAGAATCTTATCAAGGTGTTTCTGCGTTTGTTGCATAACTTTTAAAATCAAAACTCTATGGAAATTGGTTCTATAGATAAAAAAGAGAAGAAAAAAGTCAAAGAACAATACAACTGTAAAAGATTGATCTAACTTTGTATATTAATGGTTTAAAATAAAACACGATTCTTACTAAATGGCTCAATAACACAACTAAAAAAAAAAAAAAAAAAAAAAAAAACAGATTATTTGAAAAATAAATGTTATTCCTATGCAGTGTAAATTGAATTCAAACAGAAAAATAATTAGCTCATTTTAAATTTAAAGTAATTTAAAATATTGAATAATCAACACTAAAAAGTAAGCATAAAATTGAAAGAAAAAGATATTGAAATGAATAAACGAATAAAAAATCTTATCACAAAAAAATCTAATTTTAATAAGAAAAATGCGAATTTGGACTCAGAAGAAAGGAACATACAATATTTTTTTTTAAATACTTTTATGTAACTTGTTTTACATTTATAAAAATAGATTTCTGCAATAGATTTTCTTTAGTTTTATCAAATTCAGAATGATATCAAGTTTTGAAATGTTCAACATTTGCATATTCTTTGTAATATCTTATTCTAATATTGTAAAATTAAATTTTAATTCTATCCAATGATGGCATTAGTAGCAATAATAAGAAAAAATAATGCTGGAATATAAAAGCAGATGATAATTTAAATTTTAAAAAGTATAGTACACTAATAAAATTGGGTTTTAAAAAATTGTTTTTAACTAAATTCTTTTAGAATTTCATGTTAAATGATGAAAACAGTTTTTAATTAATTTTTTTTAACATTAATAGTTAGCAATTATGATAGAGTATTTCTTTCTTTTTTTTTCTTTTTTTTAAAGAACTGCAAATGCAACAACATATTTTAATCTTATAATGCATATATAAGAAATTTTTTATTCCTAGGTATGACAATGGATATTTATAATAAAACATCAAAGAACATTGCAGACAATTAAGATCAACAGATAGTACATATTTTTGAACAGATAGTACATATTTTTGAACAGATAGTACATATTTTTGAAAATGAACATATTTTTGCACTAGATTCGCTTTAGGATTGAATGTCTGAATTTGATTTTCAAGACTGTCGACACATGGGTGCATCAAGTGTTTGTAATGGAATGTTTTTTATCAGAAGGCATTATTAATTCATGTTTCTGTTTTATGTATTAGAATTTCTCTCTTTGAAATCAGATTAGGGTTGGGTAATTGTCTGTGAATCTAAGGATTTTTGAGAAGAAGAAAAAAAAAAAGAAGCATGCACTAGTGAATATAAAGAAAAACGCATTCTTATTTCAAAGTGGTTATGCATAATTTCTCATTTCATTTAGGATGCTATGAAAACTATTCTAAAAAGCACCTGTATTGATAATGTAAAGCAATTTTGGCATTTTAAACGATGGTAAAAAATGCTAGATTGAGATGTTTTTAACCCTCCAACCGGTGGAGATGTTATTTTCTGAAAAGCACATCCACTACGAAACGGACGGAACTGTGTCTGAATTGAACTTTTCAATCTGTTCAATTGTTTCTAAGACAGGCACAAACGGTTTCTTCCTACTATCAATTAAACCATCAAAAAGGGTGATGTGTTTTTTTTTCTTTGGCTGTATTGTCCCCCTCTGATAATGACCTTTTTGGGAGTGATAGATTGCTTTATGATAAGACTACCAGGTGGAAGAAACCACCCCTAAAAGCATTTAGCGCTCATAAACGAACTCTTTATCCTTAAAATGGTTTAAATATTATTTATTTCTTGAGGTTTTTGGAAACTTAAGAGAAAAAAATCTTACTAAACTTTACTTATCAAAATAATAATTTAAGAACTCATTCCTTAATAAAGCAAAATATTTCTGAACATATTTTTTTGTAAAATACTACTATTAAACAATTTTAAAATACATCTAACGCCTTCAAAATAATAAAAATAAAAGTAATTAATTAATTTATTTATTTCACTATTTTGCCTCAAAATTCATAACATGAATATCTTGGTAGATTTTCTGCTAAGAAATCAAGATTGTTTGTTAAAATTTGATTTCTGATGTAAGAATGCTTCAATTTTCTTACTCATTTTTTTCTTAAATATGATATAAAGTCTTGCAAGGAATTTCGTGTTTTAATTTAATTATTCGTGTTTAAATTATTTTAATTTTTTGTGTTTTATTTAATTTAATTTGCTGTAATATAAATTTATACAACAGCTTCTGAACTAAAAATTGTAATATATTTATATTCCAGCCATACTGTTAAATTAGTTTTTTTGTAAATTGCGCGAAACAAAGATTACCAAAAAATTAACTACACATAAATAGCTGGTACTAGATTTATAAAATTTAGTACATAATTACGTCTTGATCAACAGATATTCAATAAAGAAAATCTTTTTCAAAATTGTTAATTTGTTATTTATATATATTGTTTATTTGTTATTTATATTTTTTCAATTGAAAAAGTTTATTGTTAATTGTTGGGTCTCATTAAAATTCAAAAAATTAACTTTTCAAACACAAAATTTTCATTTTTGGGACAATTTTTCATCAGATTTTATAAACAATTCAAAATTAATGTTAGAAATAATTTGTAACAATTCATTTTTATTGAAATGAGACTGAAATCAATTTTGCTATTTTATCATAACGTTCCGCCGTTACTTTCTTAAAGTTGAGAAAAAACCCGCTTTTTTATACAGTAACTTCAGTTAAAGTTTTTAAGAACTTTTTAATGGTATATTTAAATAGCATGATGTACGAATCTTTCACATGAAATGCTATAATTGATGAAATCAAGACTAACAACATCATCAAGACTTTGATGATGAATGAATGAGTACTTTAATGAGCACTTTAAAATAGTTAGGAAACTTTGAAAAATGTGACTTATGAGGTATTTTATATTCATTGCAATTAATCCTGATTCCATACAAAATTCTCAAAAACTATTTAAGATATTTTTCTACAATTTCAAATGATGCCCTACTAACAGTTTCAAAATATTTGTAAAGATTAAATTTGAAGAGAAAAAACTCTTACGTTTTAGTGAATCATTCCAGAGAATCATGAAGAGAGAGGAATCGTGAATGCAATGATTATAATCAAATGAACACTCGCTTAAAAACAGAAAGAAATGCTCAACGCAATTAAATTTTCGCTACGTTATTAAATTTAATTTTGGATTTATACCTGATTCTGTGTATGATTAATGTACTGTATGCTATACATTAATCACTGTACTATTTCTGCATTCAGTACATCATCAATGAATCATTCAAATAAGCTGTAAACTTTTGAACAATATATAAATTCAACAAATAACATTTAAATATATGAAACTTATTCTGAAATAGGTACTTCAGTTTTTTCAAGATAAGATTCTTTGAATTAGAAAAGCATTAAAAAAATTTGTATGAAGAATCAGTCCAAAATTTCGGTTGAAAATTAAGAAATTTAATTTTGAAGGTTGCTTAGTTGATACAAATATGTTCTTGTTGTCATTCCCAATGGCATTAATTTTGATTTATATTCTGTTTTGCCCTAATTTCATTTAGGAATATGGCAAATACAAAATAATTTAATTTGGAACATTCGATTCATATACTAACACATAATGGTATTCATAACTTTAAAAAAAAAAAGTACCTATCAGTTAAGTCTGATATTTTCAAAAGATAGATTCTAAGACAGATTGTGTGGAAGCACTGAAAAGTGTTTTCTTGCCAAAAGTAACATTTGATTTAAAAACAAAACTGTATTGAAACTGACAAATGATATAAAACTTTTTATTCAAAACAGGCAAAAATATATTAAGATAGAAATTTTTTTTTAAAAAAAACTATATTTAAAAAAATTACAATTTATCATTTTTACAAAAGCTTTTCAGTTTATTCCATGCTAATATTTAGACAACTAAGGCTATAAGACCTTTACATTTAAAATAAATAACAAAAACTACTGTAGATGAAATGGAATAAATATGGTTTCATATCTCAATAAAAATTGATTTCATCACTTTGAAATTTTCAAAAAAATAAGTGAAATTTTTCTTTCCTTCCTTCCTTCTTCCTTTCTTTTTTTTTCCCTCTTTTAATTTTCTTAGGAAATTGTCTTTCAATTTTGAGTTAAAAACTGAAAGATCATATTATTACTGAATGTAAGAATGATATGATATTTTCAAACTTTTATATTAATTCAAAAAGCTTGAATATACAGTTTTAAAAGTTTGTTAAAGAATTATCAAAACATATGCTCCTATGAAAGAGCAACAACATTAATTGGTGAGATGTCATAATTAAGATGTAAATTTGTCACCTCTCAATGTAAAAAGTATCTTAAATTATGTCTAAAAAATAAAGTGTAGGAAAAAAATTTTGAAAATTAGCATTTGGAACATATATATATTTATTTATTTGCGTTAAATATTACTTATATTATTTGCAGAAAACGTTAAATGCGTAACATGATTTTAGCACGTTTATATTTCTAAATGCTTTTCTTTGTTTTTATATATCTTTTTAATAAAAGGACAATTTATAGTACAGTGACTTTTGTAAAAATGCCAGAATAAATACAGATATGCAATAGTCAATTTAATTATACAAAAATTTTAGTTAAAAAATTTGAGACCTCTGATGGAAAATATTTTTTCCCTTACAAAGATGTGAATTCTTATCACTATTTAATTTGAAATTACATATTGCTAATATGAAAAAAAGTTGGTGAGTGAAGAGGGGGTGATGGAAGTAGTCATTCAGTAAGATAATGTAAGATAGCCAGATAGATTACAAACCAGTTCCCTTACTGGGTTAATTGGAACCCTACGGCAGTGAAGGAGGGGGAATGAAAAACCCTTGTTTTTTTTTTCGGACACTATCTCGTGTGAAGCATTTTTTGTTCGCATTTTTTTGAAGTAATCTTTTGATGAATAGAAATAAATTTTTGAGAAGCCATAGTAATTGGCCGCTCAAAGCCTTAATATTAATAACAAGTTTAATTTCTTTTATTAAAATTGAAAATAAGAAATCTATTATTATTATTATTTTTTAAATCAGTTTTATATAAAGAGTATTCATTACGCATTAGTCTGTTAAATTTCTGATTATGCAAATAGTCAGTGGCTGCCAGATCTTTGCCCATGGGTGCACTTCCTACTAAAATTTATCTATTCCAAAGAAATTAAAGTTAAATAAAAAAATTCTTATTTAGCATGCTAAAAATAAAAGGAAAACACATATATAAATACAAAAAAAATTATATTACAAGTATTAAATTTTAAAGCATCATACCCAGTTCGAAATAATTCAGCTAATTTTAAGCATGCAGAATTTATTAAGATTGGGAATGGATATTTTTCAAACAGTCGTGGAAAACGCACAATAGCTTCACACTGTTCTCCAACTTTAGTCGACCTTAAGCCTGAATAATAATAAAAAAAAATAGTAGAGTGAATAAAAAGTTAAAAAATCTTAGTTCAATATAATGTAATAAAAATATCATACACTATCTCATTTAAAGGAAATACAAGTTTAAAAAATAAATATTTTATTCATATATTCTTAAACTGTGACTCTGTATCAGTAGTTTCATTCAATTTTATTTAATCTCATAAATTCACTAATTCTTAATGAATTAAAGACTAGTAATATATATTTATTTACATATATATATATATATCATCTTACCTTAGATTACATCATAATTGCTATAGTAAAATGCCATATAACCAAAACCACAGTGAGTAAAACATACTTTTGAAGCATAATTGCTGAAGCCACTAACAACTTATAGCTTGTTAGTGGCAGCATTTTGAAAATAGATCTAACCACTCTATAAGATATGTGTCTTGCATTAATAAAATATTTTGGCAAATTTGGATTAAAACATTTTGATATAACAATGAAGAAAGGATAAAAATGTAAATGCAATTGATTAAGAAAAATTTATGTGCTAATTAAAACATAATAGAAAGTTTTTTTCTTAAAAAAAAAAAAACATTATTTGGTATTGGTGTTTTCGAATAATGACTTTTTTTGGGGGGGGGGATAAGCAAAACATCAAAAGAAAAAAATTATGAATATTGTTCAGTAGTTTTCATTAAAAAGTTAAAATCTAACTAACCAAAATTTCATTTTAAATGTTCTAATAGAAAAATAATAAATTTAATAATTTAAAATTATAGAGTGAAACAATAAGGAATATAAAACAAAGAATATAAATAGCATTCCTCAACCCCTCTCATAAGAATGTTTCAATAGAACAATTGTTGTAGCTCACTACCACACAGCTCAGAAATAATATTGTTAACAGATAGTAATACATAATCCATTTTAGATAGATAGGTGACAGAGTACCATTTTGAAACTATATAGAATCATCTTAAGAATGAATCAAAAATATGAACTATGATGAAATAAGGACAAACTTGAGATGGCATGCTTCTTTTTTCAAACTTTCACAGAAAAGAAAACTTTAAAAAGAAAAGTAGAGACAGAGAAAGATCAATCTCAGAACAATAATTTTTAGCAAATATCACAGTCTCACAGAAACTTTGGTGGAGACAGATTCAATTGGACATCCAACAATTATTTATAACAACAATTTGGAAACCAAGATTATAAACAATCATAAAGTCATAGAGTAACTTATATAACATAGTGTATATACAGGATAGTAATGTGAAACAGCTACACCAATTTGAAGGAAATGAATAATGTTGTTGCTATTTAGCTTTAACATGAGACATAGAACTTTATCACATAACATTGTGATAAAACTACACTTAATCAGTTCAACAATAATTTCCTAAAAAATAGTCAATTATGCAGAAAGATAACTAAAATTACAGAATATCCATGGAGCAAAATTAATTCAGTTTTTATGGGCATTTAAGCTTTATATACATATATATAGTACACAGAGTAGAGAGAAATATGTTGTAAATATATTTTAATGAAAATAGTAAAGTATTAACATTTTTTTTGGATATCAAGACAGGCCAAAGATAAAAAATTACTTACCTTAGTCATTTTGACTTAACTAAAATACATCTTGATTTCCAAGATTAAAAAAAAAAAAAATCAAATATTTAATTTGGAAAAATAATTAGATATTTCTGCAAATACCTTTATCAAGTTCAGTAAGTGCAGAATTTGCATCTTGATCTGGTTCTCCAGATGAAGTTTCCCCAATTATAGATAAGCGAGCAGATACTGATGCCATTTTTTTAAACTCTGAAAGAAAAAAAGAACTTTGTGAGGGAAAAAAAACTAAAACCACAAGTAATATGAAGGAGAAACTTAATATTTTTTAAAAAATAAATAGTATAATTTTCTTTTTCTTTAAAACGGCACTATAGAAATTGTAACAATTTAGGTCAAAATAATGCTATGAAACATATTTATCATAATTGTCTAAAAACTATGCGTGTGTATCCCATAGATATCTCATTTATTCATTTTGTTTAATTAATATTGCATCTTCTAATTTTACAAAATAATTAGACAGATTTTCAAAAAGACTTAACATTTCCTAAGTAGTGGATATAAAAATGGCATTGATTCAAATCAAACATCACATCTTTATAGACAGCTCTATACTAAAGTATTAAATATGGAATAATATTTTATAAATACAAAAAATTTGAGCAACTAGGCACTGAATAAACCCTTGTTTTGAAAACCTCTTCATAGCACCTAAAACGAGAAATACAGTATATTCAATTAAGAATCATCTTTAAAAAGCGTGTTCCAGTTTAAAAAATTTTTAAAAATAATAATTTTAAACAAAACAGTAAAAAAAAAGTTTATATTTATATATATATAACTTTTATGACTCAATCCAAACCAATTAATATAGTGTTTCCAAAAACTATAGAGTTGTGACTTCGTCAATCAACTGTGAAAAAATTTATATTATACTGCTCACAAGCAAAATTGGAAATCAGAAGAAAAAAAATATTTAGAATAATGTTTTGAAATCCAAACAGTCCCCAATTTTGATTTGAATATGTTTGTTACATTAAAATCAAATGAAAGCACAAAATTATATTATCCTGTAAATATAAGGGGGGAAACATACACATACTTTGAATGATTCCCAAAGTTGCAGGGCTCTTAGACAGTTTTTACTATGACTATTCAATCATCTGGACAAGGATTTATGCATGAGATGCTATCATTAAAAAAAAATTCTTGTTATTTTAATTGTTAACCAAAGAAATTAATGTATTCCAATTAAATCTATTTTATTTCTGACAATGAGAATGGGAAACCCCTGATACCTTCTGAAACAAAAGACATTTTATTCACCAAGATGAATATATAAACCGGAAATAACCTTTCTTATGCCTGTAATCATTAGAAAATACAATAAATGCATTGTTCACATCATTTACTATTTCACCTAACACAAAGTTTATAATATAACATGCGGATAGGATAGAAGATCTGTTGGATACTTTCCATGAAATGGTTTATTTCACATAAAGTTCTTTCTAAAAATCGCATAGCAAAAGTATAAAATTATACGCAGTAAAAATATCAATAAAGTCATAAAATTATGAAACTATTCTTTATGAATTCTTATAACAATGATTAAGGAAAAAATCAAGGGCTCCCCACAAACATTTAAATAAATGCATTTTTTTAAAGATTAGTGTTAAAGTATTAAAATTTTTGTAATTATTTCAAAGTTAAAATAAGTCATTTGGTAGAATAATTTTTTTAAAAAAATTACGAAATATTATTGTAAAGACTTTTTACGTACCAAAATTTTTTTTATAGATAGAAGGAAAAGTTTTTTTATTTCAAATTTTACCAATTTCAGAATTTATCAATATGCCAATGGAAAGTCAAACAAGTTTGGCTCTCCAATGAACTTCACCGGCATTCAGACGAAAATAAATAAACAAACCACGCGGTTGATAAATGAATATCAGTTAAAACTAAAGCAGACTAGATTCTTGACGAATTTTTGACTTAATTGAATCAGTTGAATGAAGTGGAGCGACTTCATTTGATAGAAAGATTTGATTTACTTTTCTTACTATTGCTGAAATCAAATGTCATCATATATTTTAGTTCGATGTAAGATACAAATCTATAATTTTGGCTTAAAAAAACATATGCTAAATTCATTTAAACTAGCTTTGGAATGTGCAGATTTTCTTAGCAATGGATCATTACCATTTATCATAAATTATACCAAGATATTATATTACTTTTTTTAATTCTTTAGTGCTAATGCGATTAACTGCGGCTGTATTTCATTCATAATGAAATAGTGACAATGGGTGAAATGTTGTTCTTACTCCTCTATTATTAGAGAGACGATTTATTTATTAGCTCTCAGCGTTATGGCGAGCGTGAGTGAGTATGATGATTTTTGATAGCGTCAAGCGTTATGGCGAGCGAAGAATGTGTTTTGGTACCGCAAAGTGCTATGGCGAACATAGAGTGTGTTCATTGTCCGAAATCACCAATGTGGTGAGTTGCATTGTGATGTCGCGCCAATGTGGAAATTAAATTGCTCCAAGGATCGAACTCGGGACCTTAAGATTTGCAGCAGTGTAACATAATCATTCGACAAGAGTGATCATCAATATTTGGTGGCTGTAACTGGCTTATTATGATACCACCACAGGCCCAAAGTTCGTTTTTTATCTGTAAACTTTTCTGAAACATTAAAAGACAAATTTATTTACTTAAATCATTTTACTTTAAATTAATCTATTTATTCACTTATTTTTTTTTCTCACCAGTATTAGAACGAGCCTTTTGTTAGGATTTTTAGAGTTAATATAAATATATCACAAAAAATTATTAAAAAGACACAATTGTAAAATAATAATGGGTTTATTAACTTTTATCATGTAAAAAAAAGCCATATAATACATTTATTGAAGTATTTACAAAATTTCTTCAAAATTATCACTTTTGACTCCTGTATGAAATTACACTCTTCTAATAATACACGAAATCCATTTTATCATTTATGGCACCAAACCAAGACATTTCTTTCATTAACCTTCAAAAATTATTGATAATACATTATTTAATGTGTTTTAAAAGTTTTTTCAAAATGAACAACTACGACGCCATATAAAGTGATTTGATATGGCAAGGATTGTTTAAAGTTACAATCTTTTAACAATACTTGCGCTTATGTAATCCAGTTCATTGCTACTGATATAAATATAGGGGTTTTTTTGTTGTTGTTATCAACGGTCTACGGAGCGTATACTATAAAAAAATTATTCATTAGTTCAGGAATAATCTCAGCCAAAACTATTTAATAATATATCGGTGAGGATTCAGCGTATTGTCCTACAAAATAGAACTAATTAAAAAGTTTTTTAAAAATGCTATAAAAAATAGCTACGATGATGAAACTATTGTATCAATCCATGAACTCCACATATTCTCTACTCTATCGGTTTTGGAATATTGAGTTCTAGACAGATTTTTCGTTCTCATCTTGTGGGATATTTGAAAAATAAAATTAACTAATTTCTGCCTTCACATTTATATCCTTCCCGTTTCTTCCCTGGAAATTAAAGAATTTGTAGTTTGTTAAAACGTTATGTGAACGCATTTCTTACTGTAGGTGAAAAAAAAGTATAAGGAACATTAAATTGAATGAAAATGTACTCTATTTTTATTTCATTTAAATAAAATTGTTATATGTTTGATTTAATTTTACAATACCACTTATATATTCTATAATACCACTTTTTTTTCGCCAGAAAAAAAGGGAGAGTTTAAGACAAAAGAAAGGCAAATTAAATGTTCGATTCTTCATTTTTTTCTAAAACTTAACTCTGTAAAGTTTCAGCACTTTAAAAGAAGTGAAAAATGTCGCTGCCTTCATTGCACTTGATACACAAGGGATAGTCAAAAGATTGACTTATATAAGGAACCTAGAGTTATGATCGTTTTACAAATTGCATAAGCAATGAATCTATTTGAAATCTACTTCTAGTCTATTTAGTTGTGTCTGTTAAGTTTCCAATTAAAGCTCGATATTTGTTCCTATAATCATTGCCTAAGGCTTTGTGATGTTTGACCACCACATTAGAGGGAATCGAAAAATACCATAGACAAGTTCTACGCATGGTTCTTTATTACTGAAGTAGTAAAGCAGAGGATTCCCGAAAAAGTTTTTGCCCGGGACCTAAGTCGGGCCCTGTTCACCATCAAATGCATGTAGGAATTGGGTGGGACAGAATGCCCATCCAACCACATTTAGTTCAGTGTCTAGGGTCACTGAATGAAGAAAAAAGAAGCTTTTGAACATGAAAGAAATTTATTTACAGTAAAGAAAAAGACATTTACAATTACGACAGGACTATTTACAATAGAGAAAAGAAAAAAAAGGAATTACTTATAGATGCCGCTAAGAGTTTCATGGCGTTTCGTTTTCTAAAGATACATGATCGGAACAAAATGACATCCTCTTTAGTCCCCGTCCGGCGAGCGAATGCGCAGTTCGCCTTTTCTCGCATTCTTACGTCACGCGTTTTGGACTTTGGTTCAGCCATATCTAGCGATACCCGTAGCGACATCTATTGCAACAAATTGAAAAAAATATTTAACAGCAAAACTAAATATTTAACAGCAATGGCCGCTGATCAAATCTCTACATGCATTTAACGAGAACGAGATAGAATTTCATAAGAGTTTTGACAGAGGACAGACACGTTTTCAAAGCTGAAAATGAGTAAAAGAAACGAAAACGTGTTAACAGGTCAATACAAATGTCACGGTATATAATGTACAGATGATAATAAAACGAAATTGCTGGTTATCAGTACGAGTGAAAAATCACAACGTTTTAAAGGAACCCCGTCATTAACAGTCAATTTCAAAGCAAATTTTAATGTGATGATAACATAAGGAATGTTTACAGATTAGTTCACCATGTAAAATTGGTAGTTAAAAAGGTACTACAAGTACACTGCTTTGAAATTTAAGCATATTAAGATACTTTTTTTTTTTGCCGATGAATATGACATCTCTTATCCAGTTATGTGATCAAGGAATCATCCGTTCTCTAAAGTAGCATTACCAAGTAGAAATGAGAAACAACATCATCATGAACACACTGCTGGCACTCTCAGTGCCAATGAAATCGCGAAGAAAGTAAGTTAGACGTCTAGCATTTCATAAAGAAGGCACGGGATGCTTTTGACATACAAGTTTTATCAGGATAAGGGGAAAACGATGACTCAAATGTCATTGAAAAGTTTGCCGAGTTTTCCAAACAGGGTCATGAAGTTTGGATGAATGTTGATGAAGTTTAGAGACAGCTGAAAAGATTACAGAAGAGATTTTGTCAAGCACTGAGGAGTAGAAGAAAGGAAAGCATAGAAAGCAATGATGATTTGAAAGAACCAGATTATCACTGCGATTTTCAAAAAAGCCAGTGCTACGCTATCTTTTGATGAACAATATTAGTATAAAGATTTTCAAATAATAACGAAAAGAAAAAAAAAATCTCGATAATTTTTTAAATAAATCTTAAAAACTGAATAAGTTTTTTTTTTTTCTTTTTTTTTTAAATCTATATTTGAAATTATTTTTTCTAATATCCATAAATTTCTATTATTTTAAAGGTATTCTGGATGTAGTAATCACCTTAATTTCGAACTAAAATCACCATTATAAGTATTCATTATCATTATTTTGTGCAAGTTTTAATTATTTCCTGATTCTAAAAAACTATACAGCTCTTTTTTTTTTAAATGACAGGTTTTTTTAAAGCCAACTCTATGCAGATATTTAAATGTTTGTTAACAGTACATTAACTAATTAGATGAAATGAAGCTGACAGAAGTTGAACCAATTACAATTGACAACTACAAATATTATCTCAATATTTTAAAATTAGTAGAATTTGCATTACTTAGATTTACTTATTTCAAAATTAGGTTCAAATAAATTTTCTTAGTTGGTCTGTCTGCACCTTCCTCCTCAGCTTAGCGAGCCTAGACAGCTGCCAAATCGGGAATCTGATAGTCTATAAATTGCATAATGCGTAGTGAAATAATTTTCCAAAATGCCATACAGGTCACATTTTAGAGCCTAGAGATACTGAGTTTCTATACAGTGATGTCTAGGGTAATCTGGAATGATTGAGGATTTCAAAATTTTTTATTACATTTATGATTAAAAATTGAAATTTTAGCGTTTTTACTCAATAATTTTCGGCTATAGTATTGTACAAAAATAAATTTTTACTTTACTTTTAATAAGCTTAAAAGAATATTTTAAAGTAATAAAAATATTGTAAAACAATACATTTAGAATTAGATAGAACATATTTACACTAATACACTTTTTTTGAATAGGTTATCATTGATATTTGATCAAAGTGAATTTTAAAAAAAATTACGATAGACGATACAATTTTAAAAAATTACCGCGTTACGATGTTTTGAATTAAAGATTCGAAACTCAGGTAAGTAATTTTTGCAAGTGACATTAGATAAATAATTTTATTAAATATTAGCCGCCTTCGGCGACCAGCTGGTTCGCCATGAACAATGGGTTCTAAAATTTTCACTTATGCACCTTGCTCCCTTTATAATTTATCAGCCAAATAAATTTAAACTTCAAACTTTGATAGTCCCTTCAAATAGCTTCTGATTTTCATCAAGCCAAGCCAGACAAACAACAATCCACACTTTAGCATGTTAATTTTGATTTGCAAACTCCCACATGTGCAATACAATATAAATCATTTTGGCATAATGTTTTGGAATTTAGCGATCAAGTAAATTGAGATATTTTTAAAGACTCTTTCTACCACAGTTTTTGATCATTCAAACAAACGGGCATGCAATAAAATATATTTTTCCCCATATAAATTGATCGCAGAAAAAAAAATCTCACGATTTCTAAAGACCATTAATATTTGATAATATCAAAAAAACTAATTTTTATCAACAGTTTAATTGTTGATAATTAATTATTTTAAGAATGATATATGTGTTCAAGAAAACTTTGCGATGAGTTTAAAACTCATTGTAAAATGATTTTTATTCTAATGAAAACTGCTTGTCTCTTGTGTAATTTAAACACATGATTTTCAATGAATATATTTTGTAATTTGAAATTAGCTGTTTCTTATATAATGAAAACCGTGAGTGAAGAGAATGAATTTTTAAAGTGATATGACATCACTTTAAAAACACTTATTCTGTTCCTTCATGATTTTCTCCATATATGAAACCGCTAATTTCAAGATATGTTTCTTTTTAATAAATTTATTGAAAAACATTAGAATTTTTCTTTGCTTAGTGATGCATTCAGGTAATTACTTTTATATTTAGTAAATTTTTTCCCCCCTGAGGTGCATTTCTAGGATTTAAAAATTAACCCTTGTTAAGTGAATTTATTGTAGTGCATGAGTTTATTTTTTGATGCTAAATAATTTTTATTTTAATGAATGCAAATTTCCTACGATTCAAATAAATAATAAATGTGCATTTTTTTGATGCCTTCAAAATTGTTTAAATATGTCTTTTATTTATTGGAAATAAAAAAGTTATAGATTATCTTGTCATTAGTTTTTTTTATGGATTTATTGAAACGAGATGTGAATCCCTCCCCCCTTCTTATTGGTAATACATCCAGACGACTGACTTTAAATCTCTTCTTGATAGAATACATTTAAAATAAGTATATTTTTCATATCTTAAAAGCTAAGTATAGTGTTGATTTAATTGAAACAAAATAATGAACTAATTAATTGTACTAATACTAAAGGAGACCAAATAAACTATTACTTACATGAAATTTATTTCATTTTGAAGCAATACTTCATATTGAATTTCTTTGCGTCATAATTTAAATATAAGTTGCTAGCAGTATTTGTTTTAGTGTTGTAGTGGTATCTTAATAAGACAGTCGGCCTTATCACATGACAAAATATCATCCTCACTTTTCGTCAGCAATTTTCCGTTACTCCCTCAAGAATCGGTCAAGCAAGTTTTTCGTCATTGAGAATTTTTTAACCAGTTTGAAAATGCCGACGATAGTGACGGAAATATTGTCGCAAACGAAATTCAACCAATCATATGAAACTTTGAAATTATGTCACGTTCGTTGTCGTTTGTTGACGAGAAGTATGGACGATATTTCGCCGTGTAATAAAGCCTTAACAGTCACTAGATATTGGGGATCACTTTTGTCAAATGGTTATGTTACGCGGCTGTCAAAAGGTCCCAAGATCCTCACTCAATCCAATCCACTACAGCAGAGGTGTCCAAACTTTTCGCGGCACGGGCCGGATCGAAATTAGATCCATGCTATACGGGCCACATGTATATACAAATTGAAAAATATCATTATGAGTAAAGTAGCATTAAATACTATTAATTAATACTATTTTATTGTAACTTGAAAATACAAAATACTAAACAAACAAAGTATAATTATATAATTATTTTATATAAATTGAAATATTTTTATGCAACTTCTAATGCGAATGATGAAACTGTTTTTTTTTTTTGTTGTTGTTGTTGAAGAATGGCAACGGTACCGGTCCGCACCGGGTGGCACATATTGGGGGCGGAATTTTCTATACTTCTCGCGCTGCACCGACGAGCGACGAGCGCCTGGCTAAACGCAGCAGCAACGGGACCGCCCCGGGCGGCAAAAGTTCTAGGTACGCTACTGTGCGCGTGCAATAATTCCATGAAAACATTATCGAAATCAAAACGATATTTGTTTATTTATACTTAAGTGCTTCTTTAAGAGAACTACTCAAAATTGCTGATGCTTTATTCACAACAAAACAATAAGACTCTGCCTATCGTCAAAATTCACATGCTATAAAATTTCTTTTATGTTTGAGTTACCGAAATATATATTTTTTTATTTAGTCTTATAACTTAACAGAGCGATAGGCATTTGTGTTTGGTCAAGTACAACAACTCCGTTTTGTTGGTCACGTAGTTTTTCGATATACCTTTAAGAAAATGAAAAGGTTTGGGTGAAAACATCATTATGTTTTAAAACCTTCCGCGGGCCGGATAAAATCACTTGGCGGGCCGGGTTTGGCCCGCGGGCCGTAGTTTGGACACCTCTGCACTACAGTGTTCAAAATACTCAAATTACTTTTTGAAAATATTCTAAATATTTTTTGGCTCAACCAAAACAGTAACTTAGTTTTAATAATGTGTAACTAAGGAATTCATAGTGTAAAAGCAGTGAGGTCTTCTTGAAAAAAAAAAAAAAAAAAAAAAAAAAAAATACATAGTGCATTATTTTTTAATAATTCTTTGAAAAAATCTGATATTCTTCAGGCATTTGTAGAATTTTATTCATAACATACCCAAAAATATTTTATTTTGAAGTACCAAAATGTTTTTAAAAAAATAGAAATTAACATTTTTGATGATAATTGAAATGTCACAGCTGCAATGTATTGAATTTTATATACAGTATTTCATTTGATAAATATGACAGTATTCATTGCATTGTTATATATTATACATCTCAATTTCAAAATTTTATTCTTTAAAATGGATATTTTTTTTAACTAGGAACCACTTTGATTTTCTAATTACAGATTTTTTTTTAATTCCTCAGTTTCTAGAATTCAAACATTTTACTTTTCTGTTACCAATTTCAGTCATGTTAACTGAATTAAAATTTCAAATGTTATATTTTGAATTTTCGACCAAATATTAAAGAAATTTGAATATTAAGGGTCTTAAAATAGTATGAAATCGAACTATAGAGCTCTTTTAACCTTCTTGCAATGGAGAGAATTGATGCACTCATTAGAAATATTTATCTTTCCATTCTTTCAGATCTAATCAAAATAAGGTTGGGTAATAATCATTTCGATAAATTGTATATATATTTAAAAGTATCAGGTTCACAAAACATATAGATTATAACTATCAAATTATCGCTTTGAGTTTCTGCATTATATAATAATCTACTCGATTTTATTCGTTTTCAATTGGATGATATCCTTTCATTCTGGTGAAAAATATGAGATCTAAATACTTATCATGTCTTGACGATGTTACTCACATGAGTAATCGTTTTTTAACTCTATATATCTTATCTCCGTCATTACTACTCTTTACTCTAAGTAATAATGCATTTCTCTCAAGAATTTCCGCGTTCTTTTCATAATAACTACTGTGGTGGAATGTAGATTATTATGAACTGTGCAGAAAGCAATAGAACTTATGTTTTCAGGAACATTTCTTCAATAACCACGTTCACACACGAACAAACATAAAGACAAGACGTAACCAAACATTCACGCACGGAGCTTAACAGTGCAGTATCATGTCTGATCCTTAATTACACTTGCAATGCATTATGGGATGGCATATGGGATAACCTATCAGGCATCGCCATCTAGTATCCAAAAGAGAAGATAAGAGTTTTGTAACTGCTACACTATATAAATAAAACCCTTACTTTTGCAGCACATCTGCCAATTATTTCCAAATCTGAGGTCACTGATATATTCTCATCAGTACCTTATCCGAATAAGCAAAATCCTGATTTGGAATCTTAATTACATCTGTATTAGCTAACATTCTCTATCCTCTTCTCATACACCTGC
>JAPMOQ010035663.1:356332-374499 GCA_026543055.1 Argiope trifasciata
GTTTTTGCACTTTTCGAAATTTTAATTAGACTTGTAAATAAAAATTAATTAAAATTAGAACGTCTTTCATAAATACCCGTGGAATGTTCCGAAAATCTTTTTATTCCATTTTAAAACAGACTGTTTTAGTTTTATAAATTATATTTCCTCATAACTTTGTCTTCAATTTCGATACAGTTAAAAAAATTATCTTTAACTATATTTTATAACATTACTTTTATTCATCACTGGATTACTAGAGTTATATTCAACATTCGAATTATTGGATTTATATTCAAGATTCGAATTACTGGATTTATATTCAAGATTTCGAATGTTACAGGATTTATATTCAAGATTTCGAATGTTACTGAATTTATATTCAAGATTTCGAATGTTACTGAATTTATATTCTAGATTTCAAATGTCACTGGATTATTGGATCAAAATTCGAATGTTACTGGATCTATATATATTCCTCCAATTTCTTTACGTTTGGGAGTGTCAGTTTGTTTTAAATTAAAAGAATATTATTTAACACACGTTTTCTGCTTGTCTTAATTTATTAAGCAAGGTAGGTTTGATACATTTTGTAAAAAACGCTGAATTATTTTTTTTTTTCCATTTATCGCAAGACTGTCACTTTCAAGGTCTGTAATATCAAACCTGAAGTGAACGTCAACTTTCAATTTATCATCCTCTGATGGCATTCTTTGATTTTTTTCCTCCTTTAGAAAATTGAGATGACCTAGAAACATTGTTGCATTCATAAACACATAATTAATGTTTTTTCTTTCTTTTTTCATTCCTCCATCATTTCATTTTTTTATTGACCTTGAGAAAGATTTAACTTCTGAAGGTTAGACCCATTAAACGTGACTTACGTCTACTTCTGTCTGTTCTGAAAGTAAAAATGTAAACATGTGACATCCGGATTTCAAATAAGAGATTTGCTGTTTACCTGAATTTGCTGACATTGAATATAAGACACTGTGGCTATAAATTATATACCCATAGTGGGTTTATTCAAAATACACATCATAAGTCTGAGCACAACGATCTCATAGATTAACGAGCCGAGGGATTCTTAAAATTCCTGTGGCCGTGACGTGACCTAGTCCTTCACTTGAGTTCGTCGTCCGGGTTGAAGTGCTTCCTTTACAGACGTTTTTTCAGGGGACCAAACACATGAAAATAGCGGGACACGTTCGGATTGTGGGGCGGATGGTTGAGCTGCTCCAGCTTAAACCTCACCTGGAAGCGTGTCTTTTGGTCATGATGGATTTGCGTAGTCTTCGAAGTGTCTCCTCACTAGCCAAATTTTGCAATTTGAGCATCATTCTGTCTTCACATGCACTTCCCTGTCAAATGAATGGCTCTCTTTATAAGAATCTGTACCCTCTCCTGCGCATGCGAATATAATTATAATGAGCACTCCGCTTTTATCTAAGATCATTTTGAAGAAAGTATGAAACGTATTTGTTATCCTCTCACAAAAAGATTACGACGTCCTTCTTTTCGTCGATAAAAATATTCGGTATTTTTCCATTATACCGGCGCAGGTGAAAAATCGCCAATAATGATGCAACCAACGCCAAGCGGAATATCGCCGCCAGTAACTTTTTTCCGCTATATTTTTAACTAGCCGCCTTTGGCGACCAGCTGGTTCGCCATGAGTAATGCGTTCTAAAATTGTCAATTAAATCACATATTCATTAGCCAAAATTTAAGAAATAGTTAAAGTTAAAAGATTCAGTTATTAGTAGTTAAAGAGTCGGTAACTTTATTCGAAAAAACTTTTTGAGTTTAATGCTCTAACAATTTATCGATTATGCTTACAAAATATTAAAAATGTTTTTTTTCGGTGATGTTGCCAAAATGTTAAATATGTTTTTTAAAGAAAGCGAAAAAGGGGAAAAATTATTGAATTAATGATACAGATATTACAAACGATTATAGAAATATGCCATTAAGTCGGGATTTCAATGCATATCCTGTCTAAATTCAACCAGGTTTACTGTAAATAAAAATAATTTATGGAATTAATGATATAGATATTGCAAACGATCATAGAATCCATTGCCTTGCATTTATTTTTTAGAAGATATCTCATTTTATATTTACGCTATTTTATCCAGTCACATGCTGAAAGTTGTATTTCTTTAGATTTGATTTGCGATGATAGTTTTTTTTATTTGAACTTCCGGCATTGTTTTATTTTATTTTATCCAGTCACGTGCTCAAAAAAACATGGTTAAAATATTTCTTTAAAAATTCGTTAAAAATAGAAGCTTGAGTTATACATTAAAACAGCTGATTTATTTAATTAATAATATTGTAAAAGTCACAAAAAAATTTTTTGCGTTTTCTTTTTTTTTAAAAGAAAAAACATATTTCATATTTATTTCATTTCATACAGACACGTGCTGAAAATTGCATTTTTAAATGTTTAATTTGCAATAATTATTTTTTTTTTTAATTTGAGTTTTTATCTATCTGATGGCAACCTATTGATAAAAGATGATTTTTCCCCTTCCACTCGTAACGTGCTCCTGGAGATTAAATTTTATTGTTTTGTCCGAAATATATTGTTGAAAAATATAGTTGAAATGCTTCTTTAAAAATTCATTACAAATAGAAGCTTAAGTTAAATGTTAAAATACTGATTCTATTAGAAAGATAATTTTTTTATCTTTAAATTGATGTTAAAATCATGTTTATCCGATAATATTTTCGGAAGTTATAGCGGAAAAACGTCGAAATTTCGCTTAATTTTTAATTAATTCAAATTCTAATTAAAAATTCGAAAAAAGGGCTCCGAGGTGCACATTCCCGACCTCCAAGGTATACATGTACCAAATTTGGTAGTTGTAGGTCCAACGGTCTGGCCTGTAGAGCGCCAACACACACACACACACACGCACACACACACACACATTGAGCTTTATTATAAGTATAGAAGAAAGTCGCAGCCATTTTATCGCCTGCGCCAAAATTGCGACAACGCAATTTGTCGCCTCACAACAAATCCTGTTGATACTGCTACTGTCAGTGGTGGCGGGGTGGTCGGCTCTATGCAAGAAGTGTGCTGTCGCTTAAAAGTCTGTTTGGCGGGATTTACCCGGTTTAATGGAAAAGTACCAAATAATCTTTTAAAGATTTTTTGTTTTTGTAATCTGTCAGAACTGAATAAGTAGCATAGGAAAATTTTTGTTTTTGATTTTTAAATATTATTTATGTACAACATTTGTTTTGTTTTTCAGGACTCTAAGATTATTATCCTAGAAAGAGAATCATCTGTCATTAATTTTTGCATTTTTGTTTTTTCTTGAAAGGCGGCTCCTCAGATAACTTTGAATAAGTGGGAAAAGTCCTTAATGTATCATTAATTGAATTCCATATCATCAATAAAATTTTATTTATCTATCAAACGTTCGATATTTTTTTGTAAAATTAAATAAGAACTAAGGATTCCGCTCCCTGCTCGCTTATGTCCGCCAACCCCGAGGAACTGAGAATGCAATTCCTCTAAGAACGCTTCGCTATCCAATTTCGCTTCGCTCGTTTACCATCTACTAAACCACTTTAGTATAGTAACAGATATATTCAGATTCAATTTATTCCAAAATATGATCAAACAATAAAGGAAATAAAGGTACTACCGGGGTTTAATTCCCCGCTGGGCGCAATGTTTAAAAATTGCCAATGATGGTCTTGCGCCGCATTTTTTCTAATCCTGTTATAGCCTATAATAAAGGCGAAAGATAATGGGGCTTCCAGATTAGAAAAAACGTCAGTGGGTCTTTAGTCGTTAACTTGGCAAAGAGAGGGAGTTAAACTACGGTTTACCCAGAATAAAAAATGCGATGCAAGAAGTTTACTCGTAAAAATCACCTGCATCAAAGTGTTTTTATGTGCAGAATTATGTTCTCTTATATGCTTCAGATAGTTTCTTTCTTTGATTGAATCTCTGAGCAGCAAGTCTTACAATATTTCCTGTGAATTCAACAGATACCCCACACACACTTTTATTTTTATTTATTATCATTCAACATTGCCACTTGAATTTACCTCTTTTTACCAACATAGTTCCACAATTATACTCCAGTAGTTCAGAAGCCTCGATGCAGAAACATAAACATTTAACCATATCTTGTTCATTATGACTGGATCTTCTTATGAATGATTCTTGTGCATTTTCACTCGACCTGTCTTCTCTTTTTCGTTTTAAAATCGATACGGCACGATTTAATTGCATAGTAACAAATTTTGTTAATTTTTTGGCAGTTGATTTGTTGTTTGAAAAATTTTCAAATCGAGGGGAGAATAGAGTTTGCTTGATTGATTTGATTGATTGAAATGGGTTGAGAATGGGATTTTTGGCAACATAGGCCTTATCCCCTAATTGCAAAAGAGTTCATTCAATAAAAGTTGAAAAATATCAGAGATTGACGAGGAATCCGGAGCTGTTGCTCGTTAGAAATAGCCTTTTGAACTTAACATCTTATCAAACCGCGTGTTGATGGTTCCGGGCGAGCTCGAGGTGTTGTTAAACTTCGATTAACGAATTCGGCCTGATTTTGCGTCCAAGTAAGCGTTTTATGTATGTAGATTCTCTGATATTGTCTTAAAAAAACTTTTTACAATAAATGGTGAAATGCCTGTTGATGATCACTAAAGGGCTTTCTACACAGGCTTAACTGTGTTAGAAATATTTGTAGAAATTAAAGTCGAATCATGACGGCTCTTTCAATTAAATGGCAAGTAGACAGTTGTGCTTAGCCTCATAATAAAAAGAAAGGTTTAAGATGAAAAAAAAATCTATTACTTTTTTTCCTTTGTCATTATTCAACTTATAATCCCATATTCCTGATTTTTTTTATCATTCAAGTCATTATTTTTTAATTTTTTACTAAAGTTGTATTTAAAGAATTCCTTTGAAATAATATCATTGCCATCATTAAGAGGAAGGTGTTATGTAAAGATTCTTAGCAGCTACCAGCTGCTCTAGCACTTTGAATAAGTATCAGCAGACACTTCCATTAAAATATCTTCTTTACTAGACACAGACATGAAACACGAAGACAAACATAAAAGACACTACAACACAGTAACCGTTACAGCTATTTCTAAATCATTTCTAAATACAAACTCAGTCGAACTGCATATGTCATTCAGTGCTCAGTTCACTGCAGTTCCTTTTCGCACTTTTACTTGATTGATTGCGAAAAAGAAGGGATTTATACTACCAATATTTAAGGCAATGTTACTGGAGCACTTTATAATATATTTGGACAGCAATTTTTCATATTGACGAATATTATTGTTTTAAATAAATTTATACGTTTTAATAAGAGGAACAGGCCTCCTTGAAGTCAAATGCTATAGTTATATATTTTTTCTGTTATTTTACCTGATAGCAATAAGCTACAAGAAAGTAGATTTTGTAAGTAACAATTACTAAAGATCATTATCACGCGCAAAGTCTAAGCATTTAATAACAGTATAACAAGCTTATTCTTTGTCTTTAGGGTGCGTAACGTTTTTAATTCAGGCAACATATATGTGATATTTTTTTTTCTTTTCTATTAGATTTGTTAATAAGAGGAGGTTTGAATGCTTTCAGCCATTTCGTTAAAAAAGAAACTTTATCCAGATTTCAGAAATTCAGCAATCTGACAAAAGGTTTAATAAAATGAAGTTAACCAGAAATAACTTTTTTTTTTTCTTTTTTGTAATGGGCCGAATGTAGTTTTGGAAAACGCGTTTCTTCCTACAGCCCGATTTCCAAAAGCTTTTTCTATAAAAACTGCATATTATACCAAATTTGAAATGAAATTCTTCAAAGAGAACTTTTTCTATCTCTATTGTTTACACATGTGATTATTATATCTAGAAAATATAAGAAGCACGATGGATAAAATGTGGCGTAATAATCTTACAGTAATAATATAAATCTGTGAAGAATATAAGGCCAATACCAACGTCTGAAAGTATAACCTCCTGTTTTTTTAAATGATTGTAAGGACGGATTTCAAAAAGACTTTACAAGACAACTCGATACGTTTTTTATGCGATTTTTATACTAAAATTGTCAATGGATTACAAATTTTCTAAAAATTTGCTGAATATTAAACTGCAATAATTTTTTATGCATGTGAGAACAATAAAGGGATATAGCAACCAACTGGCTTTATTAATCTTCGTACGCAATTTTTGCACAAAATTGTAAATGTGTTTTATATTTTGAATTATTCTATCAGTACACACACAGCGTTGCTCGTGGCATAACATTCAAGATGAAAAATTAGCTTTAAACTTAAGTCTATCCTCCAACCAATATGACATGGACATGACACCGAACTTCAAACAAACATAAAATTATATTTAGGAATAATCAAAACTAACTAAAAAACACTTTTTAACTAAACTTCGATAAACAATCAATAGGTTGGCAATTTTTCGGTGGCGCTTTTGCTACCATTACGCTATTGCTGCCATTTGAGGCCACATTTGGCCATTTTGCCAAAATTTGGCGATTAGTCTTTTAGCGAAACAAATTGTATAGTTAGTCAAAGTTATTCCAGATTTACTGAAAATATGTAACAGAAAAGCTGCTTTAAAATTTAAAAGTATACAAATAACTCATTGTATCCACTGTTGCACACTTGTTTCTCAACTCTGTATAATCTGATATGAAAATAAAATTCAGATTGCTTCATAATACTTCTATGTAAGCTATATTGGCTATTTTTTCTCCTGGTGCCAAGACAAAAAGATTTATTTCGATTATTGGGGAAAATTCAATTTCTAGAATTTCCAGCAATTCTAGAAATTGCTAGAAAATAAAGTCGTCCTTGGACTTCAATATACCAAAGCCTTCCCCAATAAATGCCCTACAAAATGGAAAAAATATACCCAATATCAGTTTATTTTTTATTTCATAATGCGTTTTGAATCTCCGTTTAAAATCAAGCAAAGAAATGTATCGCAGATGCATACTACAGCTTTTACTTTTTGCGCGTGCGGATGAGTGCAACGCACAGATACTGTTGTTTTAACGCACGCGCAATTCGTAGAAAGAGAAAATTAAAATCGCCAGGACTTCAATGAACTAAAATCGTCCCCAATAAATGTCATACAAAATGATATAAATATCTTCAATAGTAGTTAAGTATTTCTCAAGTTTTTCTCTTTCAAACATACAGACTCTTTCAAGACAGTTCATTTTATACTATGCATTGATAATGATAAAATTCCAAAAAAACATACTAATTTATTTTCATGAAGCAAAATAACAAAACATAAAATGTTCCATACAGCAAAAATTTGCCATAGGGTGTTCACCAATATAATTTTTGGAAAATGGTATTCACATTAAACAATTATTGCTGAACATTATTGCATTGTTAAAACATCACCAATCTATATAAATAAAAATGATTGTTTGTATATCTCTTACCGCTCATCTGATTTTGATAAATTTTCAACTACATTTCGACTCCTACAACTAAAATTTCGACTTTCGATATTACTTGCAGTTACGGGATGGTTATAGACATAATATAATCATCTAAAGTTCTATTAACGTTCTATAAACGATACTTTCAGATCTATTTATCGCATCTATTAACCAAGGATTGACCACGAAATAACTCGGCAAGAAGACACAACAAATTTAGGAAAGATGCTAAATTCAAGGTAGAAGTTAATATTTCTTAGATATTGTAAGTAAATGCAATGTAAGTCTTTCTTTGAGGTAATAGTTTTATCTGAGAGTGTGCGAGAAAGGTTTAGGGGAACCAGTTCTATAGGTTTGGAATTTTAACTAAACATTAAAAAAATTTTTAACTTTTTTTGCTGTAACTTCCGAAAATATTATATTACAAATAGTTTTACACCATCTTAGTTTTCAAAAAATTATCTCTTCAATGGTATTAAAGATTGTATAGTATAAATATATTTTTTTATGTTTAATCAATTTTAAAAGAAAATGTTTTAATCATATTTTCTATTAAACTTGATAATTCTGAACGAATATTCAACGAATCTCGAAATGCAATAAATAATTTCTTTCATTACCATTCTGAAAGAACACCAAACTTTACAATTCTAAAAGAATACACAAATTTGATACATAAAAATGAATATTTGTTAGTAAAATAGAATAATAAAAATAGAATAAATACTATTTATGCTTCTCCTTTATATATACTTCAATTTCAATTAATGTATTCATTGCTGAAAAGAAAATAAATATCATTCTTCATATAATTCCTAATTAAACAAGATAACTATTTCAAATTCCAAACAATATTTCCAAGATTATTTCTTCTGCAGCAGCAACGCTCCTGGTACCATCTGGTATATAAATAAGAACAAATCATTTGAATTGTTGGAAACAATGAAAACAAAGTTTCCAGATAATTGTAATGGACAATAATGTCTAATTCCTATTTCAATTACGACTATTACTGAAGCAGAATATCGTTTATTTTTCAAAACACAACACAATACAGATTGCAAATTTTACATTGAGAAAAACGAACATAGCCTTCTCACTGTGATATACAACTTTATTTGGACTTAAAAAATTCTTACTGTACTGAAAAAAAAATGAATGTGATAACGATAGAAAACACCGTCTGCTCCTATGGGTCTGGTTTATTATTTCAAATTTTCGAATTTTGGCCTCCAAACTGTCATTATTTTTGAAATGTTATTCCAAAAAGAAAATACGTTGTTCTATCATATAATGTTCCATTTTCATTAACCCTAAACTATTAGCTGTCAAATGTTTTTTAATAGAGTTACTTACACTTTTTTACACGGATGGAGGCAAATTCAAATCTTGAGTTAATTTTGGAACACTCTGTACAATTGTTGAAAAGTGCTTGTCACTTAAGGCTGAAACAAACAAGCAGTACTTTTTAACTGCTGCACCGCTGAGATACAACGAGTAGTGTATCAATAAAAAGTGTCATATTGAAAATTCAACTGGATGAAGAGCATGAGTATATTTCTTAAATTTCTATATTATGATTTTACAGTTAAAGCAATTTAAAATGAGTTTAATGAAATGAATTTCATTATAAGAAACGGAGCTGGAATTGGGTTATTAAATTTGAAAACATCGAAAATATATTCCAAAGTTCCTCATCTGAGTATATAAACACTTTGCGTTGCTACATCAGACATTTATTAATATAATTATATATAAATTAAATGCTGTTTCAGGAGATTCGTTATAATACACAAATGCCTTGCTTTCATTCTATGTTTTTTTATTAGAATAGACAATTTTGTACTCTTTAACATTTATGAATCCATCCGTTTCCCTATCGTAACCATAATCCAAAACAAAGCAAATAAATATAAGGTTTATCTGTTTGTCAAACAGTTCTTCCTAAACGTAGTACAACAGCAGTTTGAAAGTTATAGATTGTTTCTGAAGATTCTATTAAGACAAATATGGAAAAAATTACGCCTTAATGTGGAGTCATTGCTCAGTCTTTTATCAAATACTTTTGAATTAATAATTGCAAAAATATGATTAATATCCTATTTTAAACAAACAATGATGTTTTTACTGACATTAATTTGATTGTCTTTTTATGTGCAATTTATAAAACTTTTTAAAACACTAAATTCAATTATTTAATAAACCAAATGTAATAACTTTTTAATCAATAAAAGAATTTCAAATTTATTTTGAATATAATATGCATCATTATTTTCTATTGTAATAATTAAATTAGAACCGATTTCATTGTTTCATCAAATCCTTCATTTGCCTATTTTTTTGTTAATTTTGTTCTAAATAAATATATTACTGTTTTTGGAGATTAACGCCAAAGTCAAGGGCGTTTTTTCATCACCTTCTCATATATGAAGCATAGAGGATGTTTTAAGATAGTCAAGGAATACTAATTCGAGATTTTGAAGATTCAACACATTTCAGACCAAATTGCTATGACAGGTCTCAGTCGATTCAGTTGATGACTGTATTTCGTAGAGTTTATTGTTTTACCTTGAGAAAGGAGCTCGTAGAAAATTACGCCTTTCCAATCCCACCAAATGGACGAAAGAACTTTTTTTTTGGAGTGTAGTAGGTCTCTGGTAGGACTGAAACCCATGACTGCTAATAGATAATCTTCATGTTTGCACAAGCAGAACAAGATAAGACCATTTATACCACGTTGAGAAAGAAACTTTTGAGATACCTTAATATTGTTAGGGATTTCCTATCTATCGGGTTCGTTTACCTGTAGTCGGGTTTATGGTGTAGAAGATAAACAACAATGATCAGTCCTCTTTAGTAAAAAAACACAACTACGGCATTTATTTCTACGATGACAGGACAGCACAAAGACGACAAATATTTACAGACGACAACTATATACAGTGAAAACGAGAACACAAGACAGCACACAGCAGCGCTCTACAACAGATAAAGCCCACTATAATAAGAATATTTCACAAGTAGAAATCTGTAGTGAGATTGTCTACAGCACACAAAGCGGCCATACAGGATTCAGTAGGATCCTCGGAGCTTGGCTCTACGATCTTCTCAGACGGCTGAAACTTTAGCTGTCTCTTCTCGCTTTCGCTGCCGACTCACTAATTCAATTCGCGTCTACTTGTCAGTTCAGGACCGTTCACAAAGACGACACAACAGGTTACGATATAAGGTACGTCGAGCCCAGAATACTCCCCACAACAATTCAGCACTCCACCGTTGCTTCGGTATTCTCTCAGTGATTCCTCTGTTCAGGACTCCTCAATTTGTGACGACCATTAGTCAGGTTTCCTACCATCACCAGCGACGACTCTGTAGGTGATTCTAATCTCCTCAGCTCAGGACTACCAATTCATGGCCTCTCGATTTAGGTCTACTTGATTCACACCACAGCTCGAGAGTGCTGGCTTTTTATAGTTCTCGAGAGTCGGGGCTAGAAGCTGCTGAACCAATCGGGACGTATCCGGATGTATCTAGGCTCCTAATGGGCTCTCGACGTTTTGAGTATTATCAAAATTGTCGTCAAATTCATAGCCAGTGGTTGACAAATTTGTCGCCAAGCTCTGGAATCACTGACGCGACATCCGATACTGTCCAATGCAGATGACTGTAAATCCTTCATTCTTACGATGACATTATTAGCTCTGGAAAGCAAAATTACGTGTTCGTAACAATATTTCAGACCATGTACACCATAAGTTCCCAACCTTTTTTGAACTGGTGCCCCCTTTTCTAGTGAATATTTCAGTACCGCCCCCCTCCCTCTCCAGATATGCATGGTGAAAACAAGAATGGTGATAATGCATGGTGAAAACAAGAATTAAATGTTTAAAAAATTATTCATAGGTAGAATATTATTGGAAGTGAAATGCTACCGAATGTCTTCTTTATTTAAAAAAGTTTCAGCTCAGCTGTCACAAGGACAGACAGGGGTTTTGATGATACGAATTAATTCATAATAAACTATTGCTTTCTAAATAAATAAATTGACAGTTTCAGAGAACAGTCAAAACGCATACTTAATTATATTAAAAAGTGTTTTTATCAAAACTTAAAGACATAGAGTTTCGAAGTCTTTTTTACACTTAATCTTCTCAGCTCCTCCGTTGCATATCAACCCCTCCCCCTAATTCTCTCTGGGCCTTTTACCGCCCCCCCTAAAAACCTCAAACGCCCACAAGGGGGCATTATCACCCACTTTGAGAATCTACGATGTACACGATTAATATGTAAGCACAGAAATCCAATGACGTTAGTTTATTATTTTGAAATATTTGGTCTAATTTTCAGGAAATTTTAAATTATAGTATTTAATAGCCTATAAAAACTATATAATGTATGGTAATATACCATCTTTTTGTATTTTATCTCTTACCTGCGTGAAAATTTTGTTTCGTGTTATTCAGAAAAAAAGAACTTGTCGAGTTTATATGCGTATTAAATCTGGTAGCTCAATCACAATGCTCCCATAAATGGCCACCTGACAGTAAAAAATGGCGCTATCCTTCTACTTTTGCTGATGAAGATCAGTCGATTTCCGGTCATAACATTTTCCTTCCCCATACATACTGGGATCTTTATTACTTTTCGTAAATCTCTTGACTCAGGGGGTTCTAGGAAGAAAAGTTCAGTTCATCTTCTTTTGTAAGTCATAAAAATCTATTGATTGCTCATAAAATACCGGGAAAGCATGCAATTCTATCACAATTGATGCAGGTACTTAGACTAGTTATTTTCTCGTTTATGAATTATAAAACAAGTTTTGTAATTGTCATGATATTTAAACTAGGAATTTAGACAAATCTTCAAGCTATAATCTACCATCTTCACCTCGAGCTTGAAAAAAAAAAAAAAAAAAATTTGGCATCATGTCATTTTTTTGGTTTGTCTGTCCGTCTATGACAAAGATAATAAAATTTTGGGCGAAATTGATTCAGAACAGTCTGTCTGTCCGAATAAATGTCAACATGATAACAACCAAACGAAAAGAGCTAGATGAATAAAATTTTGTTCACGTCTAATGAATGTATATATTGATCAAATTTGGATCCAAATATTCAAAAGGTTGACTTTGTTTCTGTCTGTGTTTTCACAAGCATGTAAACGTAATCAGTCAAAATCGAAATAACAAATATATAAAATTTAGTATACGGTTTTGTCATTATAACTTCAATTTTGAGAAAAATTTTAGTTTCAATAAATTGGAAACAACGGTACTAAAATGAGAATTCAACTTTTGAGAATTGACAAGGATAAATCGCCAAGATTCACAAGATATATTTAGTAACACTATTGGGCCGTGGTAGCTTGGTTGGTATAGCATCAGTCTCGTAACCGAAAGTTCCTCGTCTCGACCAAAGACCGCTGTGTTGGCTAATGGCAGTTGGGGCAAATATTTCGTGACTGCAATGTCCTCCAAGTTCCCATAACAAATGATACCTCTGGGGGTACTGAATCAGGGAAGCGTCAGTCTCTGATTTGGATCTAAATTCTGACTTGCGGAGCGATGAATGAGTGTGACCACCCCCTAAAAAAGGTTACGTTGTGTGTGTTTGAGCAAAGTCGTACTTTCACCTTGAAAGGTGCTCGTTAACAACGAAAGGCGCACACTTCTATTTTAATTCGAAAAAGCTCCGATCATTTGGGCTTTGTATGGCCAAGTGGCATTAGACCCACCACCACCAGTAATACTGTTAAATTCAGACCAAAGATCAATATTTCGCAACTATTTGGCGCCAATGGCATGTGTGGCATTCGTGGCCTTACCTAGTGTTTACAAACTAATGCGAGGGTAGTTGGGATGATATTTTTATTAGAGAGTATGCGATATAGGATTCTGGAGACTATTCCCATACTGGTTCTAGCATGTTGATAAAACTAAGTTATTAATGTTCATTAAAGAATCTCTGTTATCTGTCTCGTTCTATTCTTACATTATAGATTGCAATACAAAATATCACAGTAAATAAAGCATTAAAACTAGAGTAATTTTATTCTACGTAATATTTTCATTTGCAATGAAAATATTTGAACTGAGTCGGCGTCCTGGCCTATAGGTAGCGCGTCTTTCCACTGTGTTCCATCTGTGAGGTGTGTGCATGAGTTCTCCCCAGTAAAAATGGGTTTTTCAAGCGAGTGTGTGAGTGTCATATGAGTTATAGTCAGACTTCTGCCTTTGGGTGCTCAGGGGTCTTTACTCTCAGAAGCTAATGCACCCCCCTCTCCTGTCTTGGTTTGAATTGGTGTCCAATCAAAGGCATATAAACAATAAACAAACATATTTTAACTGATCTTCGCAATACTGAATGTTCTGTTTTCAAATATGGAAACAACATTCCACCACCAGTTCAACATTTTGAAACTCAGTGTAGCTAAATTATAAATTTCTTGAAATTGCAAAAGAATAATTTATTTAATGGTTACACAAAGCATAGAAAAAGAAGGAATGTTGGTATTTCTCCTTCCACAGGTGGTTTATTGGTGGGTGGTAGTTAGTGGTGGGTCTAATGCCACTTGGGTATACCAAGCCCCGAATGAGGGGAACTCCTTCGAATTAAGGTAGAAGTATACACCTTTAGCAGTTAACGAGCATCGTTAAGGTGAAAGTACGACTTTGCTCGAACACACGTGACACAGCCCTTTTTAAGGGATGGTCAAACTCATTCATCCATCCGCAAGTCAGAATTTAGATCCAAATCAGAGACCGACTCATCCCTGATTCAGTACCCCCAGAGGTATCATTTGTTATGGGAACTTGGCGGACTTTGCAGTCACGACCAATTTAATGTGCCCCAACTACCATTAGCCAACACGACGGTCTTTGGTCGAGACGAGGACAGAACCCGCGACCTTTCGGTTACGAGACTGACGCTTTACCAACCAGGCTACTGCGGCCCGTGGTTTATTGGTAAATGAAAGATACCATAACTTGGTCATGGAAAATGGAGTTACTTTGTGGATATCACTTTGGAATCTCAATGAGTAATTTGAATGGGCATAAAAATGGTTAACATTCTTCTTTATCAGCAAAGAGACAATGCTAAACATTTTTTTTTTTTTTTGTGTGTGTGTGTGTGTGTGTGTGTGTGTGTGTGTGTGTGTGTGTGTGTGTGTGTGTGTGTGCATGCATATTAAACAGAAATTCCCAATATTATTATGAGAGTAAACTTGGCAGATGGAAAAAGAAATTCATGAACTTTGCATCAGGCGAGAAATAATGATTACGCCTTTGCTGCATATGAAGCAAAGTTTAATGAAACAATTTATGGAAACTCCTGTTCAGTCACTTTCCCTTCCTGGGACAAAATAAATGCATAAATAAAAAGTAGAATAAGATTTTAATCTGCTATCGCAAATTTCAAGTTATCATTTGATAAGATTATTATTTAAGTCATTGGTTGTCTTAATTAATTGAAGTCATTAGCCATTTTAAATGGTTTAAACAAATTATGACTATCAGATTGCGAATGTATCCTTATTTAGGAAAATAATTTTTTAAAAAATCTCAAAATCGGTCGAGATCTAAAATCCCCCCCCCCTCAACGTCAGAACTTTTTTCCCGAAAATCCGATTTAAACTGGCTTGGAACGATAACGTGAGCGCTATTTTCTACAGTACAAATATTTAGAAAAGCCATTTTTTTTTTCTTTGAAAAACTATCGAGCTCCAAAATTTTTAGTAGCTGGAAAAATTGAAAATGAAAGTTAAAAAAAATTATTGTCCTCCTCACTTTACAGTTCGTTTCAGTATCTTGAGACAACTACTTTTCGACTATTCCATCTCATTAAGGGATGAGAAGCATAAGATTGAGAGCATTTCCAGAATCCAGCTTTGAAATTAAATTCTCTCCATTAGATACTTTTTGGTTTAATTTTTTTTTCATTTGTATGTGTGAGTTGTGTTATTCCTCATCGCATTTTCTATTAAATCGAAATCTGTAGCCCCTTGATATGACTAGTTCAAGAAGGTAGAAAGCTTTCAAGAGTGGCACAAAGAAAAGTTTGCTAATTATTTCTTACAATATATTCAATAATAATAACTTTCTTAAGTAGAGAAATCATTAATAATAATGTTTTTTAAGTATCAAAATATATGAAACATCATATATGTTAAAACGGTACTTTTAGCAAAATGCGGTACTTTCTCCAATAATGATGCAACCAACGCCAAACGTAATATCTCCGGCCGTATCTTTTCCGTAAATATCTTTTGCCGCTACATTTTTAAAGAAAGTCGCGACCATTTTGTCCCCTGCGCCAAAATGGGGACTGTGTGCAGCCGCCAAAAAGTCTGCTTGGCGAGATTTACGCCGGTATAATGGAAAAGTACCGTTAAAACTAATATTTTAATGTTTTTAAGGCGTTCCATATTTCTAGCAATTCCTTAAATGAAAAAAAAAATTTAATAAGCACTCAATTATCCATGTTCTCATTTGACAAAAAGCTATTTTACAAGTTGTATTTACCAGAAGAAAGTTAACATGCAATGAATTCGGTTCTATGATTATTTTTTTACTGCGCGGGGTTAGAGTGGGTATGTGCAACATTATTCGTAATCGCTGCCATTTTGGTGAATCTTATTTCTCTATATTTGTGGATGGTGGTGTCCCTAATGCCTTTTGGTCATACCAAGCACGAATGAGCGGAGCTCTTTCGAATTAAGACAGAGGTGTGCGCCTTTCGTTGTTAACGAGCACCGTTAAGATGAAAGTACGACTTTGCTCGAACGCACACGACACAACCCTTTTTAGGGGCGGTCGAACTCATTCATTCATCCAGAAGTCAGAATTTAGATCCAAATCAGAGACCGACTCATCCCTTATTCAGTACCCCCAGAGGGATAATTTGTTAGGGAATTTGGAGTCACGACCTATTTTATGTACCCCAACTGCCATTAGCCAACACGGCGGTCTTTGGCCGAGATGAGGACAGAACTCGTTACCTTTCGGTTACGAGATTGACGCTCTACCAACCAGGCTACCGCGGCCCTCTATATTTGTGTTAAAAGAATGTCCGCTTTTTCTTTTCAGAAAACAAAATATTGTTCGTTTCAGTATTCTGAGACGGCCACTTTTCGATGATTCTATCTCATTAAGGGCAGATAAACGAAAGAATGAGCTCATTTCCAAATTTTTTTTTTCTCATTTGTCTTTCTTTGACCTGAATTTTCAACCTATTAGAGACCTATTTGTTCAATTTTTTTCACATCTATGTGAATATTACGTCGTTTCTGATCTTATTATTTTAATTCAGTTTGCGAGTGATCCGATTTTATTTTAAAGTCAAATGTAATATCAATTTTTTTTAATTCATTTTTCAAGCAAAAACAAAATCGAGAATATCTATGATTTAGTCCTCCCTGGGCCAAAAAAAAAACACATTTTTGAAATTATATCTATCGGCGAACACGATAATTTGAAAATGCTTTGAAGTAGAATGAATGGATTTAATATGTGGTCTTCATGACTTTATTTAAAATTCCTATAAATGTTTGTGTGAAACCCATAGAGAGACGTTATACTGTTCGTTTCAGTATTTTGAGGCGTCCACTTTTTGATGATTCTATCTCATTAAGGGGAGGGTCATAGATGACTGAGCATATTTCCGAAATTCGTCATTCTTTGACCTTCATTTTCGCCGTATTAGATACTTTTTTGTTTATTTTCTTTCACATGTATGTGAATATTGTGTCGTTTCTGACCAATTTATTTTAATTCAGTCCATGAGTAATTAGAGTTAAAATTGTTAAATGGAAGTATTGCCTCCTTTCATCTTTCCTCTCACCCTTATTTTGATTAATTAAATCAATCCTAACGCATGCGCAAAGGGATGGAAGGTTTTAGAATCCATTGCCAAACAATATTCTTTAATGAGAGACATAACATGTGGCCTACGATCTCGGAATTCAATTCTCATTCTGAAAAACGATCGTAGTCGCTAAAAGATCACTGAAAGCAACGAAATATTTTAGAGAGCACAAAATTCCTAGCTGAACAATTTACTTTAATTTTTCAAGTCTCAAATGAAACGAAGCAAGCAGCCCTTGGGAGTAATTATTTCGAATCAACTGACGTAATTCTGCGCAGCATTTCACTGTAACACAATTACTCAATTCAAATCAGACGTCTGTTCAGAAAATAAAAAAAAGAATGACAGACTGTTGGATCCTTAACAAAGTCATTTTACATCCGATTAACTTCGAAATGTAATTCACTCGAGTAATTATATCGCGAATCTTTAACATCAAAGCAATCTTTTTTTTAAAAAGAGACGGCAAGCATTGGCTATAAATTAGAGAAGTTTAAAAATTCGATCGCAAAAGTGCGTAGATGGTTGAAAGTTTCGATAAAGCTCATTACATTTCCGCTGCAGAAAGTACTAATTAAAGCGGAAGAACAGGGAATTTGTGGATAATGAGCAAGTTAATAAATTTAAATGGTGTCGCTTTATTAGAACGGATAGTGGAGATGTCAGAGTGGGGATGATTAACCTGATAAATTTGAATTTTACTCTTGGCAGCTGTTAATTTAAACTTGAAATTAAATAGTGGGGGTCTATAATTATTTTCAGTGTTCTCATATGTTATTGTTTAAAATTCTCATAAGTTATTGTATAAAATTCTCTTATGCTATTGTATAAAATTCTCATATGTTATTGTAAAAAGTTCTCAT
>JAPMOQ010035663.1:393142-412938 GCA_026543055.1 Argiope trifasciata
TTTTATTTAAAACTCTTTAAAGCGCCTATTATTTTATTTAAAACTCTCTAAAGCTCAATCAGTTTTAATCAGAAAATGCTTTCATTATTTTATTTCGTAAATATGTCTTTTGAGTCTTATTTATTTATGAGGTCCAAAATCTGGTAAGTTTAAGAATATCTGCTCTAAACTGTTACAAATATTTGATACATATCGAGTTATTTTATTGGAACACCTGCAAATATTCGTTTGATAAGTTATAAATGAACTAAAATTTAGAAATCATTTCAAAAGCCTTATTGAAATTTGTTTACTAAATAATCAAAAAAAAAAATTAATGAAGTATAATTTTTCAAAAATAATTTAAATTTTATGTAGTATAATTTTTTAGAGTATTGTAATATAAATCAAATGAATAGTTTTCAAACAATTTCAAATGCTATGTCATAAATTAATTCCTGTCTTCTGAATATTTTTATTCGCTCATTATTTATTACTTGTTTTTGAAGAAATCGTTGATCTATTTTCGATAGCCATTTTTCCTAATGAGATCTATTGAACCTCAAGGTGACCGTTTCTTTCGATCGTGCGGAATATAGCGACATCCTTTTTGAAGTGGGTGATCTATAATTGGACAAGGAGAAATACTCGTTTCCCATTACAAGTTCTAAAATAGAACAATGTTGAAATATGAATGGCGAAATATTAGCGTGACTTACTTAAATTACGTTAGATAAACGTAGTTTTACATAAATTTATTCGATGAATTCTGTCCTATTAGCCATAATTATTGCTATAAATAAAATATAATAAATGGTAAAACCGTACTTAAATTGGGTGATTGATTAGATTTAATTTTTTCTTTCCCTAAGAGACATATTGAAATATTAAAAATTGTTAAACGCAACAGGAAGTTTAAGCAATATTTGATGTTATGAGAAAATGTGTTGTTCTCAAATACTTTTTTGCAAAAATTAACAGGTTTCATTAAATTAACATTTAATTTTCATAAATTAGCACTTCTCAACAATATATATTATTAATACAATAATATTTATGTGTTTAAGTTTTATTCTAAGAAAGCAATTTTGGGAAAAAGACTTCAGAATTTAACTCTACATGCTTTACTGTGATTGCAAAATATTTAGTTGCATTTGAAACTTTAAAATTCCTTCAAAACATCGATTTTTTTTATTGCTTCAAAATGTTCTCTGATTCTTTAGCTTTTAAACTATACCAAGATATTGTCAATTTTTGATATATTTCTCGAGTTATAAGGATTTAACTTGACGTACTTTCGCTAAAAATTCTAGTTTAACTCACTTTATGAAGAATGAAATTTTTCCTCTATGTTGCTTCATTCAAACAATCACAACTCAACAAGAAATTAACCAAATAGAGTTATTTATATTGTAAAATAATCCATATGGAACAATAAATCTTTTTGTCCCAATCAACGTTATAGTTATAGAAATAAATTTTTAATGGCTATTTAAAAATTAAAATTACCGAAAAAATCCCGCTTTTTCTATTTATCGTTGATGAAAAAAGAATGTTACAAAAACTAAATATTTTTATAAATTGATTGAGGCAGACAACATGAATAATATTGGACATTATTTCCAATTATAATTGTGTGTCTGTACCAATTATAATTTAAAATATGAGGTTTCAAAAAACATGCTAATTCGCTAACTAAACATAAATAAGTAAATTGATAACTAGCGTAATATAGTTTTTTCCTCACTTAAATGAGTTTAAACATAATGACCTACTGTAAAAAAATTGGATTTTTAAAGTTAAAATTTTTTAAAAAATTCTAAGGTGTACGTACACCTTAATATTTTAAATATCGTGGTTTACTTTCATCCAAGATAATCTCACCCCTAGAAAAATTTGTAATATTCAATTGTGAGTCTATTTTTTGTAATAGTATTCAGTACTCTAATTTATTTTAGAATTTTATTAAAAAATACACAATAGTCAACCCCCTTTTTTAAAAAAAATACAGTCCCTCTGGGGGGCACCTCGAAATGAGGATGAGATGATGGTTGGATTTCGTCACCCTGAGGGATATCTGAAAAGGAACGGATCAGGCTCCTTCCACAGATGACGGGACGTACTTCCTTTGGGAAGGGTTTTACCATGGCCGCAGATGGCCCTTAGGATTCAACCACAATTCCAGCCAGTGTTGCTGTTGAAGAAATTGGTACGATTTACTACTATTTAATGGAATGTATGGAGATCTCAAAGTTAATGAAGGACCTGACGATTGTGAATAATGATTTAAGTACAGTACTGATGGTACCAGGTAATCTCAAAATCCTGAAGGATATGATGTTAAAGATTGATAGTTTCATTCCAACTGTTTGAGAGAGTGCAGATGGGGATAAAGACAGCTATTTACTACCCCGAAAGGAATGTTAGTTTGACTGATAGGTCAATGTAGGGTTGGACAATACTTATTTAGCAGTCGACCACAACAAACCCTGTCGATATTGCTACGTTCAGTGGTGGCGGGGTGGTTGGCTGTATGCAAGTAGAAGTATTGCTGTTATGGCGGTCCGGTCATTCAGTATATTCACTGCGTAAAAAAAGTAGAAGGACAGTCGTTTTTAGTAAATTTTCTTTTATATTTTTATCCGGGACAATAGATTCTAATGCAGTTTTTATTTAACAATGTTTTATTTATTTTCAGGCAAAAATGAAATAGCTCAGCAAATTATAATTTGAAAAATGAGAAAATATGATTTACAGTGTGTAAAAAAAGTAGAAGGACACCAACTATATTTTTTATTTGATGGAATGTGAACGGGTTGAAGAATAAGTGCATACTTTTTTTAAAAACAGAGTTTCCTAAAAAAACATACTTCTTTAACATTTTCACTGATGTTTTAATTTCAGAATGCGTAGTGGCATTCACTTAGAAGTATTTCAAAAGGATCATGTAGTTGCTCATAAAAATGAAGGTAAAGGTATTAGAGAGATCCCTCGTATAGTCCACATCAACCCCATTACAATCTCTAACTTTATTAACAATTCAAACTTTACAAGAATAAGAAAAAAGACTGTAGGCCTTAAAAGCTAATATCTCGTGATGAAAGAAAGCTCACTCATTAGCTTAAAAATAATAGTGGAAGTGTTGCAAAATACTAAAATCAAGCAGGACTTATTCATGCATCCTAGTAAAAAGTATAACTGCATCCGAAAGTCCAAAACATTAGTTTTCAAAAACATGGAGACATCATTCAAAGTGAAAAAAAAAACACATATTATTAATAATTTCTTTTGAGTTAAGTAACACCTGTCATGGACCACAGAATAGATTTTTGAGATATTTTCAGATTGAAAAAAGTTTAACTTAGATGGTCCAGACTGTTATCAATACTACTGGAATTGTCTTAAGAATGCAGAACTGCAGAACAATATTATTCAACTAGACAAATGGGAGGAGGAAGTTTGATGATTTTGATGTTCTGGTTAGCAGTTGGTTATGGAGAAAGAACAAATTTGGTCTTTCTCAGTGGTAGGCAGAAATATATAGGCAGCATTTATGTTCTGAATTCTGTGCTTCTTTCTTATTTCTTCGAATTAGGAGGAGACAAGTGGAGGTGATGAACATGATGGAGAATCAATTAATCCTGCCATTGGAGTTGAAAATTGATTCACTGCAAAAAATGTGCAGATTTTACGATGGTCAGCTAAGAGTCACGTTCTGAATATAGCAGAAAATGTATGGGTAGTGTTTGTTCGTCGAGTATACGCAGATGAGAAGCTGTTTTAATCGCTCTCTGAGCTTAGAATGGCATTATGTATCCATGGGATAGTTTTGGTCAAACAGAAACCCAATGTATGATTAACTTCCAAATAGAATATTCGAAGTAATAAAAGCTACAGAAAAGGGCATTTTTTACTAAAACCGCTTATATTTTGTGCTTTTTATAATTGTCCTTCTGCTTTTTTTACACTGTTTCAAATGAAGGAAACCATTTTTAGTATCATTTGTACTTTATTCTTGAGTATCACGGTAATGATACTAATATCTTTTCAGTGAATGTTCTAAAAATAATTGCATTAAAAATAAGAATAAAAATCCTTATTTAAAAAAAAATAAGAGTCCTTCTACTCTTTTAAAGAAGTATATTATCCGTGTGCCTACGGGAGGGAGAGGAGTTAGTGTTATGGATAAAATGAATGATGGTTATCACAATGAAGGATATGTTCAATGGTTGAATTCTAATGGGTCAGGATCAATTGTTCTGAATTACATAAGAATGGAAATGAAAATAACTCAAGCCCCCAGCATTCATGTATTCACTCTGGAATTAAGAATCTACCATCATACTGAGATTCTCTCTCATCTTCATATCTGCTCTAAGCGGAGTAACCCCTTATGTTGGAAAGAAGTTTTTCCATAGGAGCATTAAGGAATCAGGTATACATTATAGCATTCCATAGGAGCATTAAGGTATACATTAAGGAATCAAAAATCAATTACTACACTGACAACTTTTCATTCCATATCTAGGGAGTTCTTCTGCGATAAAGATTTAGTTGGAAAGATTTGCGAGTTGATATTGGAATAAATACGCTGAAAACTTTGTATATTTTAATTATGATCACATATCATTACAGGAACACGAAATGCAATGCATAGAAATTGAAAATGATGAGAATCACTTTGAAACAATGCAATATACAATGCAAGCAAGCAACTTGAAAAAGTCGATATAGCAGACACCACAGGGTTTTGCATTCGATTTGAAGAATTTGATTTTTGAAAATGGAAATCCCACATATATATACGTTAATATAGCATAATTTCATAACAACCGTTTCCTTTCATGAAAGTTAAAGTACTTTTTTTATGATTCAAGTTAATTTTAAAATACCACTACAACAATTTAATAAGGATTCGTAAAACAATTGCGAAAGTTCTAATAAGTTGTAGTAAAAGTTATATAAAATATTTTTACAAAGAGTAATGCGAAGGTGGCTTTCATACACACTTCTGGGATTCCGTTGTGAAGTCATCAAAACTGGGATTTAGCAGGACCGTTTCGTTTTTGAATAACAGATCACTTGTTGCTGACCAAGTTGTCTCCGACAATTTCAAAGGTAAGCGTATATAAACAAATGGTTTTCTTCTTCTTTAATCTTACATTTGTCAAACAGGTATTGGAATTTTCCCCATAACACTTAAATTCTTAAACATTCTACAAGAACACAGATGCAGGACCAGGACCAAAAAGATGCCAGCTAAAAGCCACCCAGCAAAAGTAAGAATATAAGTGAAGCTACATTCATCAAGAGGCAGAGTTTTGGTGTGGTTGGACGAAATTAAAATAGGATATTCAGTAAAGAGAGGTACAAAGTGGTTCCAGAAGGTCATCCTTTCCGACTCGTAAGATCTGGCCACGAAAGGCTGCAGTCCCAAAGTTGCGAAACAGTCTTCCTCTTCCGTGTACTGTCTCCAAGTGAAGTTTTTCACCATGTTCTCCTCGTTCATGCCTCTTGGAGTTGGATTTCTAAAAATCAGCAAAAATTAAAGAAAGCGTTTCATTAGTGATATCAGTGGATTTGAGAAAACAACTGAAAGGAATACATATCACTTAAATTACCGTAACGTGTGTGAATGCAAAACTGCAAATGCTAAATTAAAAAATGGGCGAGGGCAAAAGTATTTCGAACTTACCGATTATTAAGAATTTGCCTGACTTTTTAAAGTCTAAATATTAAAAATATTTAAATAAGCAGTAGGTATTAGAACAGTTTGTCATTGATTACAGCAGCAAATGATATAATACAGTTATTCGCCTCAAGTTAGCTAAACCTTTTTTTAATTAATTATAACGATGAACATTTATATGAAAATCAATTCAAAGTGCAAACTTTCATAAGTTATTGATACAATTGTGAAAGAGATAAAACTTATAGAACCTATTGGTAAGATACAGTGTCCACTGTAATTGTAGTTCAACACTTAATTCCTAAGGAGTATTAAATTCTAATTGGTAAATGTGGTGAAAGTAATCCATCCTTTCACCAGGATGTGCTGTCCCATGTGAAGATGCAGTTTATGTGCACCTTCGGCTACGCATGGGATTTTAACAAGACGGGGAGTCATCTCATAATGAGGTTGTGGGTCTGTATATGACCATTTGGACAGAATATTTCCAAACAAGTGGATGGGACTTGATGGTCTCGACGCTGGTCTCTCATATTCCCTGATTTATCTCGTTTGTATTCGGTAGATGTTGGTCGTTCAGGCTATTATTTGTTTGATTCCAAACACTCTGTTTCAGAAAAGAGGTTCAATTCCCATGTAAATACATATAAAAAAATGACTGGATTGCATCTAAACAAAGAGACTTTTTCCTAATTGAAATTCGCTTGTTGCTAAAAAGATGAACAAGTGTTATAATTTCTGTAATGTCTGTAGACAGGAATACTTTGAATGAATTGATCTTTAATTTATAAAAAATCAAAAACTTAATTTTTATAATATTTGTTATATATATACCCAATAAATGATAAAAAAAATGATCAGCGATATCTTTTTAAAAAAAAAAGTTAACATGAACATTTTTTCAAGCTAGATAAAAATTCTACTCACCCATGTTTTGCAAAGTCCGTCCAGAGCTGAATCATAATGTTAGAGACTTCTTTGTCTTCAGGCAGTCTCAGAGCATTGCTCAAATTCATGTGAGGAAATCCAAATATGTAATAAAGCTCACTTTCGTGGTAAGAACCTGCAAATAGATAGCTCATTATTTATAAATCCAAAGTTTGAAATGCTAAAATATATTCTAATTTCATTTATGATATAAATATAATATTACTGGTGTTAGCTGTTGTAAAATTAAGCAAATAAAATATGCAAGTCAATGAAAAAGTAGATCAGTCGAAAAGGTATGACACTATTCTATGAATATACACTGAACTATGTATGAGAAAAAAATTATAAACGAAAATATTTGAAGACTTCGCAATTTCGCATTTCAACAACTGATTGTATAAATTTCCTCAAGATTTTTCAATAAGATTTCGGTGTGTTATAAATCGAAAAAAAAAGATTAAATGGAGATTATTAAATTCAAATTTCTGTCAATCATAAGATAATTTTTTTAAAGTTTTACAACCCATTCCCAACATTTTTGTTTAACACTTGGATGCTAAACATTGCATAAAATCGTACACGAGTGGCTGTTTGGGTGACTTGAAGTTTTAGCAATATGCATATTGTAATATTTAAAGATTTTTTAAACAAATTATTCTTTTATCCGTCATTATTATTTCGATTACGAAGTCAAAATTCAAGATTTCGTAATTCAATAAATTTACTTGGATTTTATAGAGTAATATTAACTAGCGCAGTTGTTCCGTGATTAAGCAACAAAAAAAATTTTTAAGTTAATACGATGCAAAGTAGTGTGGGAATTTGTAATTGTATAAATTTTATTCAAATAGTTTTATACTTATAAAGATGAAATATTATAATCCATTTTTCACTCGGTTACTGGGTTCTAGAACTAAGAATATTTTTATACATTTAAACATTTTTAATGAGAATGTTTTATTTTAATATTTTTAATAAGATTTTGATTCAATGGAAAGTAGTACTACCAGATGTGAATCTCAGAAAAACAACTTTAGAATCCTAAAATATTTATAGTGCTACTTTAAAAATTATTTAAAAAAAGTAGAAAATAATTTTAAAAATGAATTTTTTAAATATCTTAATTTTACAGTTTAGTATTACATCTATTCGTTAAAGCTTTTTCGGATTCAAACTGTTGTATATTTTCATGAAAGTGAGCAATTTTTTCCAAGGTTCTTCTAAAATATCTTTTTATTGATAGATTGATTTTATTTATTTATTTCAGTTTTTGTTTAAACGGATAAGATTACTTTTACAATGCTTTTAAAGTTCTTTTTAGCGCTAGGAATTATAAACAAAAAATAATTAAACTAAATATTTATTTATAGGATTTTTTTTTTACGTATATATATTTCCGGTGCAAATTGGAAGACCGTAAATTGAAAATGTGTAGTAATTATTTAAATGTTTTCGTGATTGTAATTGTATTTAGAAAAGTGAATTGCTTTATCATGTATGAAATCAATGGACTTTAAAAGGTTTATATTTCAAGTTTATAAGGTTTGTCTCACCTAATGTATTATTCTTCTTCTTTCTATCTTTAGGGAACAAATACGAACAAGCTGCTAATAAAACTGCATGGTTTGTCTCCTTCGAGATACTTTTCAAATCCTGAATGCATGTCTCAACGTAGATATTGAGAGCTGGAATCGTCAAAAATAAAGATATTCTAGAGAAAATATATTTAAGCACATTTTCCTTCTCAAACTGATCATTGAGAAACAAAATATAACCGGTTATTTATTCTTATCTTTATTTTAATGAAATTTTTATCTTGTAAATTAATTAAATCAAATTTTTCTCTCTTGAGGAATTTATACTAATATTATAAATGTGAAAGTTTGGATGGATGGATGTTTATTACTAAATCAAGCCAGAACGGCTGAATGGAATTGAGCCTAAAGATAGATTATAGTCAGGAGTAGAACATGGGCTACTTTTAATTCCGGTTCATTGAGTGGTTATTTTTTTATTAAGGAAAAGCTAACTTTCTCGCCAAAAAGCTGAGACCAAATCCCGCCAAAGATAAGCAAGGCTCCAGTTTTTTTTTTTTTTTTCTAACAATAAACAGGTTATTGTTACCATGATTTCGACCTATCATTTCAAACGATTCTATTTAATTTCTTAGAGTTTTATGAATGTAAAATCAAGTGTTGTTAATTAACCGATCTTTCGGAAACATTCTGAAGTACTTTTAAATTAAAATAAAACAGAATAAAGGAAATAAAATTTTTTTAATCTGCATTACATTACGCCAACTGCCGTTGAAAGTTCATGCCTGACTGTTGACAACTGCGTTTTCATTTAAATAAAAAGTATAAAAATTATGTAATACTGTTGTAACTATCTCAATCTCGATAGATAAGAAAAATAGACTTGATTTTGAAAAAACTCGGACATGATTTGCTGTTTTGTTTTCCTTCGGGAATACAATGTAAATATTTTTTAGGTTAATTGCGTGTTTTATTATTAAATTGTATTGATGTTAGTTACATATTTTTCATATATACTTATATTTTTAAATGTATTATCGTTTTTAGGTTCATTTTAATTTTTTCTATTTGTCGTTACTTGATAGTTTTTTGAAATGCCCAGAAAACGCAAATCTAATCTTTTGAAGAGAAGTAATAAAGCTCTGGCTATGAAAGTAGCTAAAGGGTCTGCTTGCAATTTTAGTAAGCTTATCAAAAGATATGGCATTCACAATGACCTAATCATTAATAGACCAAAAACAGCGGCCAGGGAATCCTTTTGTACCAGTGCAAGCTATAGTATGGGACAAGAGAATGTATAGGCGTTAAACGACAGCCTGTAGGGCATCCGAGGCAATCAAGCGGTGATGGGCGGCGTTGTCGTGTCGTTTTACTCACAGACGATTTTAGACAGCAACTGCCATCTGCTGGTCAGACCAACAGTTCTCATACATATACATCAAAACATCCCAGTGAACGAAGTCGAGGTTAATAGATAGTAAATTATAAATGCGAGGACAGTCTAAAAAGTATCGGACCTTGAATTTACTGTATATGATAATGATGCTAGAGAGGTGCCATTGTGCTCAGTGGAAGAAGACAGCTTCCTGTGCATCCTCTTTTCTCCGTATTCATATATGACAGTCACCACTTGCTGACCCCTGAGTAAGTTGCTGTTATAAGTGTTCGTCTGATTTTTCGATTTATATTAAGGTGACTAAACGAGATGAGTAAAGACATTGCATCAAATTTTTCAAAGCTTGGTGACTTTCAAAACATTTCATTCATGTGATTAAGTAAATGTTTGGGGACGATATTAGGGAGAGGGGGTTAAGAAGTGAAGGAGTGGCTTAACTTACTCAAAAAGGACCGCACATTTGTGGTAGAAACGACCCCAAATGCATCAAAAATAAGCACTGGAAGGACAAAATGTGACAAAAGAGTGCTATCAATAAGTTTTAAGTCGGCTCGAAGATGCAGTTCAGTGCAAAAGACCAGACCACAGGACGACAAAAAGCTGCAGTCGCATCATGACAGTGCTCTGGCTCACTCGTCACACCAGAATATCTTGGCTAAACACAGAATTCCAATTGTATCCCGACTCCCCCTTTCTCCAGATTTTGCTCCTTGCAACTTCTGGTTATTTCCAAAATTGAAGATGCCGTTGGAAGGATCCGAGAAGAGAGAATGAAAAACGTGACAACGGAGATGAACACCATTCTAAATGAAGCTTTCCAGAGTGTTTCCACCCTCAATGGGCTGCGCGAGGGCGCAAAAGACTTTTAAGTCGATTAGAGTCCCATTTTGTCTCAATAACGTATTTTTCCTGATCAAAAGTCAGATACTTTTTAGACAGTCCTCTTTCATTTTTAAAGAGGCCAGAGAATTAGTGATGCCCATGAAGGAAAAGTATAAATTACTGGAAAACTATGAAAGGTAAAATTGTTAAAAAAAATTATGTAAACGTTTCAAAAATGCACTTAAATATTATAAGGAATTTAACTTTTATACCTAGAAACTCCCGTTAAATATATATTTGATTCAAATTAAATGCTTGATCATTACTTATTTTAATTCTGCTTACCTACCGACTGGGAGTAGAAAATCACATTTTTATTTATTATATTCTTTTAATCTTATTGTATAAAATATCATTTATTGTTTAGTATATTACAGTTATTTTTAACTGTTTTTTCACTGTTATTATTACAGTTACTTTTTAACTATGAAATTACTTAAAATGCAATACGATCACTTTTTTTTTTTGGAATGAAATATTTCAACTTTAATAGCTAGTATTGTATTCGAAACAATAAAAAAAAGTCATTTTTTTCTCGTTTGATTTTGATAACAGTTTGCCCACGTATTTTTTTAACGAGACAGAGGTTGTGGGGATATGGAATGATTCCTTTTCTTAAATGTTCATTGTTTCAAGAATTTTAAGAGTAGATTTATTCTATACACAAAAGAACAAAACAAGAAAAATCAACAGATCAAGTAGAAGTAATTTTTTCGAGTTGGCAAGAAATATTGATGCTTGTCGGCCAGATTATACAGTGGGTAATAAAACAGTTGTACCCACATGATCACTAAAAATCTTCCAGATTGCAAATATTTGTTTCTAGACAGAATGCTTGCTGGTATTGTTTCCTCTGAAGTTTGTGCTAATATTTTTCTCGTTAGAATATCGGCATTTTTTTATATATATATATCTCAGCGACAATTTTTACAGTTGGGTAAGTAAAACAATTTACAAATTTACATATTTGAAAGGAGGCCGATTCTCAATTGAAAAGACATTGACTTACATTCATTTCGCTTTTGTTAAGATTTTGTTGCATTATTAATTTTTTATTCTTATTTAGCTTCTAAACAGTTTGCATTTTTACGCTGAAATTACGTTATATCTCTTGCTAATCAAAATTTCTTCAACTGATTTTTTTAATTATAAAATCTATGGAATATCTTTTAACTACTCAAAAACAATTTACAGTTCTTTACTATGTGTTTATACTTAAGAAGATGTGTGGATTCTCAAATGGAGAATTTCGTACTCGTGTATTCTGTCTCAAGTATTCTTGAGAGCACTAACATTACAATTTTGATTTAATTTTCTGAAAAATTCGATTTCTTCCATAATGTGATATGATCTCCACTGAGAATAATTTTATATAATAAAAAAATATTTAAAGCCATTTTAGCTTTGCGTGATTTTATCCCTTTTTTATATAAATATTTCTATGAGATTAAATATTTTTATAATTTCTGGCGATATTGACCGTTGCTTTTAATATTATGTATTTGATTATTTTTAGTTTCATATTTATTTATTTGGTATTTATGTACAAAATAAGCTGTTTATAAAGATTTTTTTTATCAAAATCATTAAATAGTATTTACTCAGCCATTGCATTAGGTTTTACGAGCACAGCACATCACAAAATTGTTTGGAATTATTTTTATGTTCTTTCTTATAAACGTTTCAGAAAATGTGAGCTATTTATTCTTAATATCTAATACTATAATACGAGGAATGGTTGTCAAGTCGAAAATCGCCCCAGAATTAATAAACTCCGGTAAACTTGGGGGTCTGGGGTTTTTGGCCACGAGGAATCGATTGGCGCCGGTTTTGAAGCGCTACGGTCGAGCAGTTCGGAGTTACAAATAGGATATTTTCAAACTTTATTAGTTCGCCATAATGGCTACTTAAATTTTCAAGCGGTAACGTGCTGCCATCTATAGCCAATACGGCGAACTAATAAAGTTTTATGTTTATGCTGTTATAGGTTTATAATGTATTTCTTATGTATGTATATATGTTTGGTTTTTCTAAATAAATTTCTCAAAAATATTGAACTTCAACACACTTCAATCTTTACCTTTACTTTACCTTTGTATAAAATAGTTCCCTTTCCAAACTCTAACTTTGTTTAGAGTAGTTTACAATGGTGCACTTTAACCGGTTATCTTTTCACCAATGGTTTCACAAATTTTCTTATGGCATGTATTGTTTTGATAAATCACAATTGAAAATTTAAATCTTCGAGTTAGCTTCGATACCTGTTTTCTCCAAGCGGAGCTCGGTCACCCGCTGGTATGTTTTAAAATAAACTAGATAATATTTAACCTTTCTGTTTAATTGAATACACCCTATAAACTCTTCTAAAAATTAAATTTCTTAATTGACATAGAATTTAACATTAAAAAATTAGTTCTTGAGACTCGAGAAATACTCTTAAAAATTTTAGGTACGATTAAATTAGTTCAATAATTGATAATTCCTTGAGTGAAGTGTTAGATTTTTTTTTTTTTCAGTTACGAAATTCATTAGATTAAATGTAAAACTTTTAAATTTGTATTATTTTCTCAAATTTTCCTTTTATTATTATTTTAACAAAAGCTTTCAGCTCTTTGTACGCAATTTGTATTTAGTATATGAAACAGCGAATGAAGAATAACACAAAATTTTCAGAGAACTCAATTCGAAGAAATGATTTTATTATTTTTATTTTTGTGTGTTATTTTATTTTTAATTCAAATATAATACAATACTATCGTTTTCTGATCATGTACCATCTTGTTATTTTATATTTAAAAATATTGCTAATAAATCCCTGAAAATTCGAATGCGTAATTGGTTTAAGAAATACAATTTTCACAGTCGGGTATTAAAATGTTGCTTTCTATCGAAATATAGTTACGCTTATTGAAATAGGAATAATTATTTTATATCACAAGCACCGAAAATAGTTTAGTATGTTCCTCACAAAATGGCAGCTGACCTTCGAATTTGAATTGTTTGTTGTTTGCCAACAAATTCTAAAATTTTCCGAGTTATTGTGTAATCTTTAGGATGACTTAATTTGTCAAAATAAGGGCGGGAGTAAAGATGAAAGGAGAGGATATTTATAATCTATACTTATAATAAAGCTGAATGTGTGTGTGTGTGTTGGCGCTCTACAGGCCAGACCGTTGGACCTACAACTACCAAATTTGGTACATGTATACCTTGGAGGTCCGGAATGTGCACCTCGGAGCCCTTTTTTCGAATTTTTAATTAGAATTTGAATTAATTAAAATTTAAGCGAAATTTCGACGTTTTTCCGCTATAACTTCCGAAATTATTATCGGACAAACATGATTTTTACATCAATTTAAAGATAAAAAAATTAGCTTTGTAATGGTATCAGTGTTTTAATGTATAACTCAAGCCACTATTTTTAACGAATTTTTAAAGAAATATTTTAACCATGTTTTTTTTAGCACGTGACTGGATAAAATAAAATAAAAGAATGCCGGAAGTTCAAATGAAAAAACAACAACTATCATCGTAAATCAAATCTAAAGAAATACAACTTTCAGCACGTGACCGGATAAAATAAAATAAATATAAAATGTGATATTTTCTATAAAAATAAATTCAAGGCAAAGGATTCTAAGAAATCGTTTGCAATATTTATATCATTAATTCCATAAATTATCTTTATTTACCGTAAAACTGATTGAATTTAGACAGGATATGCATTGAAATCCCGACTTAATGGCATATTTCTATAATCGTTTGCAATATCTGTATCATTAATTCAATAATTTTTTCCTTTTTTCGCTTTCTTTAAAAAATATATTTAACATTTTGGCAATATCACCGAAAAAAACATTTTTAATATTTTGGAAGCATAATTGATAAATTATTAGAGCATTAAACTGAAAAAGTTTTTCCGAATAAAGTTACCTACTCTTTAACTACTAATAACTGAATCTTTTAACTTAAACTATTTCTTAAATTTTGGCTAAAAAATATATGATTTAATTTAAATTTTAGAACGCATTACTCATGGCGAACCAGCTGGTCGCCAAAGGCGGCTAGTTAACAATAAAGTAAAAAAGGGTACCCGCGAAAATAAAATAAATTTTATTTTATTTTTAATATTGCCGGAAACGACACGAGATTCCCATACGCGTGAAAAAAAAAATTGAAAAAAAAAAGTATTTAACATGGCTGAAATCAAGGTCAAAAAGTAATAAAGAATTAATGAATTCCAGAAATGAGCTCCTCCTTCCTAGCCTCATCCCTTAGTAAGATAGAAAAATCGTAAAATGGTAGTATCAGGATACTAAAACGAACAGTAGCTCATTTACTGTAAGGGAGATTAAGTATGAAACAAGAAGTAGATCGATCAATATAAATAGGGCTATAATAAATAGAATTATGATGAAGAAGCATTTATTCCTGTTTCTTATTAATATAGACCATTTTTTCTTTCAGAATGTGATGTACTATAAAAATACTATACTACAAAGCAAAATGAATTTATTAGTAAAATTAATATACTTTTCACCATAATCACTGTGAAGATTTGGGTTTTTATTATATCCATAAAAAAAGTTTCTAACCCCATTTGCAAATTTGTTTTTCTCCAGTGAAGTGAGATGAGTCATAATATCCTTTGAACATCATTAAATTGAAAGCTTTGCCCTTCCAGTCATGCCTTCTATGTACGCCTTATGCCTTCCATCATCTTGTCTGTACGTCTTCATCGTCACAATCTCGATGAAGTAGGCAAGAACACAAAGCAGTCGTAAAAGTAGATTTTTCAATAAACATCAAATAGTTTAAAAGAAAGGGATGCTGGAAATCCAAGCAACGTTTGAGGACCATAATGCTAAAATTATAACTCTGGAAGATGAATGTTTGCTTAGTGTTCTCCCTTTAAAAGAAAACTCAAAGAACTCTCAAACTAATGAAGAATTTCAAAGAAACGTTCAGATCTATCTCACATTAGTGTGAGCAGCGTTCTTCGAAGCTTGAAGTGGAAAGTTGGTCATTTATATGACAAATATCTGAATCTTAAGGGTGTTTATATCAGAAAAATAACCATGTTTATTCATAATCATTGATAACATATTGGGTTTTTTTTCCTAACCTTATATTTTTATGGTCCACTAAAATTCGAAAAATAAAAATTATAATAAAAAATAAAATGCACCTAAAGTTTTGCAAAAATTGATTAGCTCTAGAAAATAAACAAGTCTGACATAATTAAATTGGTCAAAGTATGACTGTATCGGTGGTTGCGTTTGGATACAATTAGTTTTAAGGTCGCTAAACTGTAATTTCGTTAAATATAAGATCAAAAGATCAGCATAAGTTTTTTCATGGCAACTATCAAAAGTTCTACGTCTACCACTAGTTACGATGCAAAAAACGAACCACATTTTTATCATTCTCTCAATTATATATATATATACATGCAGAATTTATCTCACATATAAATAAAATTATCACTATCGATGCCGATCAAGGTAAGTTATATGCAATGGAAATTTTTCAATGCAAACACTAACTTTACTATTTATTAAGCGAATCTGCAAACGATATTTCTATTATACAAATGTATATCGTCAGAATTACACGCTAAAAGTCCACAAAATGAAAGGTAAATGAAAAAGAACCAATTAATGAAACAAATCCAAAATACTATACTCAAAGAATTATTTAAACGAAACAGAAACAGAAGTAACCACGGAAACGAAACCAAAACCGGAATCGAAACTAAAAATCATTACTGATTCAAACAAGTTTAAGAATTAAAAAAGTTTTTAAATCAATCATTGTATTTGGAGAGCGCAAATGCAGGTACAACTAAAATACAAATGAATCTAAATTAATTAACAAAATAAGCTAAGTAAAAAGTAACACAACCGAATTAAAACAATAATCAATAGAAAAAGAATCCGGCCTGAAAACTTCGTCAAGGGCCACTTTCAAGCTAGGATTCCAAATAAGGGGCTTTTTCTGTGTGGCACCGGTGGACAGTGGTCAAAACTTGTGTGTGGTCAAGGAGGTATCAATACTTTTGACCATTGTCCACCGATGCCTCACAGAAAAAATCCCTTATTTGGAATCCTGGCTTGAAAGTGACCCTTGACGAAGTTTTCAGGCCGGATTCTTTTTCTATTGATTATATATATATATATAAACTTTTATTTTCAATTTTTCTAGCTTGCAAAAAAAGTTTTGTAGTTTGACCGATTTTGAGATGGAAAAACCTCATCATTTTTTTAGATATCGACACTCGTGCATAATCTGATAGTCTCGTGCTTATTTCAAACCGCTTTAAACTGGTTAATGACTTAAATTGATTAAGACAATTTGCATGAATTCAGTGAATGTATAATTTGGAAATTAAGCTGTTGATTATTTTTTCTCTTCCTGCCGGAGAGGAACCACTTCAGAATATTATTTGCCTTTTAAGATTTTAGTTACATTTGTGTTAATATTGAAAAATTAGATATGGATAATTCGTTCCTCTTTATTTTGTCAAATTCTTTTCTGACTTTAATTAAAAAGGAACTAATAGGATCTGGCGCCATTTTATTTATGACCTATAAAGTCAAAAATAAGTAAGTATGCGATCATCATCACGTTTATCATTAGAGCTGTTCTCTTATGTCAATTAAGGTAACCGACTACGTTCGAAGGAAAAAAATTGATTTTTTAAAAACTATTTTTGGTTTTTCGATGTATTATCAATTATAAACACTATAAATACAAAAACATTATTTGGAAATGTAATATATTTTGAGAAATCGGAAATACGTGTAGTAAATTTTAATGAAATTTAACCAAAATGGTTAACATTCTACACAAAATTGTAATGCAACAATCCTATTTTTCTTTGTACACAAGTTATAGAATATAATGATGAATGAAATGAACCAAAATCTAAGAAACATCTTGAGATGCAAAGAAGTTACAGGTAAAAATATCCGTATATATGCATTTTTTTAAAATAAATTTAAGATTTAATTTTTCTAAAAACCCCTATTAATGAAAAAGTATCCAGCCAAAAATAAAACTTTTGGTCCATTTCATTGCCTATATTATTTAAAACACACGCTGAAATACCTCGCTTAGCTTTTGGGATATCATGTTAATGGTGGATAATCTTTATGAAAATTAAAATTGAAGTTAAAGACAAATTTTAAATGAAAAATATATTTTGCTTAAAATTCCCCTGGATAATAGGTTAGACCTTCCTTTTCTAAGCAAAAATCAACTGTTTTGGAAATAGAAAAGTCTGAATGACAAGAAATAACACTTTTTTAACAAATCGCCAATGTGGTCGAATACCAGTGTTTTTAACGTAGTCGGATACCTTAAATGAAAAAAAAAATACTTGAAACTGGAAGAGTTGTTGCTAAATGATAAAAAGAAAAGTGGATATTAACACATTTATTACTGGATTAATTCTTCCATGCGAATTAAGTTTATCTGTATAAATAAAAATTAATTTTTGTCTGAATATCTCTTATGCGCTGTCCGATTGCAATCAATCTTTGACTTCTTATTACTTGCATTTATGATATGGTTATAGGCAGGGTAAAATTATCTTATATACAAAAAACATTTTAAGATCTATTTTCCTCATCCATTAAACAAGGATTAACTCCAAGTAACACGCCAAGGAGACACAACAAAATTTGTAAAGATGCTAAATTTAGGCTAGAGGTTAAAATTTCGTAACTATTGTACGTATTTTCATTCTCTGTGGAAGCAGTTTTATCAGAGATAGTGCTAGAAAGTTTTAGGGGAACTAAACCTATAACTTTGGAATTTTAACTAAACATTTCATGAATTTTTAGCGTTTTTTTTTTTTGCAGTAACTTCCAAAAATATTAAATTATGAATAATTCTGCACCATCTTAATTTTCAAAAAATTATCTTTTCAACTATATTAAAGATTTTACGGTATAAATATATTTTTTATGTTTAGTCAATTTTAAAAGATAATATTTTAGCCACATTTTATAATATTAAACTTGAGAATTCTGAGATACGATATCACGAGATACGATAAATAGTTTCTTTCATTACCATTTTGAAAGAACACCAAATTTTACAATTCTAAAAGAATACGCAAATTTGATACATAAAAATGAATATTTGTTTGTAGAATAAATACGTAAATTATAGGTCAGTCATTCTCTGAGAGAGCAGTTTTATTGGAAAGTAGTTGAGAAAATTTTAGGGGAACCAATCCTATGGGTTTGAAATTTTAATTAAAAGTATAATATAATTTTAGCGTTTTTTGCAGTATCTTCCGGAACTATTAGAGTGCAAAAAGTTTTGCACCATTTTATGCTTTAAAAATTAATTCAACTATCAACAAAAAAGTTATTCAACTATCAGCAATTCATTTTATGGCATAAATATATTTTCTACGTTTTATCAATTTAAATGTATATACATATTAATCACATAAATTAGCAATATAAGAGAAAACGAAACTAATTAAGGAAACTGAACCAAAAACTATTTCGGATTCGAACAAGACTAAATATAAATGTTAGTATGATTGAAACAATTAATAAAGAATCCGGTCTGAGGACTTTCTCAAGGGTCACCCTCAGACAGGGATTCAAACCAGGGATTTTTTCTGTGAAGAGTCTGACTTTCGTCAAGAAATTGACCCCTCGTGACCCGAAAATCCCAGAATATTGAGGTTTTGGAGATAAATTAGTATACTAATTTATCTCCAAAATAGTATAATAAATAATTAGTATAATAAATTAGTATACTAATTTATCTCCAAAATAGTATAATAAATAATTAGTATAATAAATTAGTATACTAATTTATCTCCAAAACCTCAATATTCTGGGATTTTCGGGTCACGAGGGGTCAATTTCTTGACGAAAGTCAGACTCTTCACAGAAAAAATCCCTGTTTTGAATCCCTGTCTGAGGGTGACCCTTGAGAAAGTCCTCAGACCGGATTCTTTATTAATTGTTTCAATCATACTAACATTTATATTTAGTCTTGTTCGAATCCGAAATAGTTTTTGGTTCAGTTTCCGTAATTAGTTTCGTTTTCTCTGATATTGCTAATTTATATATATTAATCACGTTTCCTAACATTAATCTTGAGAATTCGGAACGAATACTAAACGAATTACAAAAGATACAAAAAATAGTTTCTTCCCTTACAATTCTTAAAGAACATCGAGCTTAACAGTTCCGAAAGAACACATAAATCTATTATATAAAAATGAATTTTTGTTTATTCATACCTTACACGTTGCCGTACTATTCAACCGATTTCTTCGCAAGTTTAACTCATTTCTTGCGCCTGATCGAAGGTTATAGGCATAGTACAGTTATATCTGTTACACAAAGAGATC
>JAPMOQ010035663.1:414279-566125 GCA_026543055.1 Argiope trifasciata
TAATGGGGTGGATGGAGTGACCTCTATCACTTATGCGTATTTTTAATTGGTGAAAATCAGGGATAAATATAGTGGCAATGAAAATAGAGAGAAAAACAAAGTAAAAGCGAAATTTGTTTCTCACAGTTCCTATGTTAGAGAAATGTTAAGCGACTCCGAAAACCTGTTTAAGAAATATGAAAGAACTAAGAATAGATAATGATCTATTAATTGATTGATAATTACGTGTCAGCAGCCCCACCCAAAATCAATGATTTTGAGCGATTAGGTATGAATTATCATTATCTTCAAAAAGTAGAGGTTTTTTAATCAATACTTATTTTTATATTTTCATTTAGCAGTATCCAGAAGAAACGCGAGTCCTTTCAAAGCTTCATACCTCAATTTATTGATTATCGCGATAAGTAACTGCCAGCTTTCATCACAAGCTGATTCTCTGACACACCGTGATTAAATGACATATCCCATTTTTTTAAATTTTTTAAAAAATTCCTATTATAACACAAGGGCATTTAAGATACTGAAACGTAGTTTAGTGATTTTTGTGTTTTAAACTGCGCAGTACTCACAACTCTAGATTCAATAATTTAATGTGCGGGTCAGATTCGTCTTTATAAGCGAAGCGATTAATGTGATATCTCAGTATTGCTTTTACACTTTCAATAACTTGAGGATCGCTTTTGAAAGACGTATCTATAAATAAATTACATTGTAAGAAATCCATAGTTGTAATCGATGTGCTAATTTACTGCAATATTGAATATGAGTTAGTAAAAAAATGGAATAAAGTATTAAATTAAAAATTAACCGAAGTTAATTTCTGAAAGTAATTGTTAAGTTTAGCCATCTGACTTCAAAACTAACTGAAACATTTGCTGTTATTATTATTAATAGTTATTGTTTTAAGGAGTAATTGGGATTTATAACAGTTAAGAAGACCTTAAAGTAAAAAATATTTTAAAAGGATTGCAAATAGTGTTGGTAAAAGTGATGTAGACAAAAAATCTGTACTTAACTATTACTAGTCGACATCATAATTTAACTATCAGTAAGATGATTGTTATCAAATCATTTAAACTTAAGTACCGATAGGATGAAAAAGTCCAGATATCTTTGCACCGTCCTAATAATGATCAAAATATCAAATTCGAAACAAAGAGTCATCCTTAAGGGATACACAATTTGATTCAAGGAAAAGAAACAAGAAATGGGTGGGATGTAGCAGCAAATCTTCAATCTGCGACTCACCTACCCACGAATTTTTCGCACCTACATATTTGTTAGCGATAACGTCATCTGAACTGGCGTAGTCAAATTCATACATGTAGACTGAGACAGATGGGTGAAGAGTCAACAGATTCACCAGCTTTACGGAAGGAGCTTTCAAATCGATGTCACTAATGATCTGAAAATAGAAAATGAAAACAGGTTCGAAAAATGTTAAATATGATACCACTTTGTACACAAACAGATTATTATTTATCTCAAAAATAATTGGTTTCTTTTTTCCTTTGTCCTTTACACACACACAAAAAAAAATGCTAAACGTTAAGAAAAAAAAAAAAAAAAAATAGAAGTTCAATAAAATCACAGTAGTTAAGTTTCAAAATTAATATATTGTAGTAAAGCTATTATATATCTTCTCATTTTCCATTTGTAAAATAGAATTAAAAATAAGAAAGACGCATTTTTTATTAAACCCTTTTAATTAATTTTATTTCTTTCATAAATAAAAAGAAGGAGTTTTGTAATCCATTCTTCTTACATATCCCGATAATTTTGGTCACTTGTATTTTCGATGACGAATGAATTATTTCGATGATTTTCAAAATTTTTTTTATTGGAATTATTAATTTAATTAAAATTTCATTTCTTACCAATGACGCCACGTGTTAGGGATTTTGTTGTCGTCATCTGACCAAGGGTCAGAATTACGATATCCATCCCAAAATAGCCCTAGTGTAGTTATAAAACGGAACATTAAAAAAACTAAACTAAATTAAAATGCGGAACTTTGTTTGAGTGATAGAACCTCTAGATCGTTAAAAAAAAGTATGTAAAAGCGATTTATCATCCGAATCATTACACATTTTACATAGTTTTATCATGAATTTTATTTGCAATAAGCGTGAATTGTATGCTTTAATTGGTGTATCCTGTTTATTTATTTGATTCTATGACGATAGGATCTTTACTGTTGCTCGTTGTGTTTAAATATTCTATCACAAAGATTGTCTTGACCTGTTTGATCAACTATTGAAGTTAATCGGTGGAGTTGCGGATCACCATGTACAGTTGAATCTAGATGGATATATTTTACGCATCTTCCTTTGTACGAATATTAAATAAATTAGTTATCAAACCTTCACTTGTAGTGACAAAAAATAGCTTTAAATTGTTGAAATGAAAAAATATCGATATTATTGGGTCGTTCGGAAAGTCATTTCGTATTTTTGTGTCAAAATGAAAAGAAATTTTCGTTTAATGAATAAATTATTTATTAAATTATAAAATTGCCATTCTGGTCTAATACCTTTTGCCATTCTGGTCTAATACCTTTTGGTAGTAACATGATTACACGCTCATAAAAGTTTTGGTCTTTGCTGTAAAATAAACTGATCGAGGTGGTTTTTGGCCTCCTCATTTGAAGGAAAAATTTTGCAAATCAGTTCTGGTACTGATGTACTGTTAACACATCTTCTCCACACATATTGGCTAATTTATTTCTGGCTTGAACAGCATTTTTACCTTTTATAGCAAAAAAGAAAAAAATGACGAAAATGCTGTTTATTGCTCTCCATATTTAAAAGGGCACCATCCAAAAACTACTGCGAAGAATCAGCTGCACTTTTTCACACTCAAGCCTTGCTATATCAGCTCTTAAAACATAAAATGATTTTGCGGTTTAAGTATGAAATTGGGTACGAAAAATGCTATTAAATCCTTTGTCAGGAAAAAACGAAATTACTTTCCGAACAACCTAATATATTTTTGAAAAGAAAGTTATCAATTATGTATTGATTCAATTTTTTAATTAACTTTTATATAAATGTATCAAATGTTTTAATTCATAAAAATTGGGAGAAAAACTTTAAAAATAAAAATTCTTCTATAATACTTTGAAATTCTGAGGTGTATTGGGCCTTTAATTTTTTCGTGCTTCTTAAATCTAATTTCTGTAATTTTAACGCCATAAAGATGGTCTGCAATATCTTGCTAACTTAATAAGCTAACAAGATGTCATTGAAAGATATGCTATGCCAATTTCAAGAAAAATTCCCGTTTTGGATGTTGAAAACCTAACCCCGTCCTTCATAACAGCATCTTTTTGCCTTGAAACTTTACTGGCGAACACCGATATTGTCTAAAATGATTAGAACTCTTAAACACCATATGAAGAGTTTATATTCCTCTTTAATTAGCTAAAGAAACAGGCTTCAAAATAAAAAATAAAAAAAGGATAAAAATTATAAAACAAAAAAGAATAAATCAAAATGATAAAAAATAAATATTTTTAAAATTTATCAGTAATTTAGATCCTTTATTAGATACTTCTACTCTACACGTTGTCGTACTAAATAGATAAGAATTTTCTAGGGGCTACTATAGTATACGTGATAACTGCCGAAAGTTACTTTTATTTTCCATAGATAAAACTGCTAAATATTAATTTTTGTTCTACAATAAATAATGATACTTTTTAACAAATTGTCATTTTTTTTTTTCATGACAAATATATTTAATAAAAATTAAGGCACAATCGATGTAAATTATTTTCAACTGATCTAATTAAAGATAACGAACTCCATGAATATTTAATACACGTAATATATTTTCATGTAGGTAAATCAAATTCTCACAGATATTGTTCGTGCTGGTGCATATCAAAATCCAATGCGCACATCAGAATGGAATCGGATAAACTACTAACAGTAAAATATCAACGAAATGATAAGTAGTTTTATAGTTGTTAGACACTATACACATACGTCCTACTGAGAAACAGTATCAGACAAATAAATGGCAACATGTTTGGGATATATGAAATACCTAATTACTATCAATATATTTCAAGTCGCTTATCAATAACAAATTACGAATGAGTATAAAATGTAACAAATACCATAGTTACATCAAAAATATTTTTGGGATTTTCTGATTAGGATCTTCGGTACGACCGGAATTTAACCCAGCCATTTGGCGCATTTTTCAAAAATCGCCAAAAACGGTTTCACCTCATGTTTTCCAGAGCGCGCGGTCGCGGAAAAACACGGCGCAAGAGCGCGGTTTTTGAGAAGATTTGGTACATTTTCGCTAAATTGGCGAAGTGGCAGAGTTAAACTCCGGGTCTTCAAGTACTTTGAACTTTTATTAGTATTTTAAAATTGCTTACACTATTGTCTACCCTATCGTTCTACAAGAAAGAAATTCATCAGTCGCCGACACTATTTACTGTATAAGCTTTGCAATGACTTTTGAAAACAAATTGTCGTTTCTTATAATAAATCCATAATCTGTTCTTTGCCTTACCTTTCCAAGCGTCCTAATGTCAGGTAACACTGAAGAGTTGTTCTCATAATAGGGCATGGTTCCATTGCTCATCTTGTGTTGCTGTTGCCTCCTCTTCTTGTGACGCGACGTCGTTCCGTGCCTGTACACATATTCAGTGTATACTGCATGTAGCAGCACGTCAGCGGCAATGCCAGACATGAAATCCTTGCGAACCAGATGCAACAGATACTTTCTCAGAAGGTCCTTGGTGAAAGGAATGGATGAGGGGTCCTTGTCCTGGTAGGCTAAAAGAAGACAGGCCTACGACAATGAATATTCTATCAGCTGAACAAGAAGGAATTTAAAGAATCAAGTAGTATAATTAATGAGCAGATATATATGATAATTGAAATTACTACGTAATGCAATGTACTGGCTTTGTTACTCCTATTCAATAATAAAGGATTCTCATAAATCGATAGTTAGCTATAAAGAATATTGCAAATAATATTTTAAATCATAAATTTTAATTTCGAAATATTCCCTAAAGTCTCAACTAGCAATTATTATTAGTTATTTTTGTTAATTGTTTATTACAAAATTTGTTATTGTATAGATGTCCTTGAACAACAAGCATATCAGCCATACGCAAATGAATTACTTTTATAAAACAGCTTGCAGTCACAAATGGTATGAATGCCAATAAAAAAACTTAATGCTAATGTTTAACAACAATAAGATTATAAATTAGATAAGAAGTTGTTTCGGTACAACAGGACTCAGGTTATTCAAAATGCATGTCAGAATTGAACTTTTCAAAAAAATTCCCAGAAATAGCAAAGAGAATCTGCCTCTCATACTTAATGGCAAAGAAAATCCTTTTTCGAGATTTGATAATTGAGCATCATGGCCAGATTGGATTCTCGTATCGTAAACTCCATTATGATGATGCTGAATTGTTGTTATGTACCCCGTTATTGCATTGATCTTGGTTTTTTTAAGATTTATTTAAATACTAATTGTTCAATACTTACTGGTCACACTATTTTCATTAATTGCTTCCTTTATAAAGCAAATCAATGCCCGAAATGTCCTTTTGAAATCCCATGTTCCATCATTGACACTGTAGTGGAAACTTTATAAGCCAGACAAAAACTATATAAGACAGTGATCGCTTTTAGTCTTGTGGTCATGTCATCTGGCTACCATCCGTAATGTCCCAGGTTCGATCCTACCTATCGCCAATAGTAACAGCACACAAACCTTTAAAGTTCGTCCGATCTTATGCAATTAGATAATCCTATATGATGTCACCTTCGCATATGTCTATCTTTCCATAAAGTTTGTACAAAAAATTTGGATTCGCCGTCCTGCAAGATTATTACCTTTCCTTTAATATTTCATATTAATTTAGGAAGGCACTGAAACATTTTGCCAATATCCTATAGAACTAGATTATCTTCCTTGAATATTATACATTCCTTCTCATACTTAAATTTATTACTTGATATTTTTTTCCTTCCATTATAATTTCTCATTTGAAGAACTTTGAAATAAAGGAGATATTCTATAATTATTATTATTCAACTATTCAAGCATAGAGAAATTTAAAATCATTTCTTGTTGAAAAGACATTCCATAAATGTTTGTTCCATAATTTTATTCCTTATTTACTTTGTAAAAAATATGATGAATTGAAAAAGATTGTGTAAAATAATACAAATAAGACAATTTAAGTTAAATACGATGCATTTTTAATTCGAAACAAAAAATAAGAATTAGCACACATTTTATGTTTTTAAGCTGCTAACCATTTCTGTAAGCAAAGTGCTTTTGTAAATTATAATATTATAAAGATGAAATTTTACCGGAAATATATTGTGTGATAGAAATAAAATTTAGAAAAGAATGCATTCAAGATAACAAATCTGAAAATACATCTTGTAATATACAGTCGTTAGGTAAGCAAACGATTATTAAATTCTAAGCAAAGAAATTTGAAGTTAGTTACTCGGATGTATTCTAAACATGTAACATTCATATTTATCTTATTTTATACAACAAAACAGAATGAGTATTGCAAAATAAATATTGCTGAGAAATCAAAACAATAAAATATATAGAAACAAGAGATATGAAATGGATTTTATGTTGATATATATCAACACTAATATATATAATTACTTTCCGATTTTTTTCGTTCAAAAGTTGGATACAACATTTAAAAAATAACAATAAATGATGCAAGATAAAATCTCTTTATATTTGATGCTATGCACCTTCTCTCTAATTTAGCAGTAAAATTAGCAAGCAAAAAACTGACGACACATAATATTTCTTTGATTTAATTAGAAATCCTGTACTAATTCACATAAATTTTTGTTTATGAATATAAATTACTAGCCGCCTTTGGCAACCAGCTGGTTCGCCATGAGTAATACGTTCTAAAATTTTCAATTAAATCACGTATTCATTAGCCTTGAAGTAATTCCGGGCATTGATTGGCCTGAAATTAATATTTTCTTTAAGATGATGGACGGAAAGTTCTAAAAGAACCCGTCTTCTTGATAATATTCTTTAATTTTATAAATCAGTCAGTTTTAATTATCGGTTATGCTTCCAAAATATTAAAAATGTATTTTTCGGTGATGTTGCCAAAATATTAAATATGTTTTTTGAAAGAAAACGAAAAAAATTATTAAATTAATGATACAGATATTGCAAACGATTATAGAAATATGCCATTAGGCCGGGAGTTCAATGCATATTCTGTCTAAATTCAATCAGGTTTACCGAAATAAAGAAGATTTATTGAATTAGTCATTTAGATATTGCAAACGATTATAGAATCCTTTGCCTTGCATTTATTTTTTTAGAAAGTATCACTTTTTATATTTATGTTATTTTATCCAGTCCGGTGCTGAGAGTATCATTTCTTTAGACTTGATTTACGATGATACTTTTTTTATTATTATTTGAACTTCCGTCATTGTTTTCTTTTGTTTTATCCGGTCACGTGATAAAAAAAACATGGTTAAAATATTTCTTTAAAAATTCGTTAAAAATAGAGGCTTAAGTTATACATTAAAACACTGAGACCATTAGAAAGCTAATTTTTGAATCTTTAAATTGATGTAAAAATCATGTTTGTGCGATCATATTTTCGGAAGTTATAGCGGGAAAACGTCGAAATTTCGCTTAAATTTTAATTAATTCAAAATTCAAAAAAAAGGGCTCCGAGGTGCACATTCCCAACCTCCAAGGTATACATGTACCAAATTTAGTAGCTGTAGGTCCAACGGTCTGGCCTGTAGAGCGCCAACACACACACACACGCACACACACACACATTGAGCTTTATTATAAGTATAGATAAATACCTCTGTTTAAATTCATAATGGGAAATTATTCAACGGGTAAAGGGTGCACAAATTTAATGTCAACAAGTTGAGTTGAGAAGACAGATTCGTTTATTTAGAAATATAAGAAAAGAAAATAGCTTCAATGCCTCTTTTAATTTTATAACAGTGTGCGTTATGTGGATAAAAAGGAATGTTAGAGGTGATAACTGATGGGAAAATATCAATAACTCAAATTAAAGATTGTCGTAGAGACTTTTTAGAGCCACAATTTTAAGTTTTACAACTAAAGGAAAACTCTTTATAAAGATTTTTTTCTTTATAATGAGGTGATAGTTCTATTAATTTGATTCATTTTTCTGTCTTCAATCATTGGAAAACTAAGAGAAATGGAATATTTCTTGCCTTCATCATTTCCACTCTCTCTGATTCGGATGTCACCTTTCAGAACTCGGCGGAAATTTTATCTTCCAAACAGTTTATTACTTGCCAGTTAGAAATGAGTCAGAATTTTTCTGATAATCTTTTCACACTATTTTGAGAACAAGATAATTAAAAAAAATATCTTAAATCAGTTAAAGAGGTAAGAATTTTTTTCCACTCGGCAATTATGGGCCTTACACCAACCGAATAAATTAGGTCAATAAGAATGCTAAATAAAAAATAATAATGAAAATTTCGTTACATTAGAAATAGTTTTGGTTTTTAGGAGCCATATTCAGTCAATCTACGTATTGTACGTTCACCACAAGTTGACACTTGGCTCCGCCCTCGTCAAGTGGGATCAGACGATACTATTTCTATGATTTCGGAAGGAGAAAGTGATTAGTGTCAAGAAAGGTTGTCAATTGCGGTCGTTAGCTTTTACCCATTTTTTAAAGTATCATTTCAGTGATACAATTGACGAATTCCATGGGTTATTAACTGACATTCAACCTTCCAATAAAAGATGGATCTTTTAGGAGAATTTACTCTTAATTTCTTTCTAGTTGAAAACAATGATATTATTGAATTTCCTAGAAGTTTTTAAAGTAATTTTGCAGTAATAATAATAAAAATTTAAAACATGGGAACTGTTTGACAAAACTGTAACCTATATAAAAAGTAAAACTAATTCAGAAAGAGAATTTTCTGATATGAAAATTGTCCAATATTGCATTTTGATCCTCAGGACGCTTTCGATGTTTCCCCGGTGTAGATAAATGTCCATTTGTTGAAATATCTTCCTTTTTAATTCACTTAATTGTTCTGAAACACCAGTAGCTGAAGCAACATCTTTTTGGGCTTGGGAAAGGGGGAAAAAAGTGTTCCAGCTGCAGCCTCATCTTCACAAAATTTTGTAACTTTATTTATTATATTTCTCTCTTTCGAGTGAATAGTTCACCCTTTTAAAGAAATTTTGCTATAAATATAACACTTGTTTGCTTTTAAAAAATCAGTTTTTGAAATTAAATACATATTATGTATTAATAACTAGCAAGAAGAATGGAAAGTGCGACAGCCAATGATAACACAAAGTAACTGATAGCGAGCAAGCATTCGCCGTTTGGCGCGCATTTAGGGTTGTTGCATCTACAAGCGTGGGGGTGTTTACCTGTCTTCCCCACTCTGAAATGAACTCTACTTCCAAGAAGGCTGACCGAAGTGCTTTCCCCTGATGAACATACAATTACAATAGAACATTTTCGATTTGTCATGAGAACCATTGCGATCGATAGTAATTCTAAGAAATCAAGCACAAAAGAAGGAAAAAATTTTAGAAAGAAATAGAAAAATAGTCGAATGAAAACGCTTAACAAACATAAAAACTAAACTCAGTGGATCGAAAACCCCAAGTGGGCAAAGTCTACAGTGCCCATATCTACTTTCTTAACGGAGGGCCCTGGGGTGCAGGGCACATTTCCCGGTTAGGTCGTCAGCCTGACGCGGAACCCCCCGGTGTTTAGTTCTCAAGCCTGCTTGGTCCTAAAAAGCATAACAGAATTTTTAAAAAAATTGTATAGCATTTAATTCGGTTCTGTTAATGTGTCTTCACGGTTTCTCAGTTCACCCACCTTTCACCAGAATTGCACTGGTGACATATGCCGGCGATGATTTGCATGTTTAAAGGCCTCATCACACGGTGAAATTTCGTCAGCACTTTTCCGTTTGTGCTCTCAAAACCCAGTCAAGCAAGTTTCATAATCGACAATTTTTTCTAACCAGTTCGAAAATGTCGTCGAAAATGTTGACCGCAAACGAAATTCAACCAATCATGTGAAACTTTGAAGTGACGTCACTTTCGTTATCGTTTGCTGACGGAAAATGTCGAAGATATTTTGCCGTGTGATAAGGCCTTAAGAATGCAACCAAGTATTCGATTTTCCACTGATCTGTTGCTACAAGTTGACGTTCATCTGAGGATAATTGATTTTCTCTTATTTCAGGTTTCCATGGTACCGAATATATGCTTTGTCTATATTATCTTTTAATAGTACTATATGGAAATTTTTTGAATGTATTTTAGCCAATCAAGGGTATCTAGAGTAAATATAATTCCAAGCTGAATTCTTAAATGGATAATCCAACTCAAAGAGGTATGAAATGGTGGGTTAAAAATTTGTTTCGGCCGATAATTCTTAGACTGTTAATCAAATTGGGTGAATAATTGTCTCATCATAATGAAAGCTTTTACCCCAATTTTTTTTAAATATCCAACAAATCTTAGAATTTAAAAGTCGATAACCCAACTCACAGATAAATATTTATATATACATTTAAGCTTTTCTTTTTTTTAACTCTTAAAATGGTTCCTAGATTCCTCCTAGGCTTGCATCCTGATGGAGTCTAAATTTCGAGATTCAGTTGTTTTGAACATAGAAGATACGTATAGTGAAAGAGAACAATGCTTGCACTTAATCCAAACAAAAAAAAAATCTAGCATTTCTTCTGGTGTTTTTTTATTATAGCCAGTCACCCAGACACCATAAAACAAGCCGAATAAACAGGAATTATTGTGCTAAGCTGTTATATTCATTAACTATCCAACTTTTGTATAAGAAAATTATGGCCCACAGAAGTTCAAGAAAAAAATCTTCAAACTTTTGATAAAAGGCTAGAAATCCTTACCAGAAATTCTTTTAATATTCTAAAATTTCTAGGGTGTTATAATTATTGTAATAAAAATATTACAACGTAATATAAATATTAATATAACAATGGTGTTTTAATTATTGAAAAATTTAAATGATTAAATATTGTATAAAAATTGCTATCCATAATGAGTCTAGCTCCAATTTCTTCGAATTCGGCGCATTTTGTTATTTGGAATTGATCCATTTTCTCCACATAAGCTGAAGATTATTTGAAACAATTATTTTTATGAAGCAATTCATTTTTTATTTATAAAAAATATTTAATTGAGGAAATTCGCTAAATAGCATCTGGAAATATAAGAAATTAAAATTACTTGATTTCAAAAGATTATTTTTTGTCTTTCTTTCTAATGAAATTCAATAATGGTTACTGAGAGCACAAAGGATAATTCTGAAAAACATTTTTTTTTAATCTCGCGTTGATCTCAGTGTACAATAGATGGCAGTTTTTTTTATAATCTCAAAGAAAAAGAAAAGTTCAGATCAAAAAATATGCTCTTTTAAAAGCAAATTCCTATAAATTTTGCATTCCCTTTCATTTTAGAATTGAAATATTTCGGACCTTCATTTGGATATGCAGCATAGTTATAATGAAAGGCTGAATTGCATTAACAGTTATTGTTAGAAGATTTAATGATAACCTAGTTTGAAATAACTGTATTCAAATTTTTGATTCCCGGTAGTATAAAAAAAAGTGAAATTTGAGATGAAAAACTATGAAGTTATTTTCCCTTCAATCGTTAGAAGTGTAATGTATTAAGCATGAAAGAAAGAATTTAATGTATTTTTTTAGCAATACATGGATTAAATTTATAATTAGAAATCATGATAAGGACAGACAGAGAATATCACAAGAATAAAAATTATTAATTTCAGATAATGAATCGAATGCATTATGATTTTTATCATTAATCTCTTCTTAATGAATACAGCTTTAAGGTATTCGAACACATTCGGAGCATTTTTTTAGGAAAACATGGTGTAGATAAACTTTAACCATATTTTTAAGTTTAATACTAGTACATATTAACAATAGAATGTCCATATTTGAAATAAACTTTCATAATTTTTGAAAATTCGTATTTAATAGCCTAAATTTAAGTAAATTCTTAAACTTCGAATTGGCTACACCAAAAACTAACACTCTCATCCGAACAAAACTTATACCCAAATTAAACTACATAGTTTTCTCTAGGGAAGGATTAACAAGAGTATAGTAATAAAAATAAGTACACATTTTAGGACTAATCGAAGATTTATTAAAAAAATTATTACATTTATTTCGTTATTATTCAAACAATAAGCATTGAGCTAAAAAATATTCATCCGATCTAATTTCGTAGTTTATTCCCTAGAAAATAGCATAAAAGCAAAGTCCAGAAAATTTCATAATAATATAATAATTATATTTTGACTTATTTGATTTGAAGTGAATCAAAAATAAGTAAAAATCAGTTTTGAGAAAAATACATTTAAAGTATACAGCAGCATGTTTTATAAATTATGTGTGTACCCTTTTGAAATTCACCCCAATCATAGGGTATGTCTTCTTCCTTCTCAGTTTTCAATAATCTTTTTTAAATCATACTATTTTTTTCTGGCAATGCTCGCATTTGGCAATAAATGACACCAAGATCCATTTATTCTGCCTTTGTCGAGCTTAGCAAATGCTCTTTCAACTCTTTCTCTCTCAAAGACATCTTTAGGTACAAATTTCCACAAAACTCCGTTGAAACTCTCATTCACATTTTACGTTTTTCCGTACAAAAAATGTGTCATATTTAAAATTAAGCGTGTCTTTATACAAAATTTTAGCTCATATTTGGCCCTTTAATTTGGTGCTTCCGGTTATTTAAATATTTCCACTTTCGGTTTACCGATCATTACGAAAATATTAATATCTTGGCTTCTAACGTAGAGACAAGAGTAAATTTGTTTTGGATAGCTGGAAGACTGATCTATCCAATACAGGTATTTTTTAAATGCTTATTTTAGAGAAAATATATCTTTCCAACGTGTTCAAATACTTTACAGCAGAACCGCAAGTAAAATTCCTCAGTGATTGTGAACATTAATTTTTTAAATCTTGCAGTATAATATGTTCCAGTTTCATGTTACTAGATTTACTTCAGACTAAATGCATTCGTTAGTTTGTAATCTGTCATTCTATAATTTGTTAGTATTGTCACAACACGTAATTTACAACTGAACTAATAATTTTTCAAAAATGGATGGTTGGAGCTAACTATGACTAATGAGGACGCTATAATTTTTGTATTATGAAACAGATGTTTAGTTCTTGACATGCATGATATTATTAAAAAGAAAAGAATCTTTATGTTCACGTAGAGGTGAACTAGAATAATGGTAGGGAGGAATCATAGCAATACATATCTACAACCTCAAATAATGCGTTAGCTACTGGATTTCTATAACCCAATTAAATTTGTTCAAACAATTTTTTTGTAATTTAAAATATATAATTCCCTGTTAGATTCTTTACTCTCAGTTACTGCCATGTTTTCAAAATTACCTCACCAAATAGAAGTACACATAATCTATTTGTCAGCAAATAGCGGTATTAAGACAAGTGATTGATAACCCTTTATTGGGGAAAAATTATTTAACCATAAAGTCAAAATCATGGCTCTTTCTGATTAAATAAAAGGAACAGAGCTTGCAATTTAAACGATTTTAATAATACAAAGTTAAATTTATGATTATATTACTGTTCGTAAAAATAAAGGAAAGTTATGATTAAAGTTCCACTTTGAAATGGTCATAAAAGGAAAACTACTGGGCCAAATGTCATATTTAGATATGGAGATTACTTTTCTGTAACAAAACGTTCAAAAGCTCACCAAAAAGGAAAAAATGAAGCTGTATGCATAAACAAAGCATATTTAATGTGTGTCATCTCAAAACGCACAGTTTATGATGATAATCTAAACAATTTTTTGGAACTGAAAGATGCGATACATTGACATGAGCGCAATATTCTTCCTGATATTCTAAGAGTTACTGTTGAGAATGCAGTAATGTGATTTAACTTGCTTTCAGGAAATGTGGAACCCACATTGAACAACGTTTACTTTGCAATACTTTTCAGAAACGACTAAAACCATTTTAAACCGATATCTTCAAGTTCTATTTTGTTTTACAATGTTGCATACAACGCCATTTCCCCCCTGGTGATGAGTATTTGAGCATTTTTTTAATGGAAAAGAAATTTCCATAACCTGGTTTAAACTATGACCAAGATTGATTACATTTACTTTTTATGACCATTTCAAAGTGGAACTTTAATTACAACCACCCTGTATATTGTAATTATTTTAAAGAAGTAACAAAAAAGAAAAAGAAAAATAGCGATTTCACACATAATTTTCATTTGCATATGCAATTACATTGGCATTAAAAAGGGGTAATGTATTAGTTGAATTATGTCACAGTAATTAACTAAGACGGGAAAATATAAAGGATAATAAATTTAAATTGATGCTCACTGTTTCGCAAAAATTTAATTAGATTTTGTCAAAGCAACGGCCAAATTAAAACTATGTCCGTCCTTCACGGAATAACCATATCTATACCTACAGCACATCGTAAGAGGCTGCTTATCTATGAAAAATCGGGGGTGGAAATGGCCTCCTAAGTACTACTGTGACAAAAGCTTGGGACATTAACATTGGGAAAAATTACAAACTGATTATCTTCTAATCTATTTTTTTCTCTATCTACATGTACTCTTCATTTAACCGTGGTTCAAAATTACAACAGATTGTTTACAAATGTATCTATTTATTCATATGTTAAAGTGATAACCCACAATTGCCCCAAGTTAGACGAAAAAATTTCGGTATATAACAGGTTTGGTTTACTCTATTGTTGCTACTCATGGCACTTTGTAAGTCTGCTGATAGTTATCTGCCAGCGATTTAAGCCGAAATGAGCGACTCGTGTTTTTGCAGTCGCACCAACAAGGGCCGCGAGTAAGACTTAACTATTCCGTATTTCACATTAGTTTGCATAACCCCTTTTTACAACGGGGGGCACTTTCATACGCCTCACATAAAGAAGCAGAAGAAGAACAACCTTGCACGATCCGGAACTCGAACCCAGGACGCCCAACTCACCGGGAAGGCACGCTACTCCTATGGCAGGATGCCGGCCCGGTTTGCTCTAAAATGATAGACTTATGACTAATTTTTGAATCATATATAGCAGTCCGCCCTTGTGTTGCACAAGAACTTCCTAAGTCAATAAGCATGATATATAAATTTTGAAATGCTGCCCTGACATTAAAACCATAAATTTGGGAACCGATTGGAGAATGGAAAAAGGTCCAAAATGCATATTTGTTTCATTTTACTATGTGAAATTAAACGCAAAATGTATTAGGTTATTTAAGCTTTCTAAAGCAAAAGACAGACAGTACTCCTATCGGTTTGGACAAATAATATATTTCAATCATTCAAAAGTATCTTTTACAGCACTATTGGATTTTCAGTTATTGAGTCTCCGTCGATTCCCTATGAAATTCCATTCCAGTCATTGTATTCCCATCTAATTTTCATTTTTAATTTAACAAAGACAATTTTCGATTTTTTTTAAGTTTATATCTTTTCTAAACTGGATTAAAGAAATTATTTTTTTTCTCTTCCCTCAGTTGCATTATTACAAATTTAGGATATTTTTTTTTTATTTTGCAAATATTTTTTGTAGATTTCTTGAGTCTAATGCAATGGTGTTCGCTCTCTACTATTAGAAGAGGTTGATAAATTCTTGAATACATATATATTTAAATTTTATTTATTATATGTATTTATACTTTTAAACGTAATATATATTTATAAATTTATTTCATAATTTTTATTTGCTTACATACGCCCAATCATTTATTCCTAGTTTCTCTGTTATCCTTTTTATGTAAACATTATTTATTTTCCATTATGTTTTTCATTATTTCTGTTTCTATGCATTTCTATTTCTATTCTCTAATAATAATGCTATCCCCTCTCCCCGAAACGAATCGTGGGCTTCGGACTCAAATTTTTACCTCAATCCCTCTCATGAAAATTGTGAGCTTCGTAATATAATAAAAAAATCTTTATTTTTGTATTAACCACATGGCTTTAACGAACAACAGTTACGAAATAATTTATTAGAGAGCAATCTTCAACGATAGTTTTGGCGACTAATAGCTGGCATGTGGTTATCGCACAAGGATAACAAAATATAAGATTTATATTTGACACAAGACCCATATTTTACTCCTAACTACAACTGTAGCCACAAGTTTATATATCAACTTTACACGCATGCCTTTTTAAGTTATCGCGTTTACATGTATGCGAAGATAAACACAGTCAATGTTCTGACAGATTTAGTTCAAAATTTGATACGGCTTTATATTCAATATGCTACGCCTGTATACTAAATTTTATCAATATAATTATTTATGTGTTTTAGTTATTGCATACAGTAATAACAGAGCAGTCAAGAAGTAAAACTTTCTGTGTGAATTTCATTCAAAATTTGACAGAAATCTGCAAATTCGATATAAACCGCATTTACAATGTATTTCATCTAAATGATTGAAAGTTTCTTAGCGTTATCGAGCTTATAGGTAGATTTAATCCGAAGAATATGATTTTCAACTCATTGAAATCTGAATCATGGAGATTCATCAAAATCTCAAGTTTGAATGGTTTGACACAACATTTTCTACTTGTATACTTCCTATTTGACGAAACAAAAATGGCAGATCAATAAGTTTACAAAAACAAATTTATATAGAGATGGTTTATTCAAATTTATATATATTTCATCTAATTGCAATTGCACTACTCAGGGAAGCGATCCCAAATTCCAATGGACTTTTGCTATTCTTAGACTCCCGCTCTACTCTCCAGGCCCTTTTAAGAGGCAACTCTCAACTCATAGCCAAGATATCATCCAGCTCTTAAACAAAATAAGCCCGGCCCAAGGAACCTGCATTCTTTAACGGATACCAGAGCACATCGACATCGTTGACAATGAGAAAACTTATATACTCGCCAAGGAGGCCTGAGATAACCCTCAATTCTCCAGAAGCCAGACCCTCTCTGGTACTGATGCAACAGCCAGTCTCAGGCTACTTCATGCTTCTTCTCAGAAGCACTCCATCCCTGCTCTAAACTGTAACCGTGCTATCTCCTCAATCACAGTAAGATTGAGGCCTAAACACCTCAAAGGTGTGAAAATATCGCCCGATGGCCACCGAAGATACAGGGGTTGTCCTCACTGCACAGACACTGAATTCTCTCCTGACCCTATCTGTAATTGCCCTGCAATATTGCCGAAGCTCTTCAGAATCCATTTCGATCCCCCACATAAACTCTGCCATTCCACAGAAGTTACTGATGCGGCTAGAGCTGTCTTGGATCCTTTTGATCCCATTGCACTATTTTCACTGGACAAAACAACAACATTTCATCTTATAGCAGTAACTGAAATTTAGGAAGGGTGGTTCCCGTTAAAGTAGCCCCAGCATTATTTGAGGCGAAGAAGACACGCAGAAAGAAGGATAGTAAGATTTTCTAAATCTAAAAGGTTTCTACTAACACTTTGTCATCCATACTTCGAGCTCATCCCTTGTCACGCCCACCATGACCGGCACAGGACTCAGTGAGCCTTCCTGCTGCAGCATGGTCGTCGGGTGTTTGAGCAGGAATTCGCCATCCGCCACCGGAGCAAACTGGAGCATCAGGGAATCCTCCAGAGTCTTCTGGAAAGAAGGCCACGTCACACTTAAAAAGAATTTCTTTAAAAATAAATTAATGAAAGGATTTCCATGAAAACATTTTACATACAATATGCTTTCTTTTACTGCTAAATCCGTCTGTAAATTTCTATAGATGATTTTATCGATAATTCACTTAATGCGAAATTTCTTTAATTATTTGGTATTACAGAAATAAACATTAGTTAAAAATTTTTAATTTAACAGCAATAGTCATCTCTTAGAGAGGTATCACACATAAAACTTTACTTAAAAGTTTGTTATAACCTTTGTTTTATACTTTAGAAGATTGAAAAATTATTTTCTTTAACACTCTGACTGCAGTGGAGTCATTGATATTCTGCTGGCCCATGTAAATTACATTGTAAGAAATTCAGCTCAGCAGTCAATGTGTTAATAAATTAATACAAATAACATTTTTGCTGTCACAAAAAATTATTTATATATGGGTAAAAGCAAAATGACTTTTCAGTTTCGAATTCTTTAATTTTTCAACAGCTAAAAATAAAGAATAAAATGATAGTAAATTTAATAATACTCAAAGACATCTGTAAAGAAATTCCGAGGAAAATTATCCTCAAAATAATCACAACAAAAATATTAAAATGCAACCAATAGGAGAAATTTAGGGGATGTTGAATTAAAACACTAATTATTAATAATTTCATTGAAAACACAGAAACATAATATGTAAAATTTTATTACACTTATTATCAAAACTAATTGTTAATAATTTCATTGAAAACACAAAAACAAAATATGTAAAATTTTATTACACTAATTATTAATAATTTCATTGAAAACACAGAAAACTAGTGTGTAAAATTTTGCTATACTCAAATTATAAAAAAATTACATAGAGAAATGAAAGATATGTCGTTTGAAACTCAGACAATATTCTTTTAATTAGATTTATATTTTTAATTTTTTTAACTTACCATAATGTATGAAATATTACGCCGTAAACTTTTTTTTCTTACACCCTTACTATCCACATTCTACTTTGAAATTTGATTTCGTTCCTTTAATTTTATTTATAGGTGCCTCCAAACAAAAAATGTTATTTTGGTACAATCTTATGCCTTATTTAGGCAAATCTATTGGTTTTGATGTGAATTATTTAGAAGATAATATGATTAAACCTTTTTTAATCTACAATTTTTTTTTTAAAAATTAAACATCTATTTTGTATTGTAAATTTTAAGGGAATAAATAATATTATCTTTATTAATTAATGGATTTACTTGTTATTTTATTTTTTCCTATGTCAAAATGTGTTATTAACTCTTTCAAGTATATGATTTTAAAGAAAATAAAAATTCTAGTTTCACAGAATTTCTTTATTATAAAAAAATAGAAACGACATTCATTTCTATTACTTAACATGAAACATTGCTCAAAATAAGAAAAGAAATAATAACATTTCATTAAGATCTGTTTTAAAGTGTAAGATATATATACGATCTATTAATAAGTATTTGGACATCTATGCAAAAGAGTATATCTATGCTAAGAGTATATATAAAAGTAAGAGTAAAAGAATAACCAACAAGCCCACAGGACTGTTGTTTTGATAAATTCCATCCGAAAGGAAGCACATCTGCTTTGATTCTATGGTCGTGTTGTCGCCTATATGTTTTTTATTAGAAAATCCAACTGCGCTGCTTGGTTGAGGTGGAGTAAAACACTTCGAAATTGAACCATAGGTGAGTGGATATAGAATCAAGGTTATGTCTGTAACAATCGGATGGCAGAGTTGGTTTTGGCATATGCATGGAGAACTCCTTTTGCCAGAATGCACTGTGCCTACTGTTAAGTTCGGCGAAGGTAGAATTATGGTCTCGTGATATTTACTGGGTCCTATGATCCCTGTTCACAATAAGCTTAACGCCGGTTTCTACTCTATTATTCTAAATAAGAATGTGCTTCGTATGCTGAGACAATTTTAAAGGTTGAATTATTTTATTTCCAGAATGACAGCACCATTTATCATGCTGTGAGGTCCACCGTGAATTGGTATAATGATAATGGCTTTAATCGATTGTACTGGCTGGCCCAGAATCCAGATTTTAATTCTTTAAGGCAAATAGGATCGTCGAATTAAGGGGTTATGCAATCGTTCAAAATCGGTGGAAAAATCAGTCTTATCTAAGCCGAGTGAAAGAACATATCCCTGTCCATCATCCAAACACTTGGAGAAAATATACCCTGAAAGAATGAGACTGTAATTGCTTCTACCAATATCTGAATATGGATAAATAGTGTTTATATTTTACCACAAATGCCCACTTAATTGTTGATAAATAGTGTATAATCCCACCACATCACAGCTTCAAAATTAATTCTAAACAAAAAATAACTTACTTTTTTATTATAAAATAATTTATTCATCATGATATAAAGCAAAAATCATAATGAACGACAAAAATTCACTGCTTCAAACAACATGCAATTTTAATTGCAACAGTACACGCAACTTACTGATATGTTTTATTTTGCATAATTTTGTTCACTTTTTTATGCATTTACCATTGATGCTTAGCATTACAATTTGAATGCGAAAAAAACTTATAATAAACTTAAAAGTAATATAAGTAATAAAGTAATAAAAAAGTAAGTAATAGTAAGTATATAAGTAATAAATATGTAAGTAATAAGTATATAAGTAATAAAAAAACTTATAAGTAATATAAATAAATTGTATGACTATTAGTAACGTGATGGGTTAAAATATATCCCATCATGCATTAATAGCCAAGCAAAAGGTCAGACAGTTTTAGCCCACTTAGCTCTAAAGAGGTAATAATTATAAGTGGTAGAAATTAATAGTTAAACTTCAATAAAACCATTAATCTTCTCAACTTTTGTTTCTGTATTATTGTGTTACTTGCGTCTTTAAATACTTCTGTAAATTTTGTCAAACCTTTTCTAAATCGATTGAAATGAATAATTCTTATTGTTCCAATTCCATCTTATCTATCTTTTCTACCCAAAGGCTTACGAACAATTTGAATGGAATAAAAGAGAAACCTTGAAATAAATTTAGAGACCTGCAAAGGTAGTTGCCATACTCGCTAATGTCTCTAAATTAATAAGATAAATGATGTCGTCCAATGATAAGATAATGACGAGATTAAATCATTAAAATAAGAATTGATTTCAAGTTTTTCCTCTAATTTTTTTAAAAAATAAATCTGTCTTAATATTGCAGTAAATATGTGTCATTTGTTACCGTTCATTTAATTTTTATGCATAAGAGATTTAAAACTATACAGCAAAAAATAAAAGTTTATTTTTCTCAAATGCTTCAAAAGAAACTTTAATTTTATTTGCAGAGAAAGTTTTTGAAAATTATATATTTAATTCATATAAATATTTAATAATAATTAAAATTTTTATAAACTTTATGAAATGAGCGATATTTAAAATTTATGACGAAAATCATAAATTCTTTTTTTAATTCCTTTTTTAAAAGAATCAAACAAATATATTGCTAGCCCTTGCTTTGTTTTGATGTGTTTGTTCGTAATTATTTCTTTCTTTAAGCTCCATAAATCACGATATTTTCCAAGTTTATGGCTCACATAAAGGACTTCTTTTCTTTAGAATCCTAATACATTTCACGAAAGAATGTGATGCCACAAAGGAATAAACAGCTAAGTAATATTCTTTATGAGCTATGGAAGGATGCGAGGAATAATATCGTCATCATGGTTTCTGTTTTAAACGTAATATGCATGCATATTTGTAGTATAAAAAAAGCGGATTTGAGTCCAAAGGGGAAAAATAGCTTTTCATTAATAACGGCTGATTGTGTAAAATGTATGATGAAAGTCGTCTGCATAATATAAAATATTTAAAAAATTTAATTATAAAGAATCATTTATTTGTATTTAAGAAAACTATTAGGTCCCAAATTGCATGCAAAAGAAAAATATTTTTGAAAAACTATTCTCATACATTTTAAATATTTCATAATAAAAATTTTCAGTAAAATTTTCATTCAATTCAAAACAAAATTTTAGTATCTATTTTCAAGAATAAATTTAATATTATATACAAGAATAATTATATATATTTATAAATTATATTCCATAATAATATATTTAATCTTGAATAATCTTTGTAAAGCAGCAAAAGCTCTTTAAATTGCATATTAACATCTATACTTTCATTTTTTAATTTTATTTTATCATTCAGTCTTCTGTATATCTATCACTTAATGGAAAAAAACCCGTTTTAAATTATCTTTGACAAATATTAAATAATTTTCGTTAGATGTAACCTAAAATTTCCAAAAAAAATCCAAGTAGTTTATATTTTGCTACAAGGTTAAGAATTATAATAAAAGTTTTTCAATAATTCTATCTCTCATTTTTTATTTAAAAAGATAACTAATATTACGAGACTAATTTTAACTCTGTAATATTAATTAAGAAAAGTTCTTTAAGAAAAATTCTATCCTAGTACTTCCAAATAAAATTAAAGTTCTTTTCAAGCTATTTCAAAACAATCATTTGAAATATGTTTTACGTCCTTTTTATCAAAAGCTATGAGTTGGCTCTAATTTCATCTTTATAAACAACAGTGCTTCTCACACATTAGGGTCGATTCTTCGACTAATTTCTAGACAGCAAATGTATGAACCCTATATTCAGGTCTTAATTTCATGCTTTTGTTTGGGGTGCTTTTGTGCGGATTCGACTTCCTTTAATTGAATTCATTTCTAGATTTGCAAATCCATTGATGTAAGAATGGAAATGCTTGCCACAGAAAATTATAAAGCATCAAAGGGAGAACGTTTGTCCCCGACAGATTTAGTATGCACTAGACACGCTTACATGACTGTTCTATGTAAGAATTGGATCTCAAAGTTCAAATCCTCCAATTCCTAATTCGAGACTTAACCACCAGGTCACCAAGGTCCCGAAAGGTGCTCGGAAAAGAATTTAAAAGCATACTCTAAGGACGGTAGAAAATGAGAAATGAAAATAAATGTAAAAACACCGCAAGGTTTCCGTTAAACTGGACGTACTTGGAATTTATTTGTCTAGATAGAAAAATTACAGGGGTGACTTTTTTTCAATGGAATATATCGCTTAAATTTAAAACATAATACAACAAAAAAAAATTAAATAGAATCTGACACTTACAGCATCTTCACTTTTATCTATAATTTGCTCTGGATCAATTTTTCTCAAACACTGAAGAATTGTTGCACTGTCATTAACATCTGGACATTTTAATTTCTTAGCAAGTCTTTCCACATACATGCGCGGTCGCCGTTGAACAGCCCATTCTCCAATAGGACTTCCGCTTTGGGCAATGGCCTTTGAAAACAAACCTAAGGCAGAAAAGAATAAAATAGTCATGAGATATATGGTAAACTATTTTAAAGGGATGGGTTATAAAAATTCCAAGGTAAATTCTTGCTAATTAAAGTCAATTTTAATGAGTAATTCATTCTATATTTCTGTATGAAAAATATTTTCTTCCTTATTAACGAACGAAAAAAAAATTAAGGAGATGTAAACTTCTAGTCCAGAACCTCGTTACATCATAATGTTTTAAACTTGATTCGTATGTTTTAAGATTAAACTTTGCTTACAGTATTAATCTACACATTAAAGATGAATTCAATATTACTGCAAACAGGAAAGCACAATAACCACAACAATGAAAACCACTGTTACAAACATTTATAAAATATTTTTTTAAAAAATTATTGAAATTAAAAAATGCGCTACAATTAAATAAATATCATTAGAATAATTTTTTCAAACTTTAGGATAATTTAAAAATTATTTTTGTGTGCAATCTCATAAAAGAAGCAGTTATTGGTGAAAACTGTTTAAACTTTTGACTACTCGTCTTTGACAATCAGCTGGTTCGCTGTGTTATCAGCTTTTTTATAATTTTCTTTAAATCGTACAGATATATCTTTATGTTCTTGATTTTACAAAATAATCTGACATCAAATCAGCATTAATTATATTTTAGATATGCTTTGTTTATTGTGTACATGAACCTTTCTAATGGAAATCGATTCCATGACATTAATGTGTTATTAAAAACGTACATATCTGTTTCAGCTACCTTCTAAATTTCGCGATTTTTATAACGCCTGCCTCAATTGCTATTCAGATATTAAATAGAAACCTTGTTCTTTTATTTTCAAGAAAGGAAGAAATTAAAAAAAAAACAATGAAAATTATTTAATTTCAAGGCAATAATACAAACTACTGTTAAATTTTTTAAAAAATGATGAAATTCATGAAAAGATGCATGATTGCTAAATAGTTGTTATTAAAAAGATTTTTTTTTAAATTGTAACGCTGTAAGATTTATTTTCGGACAATAATCTTTTCGAAAGTTATAACGGAAAAGAGCTAAAATTCAATTTATTTTTTAACAAATTGAAATTCTTTAAATAATTAAAATTAAAATTTCTAAAACATATTTCATATTTCTTCTCTAAAAGGTATATATGTGTCAAATTTAGTATGAGTAATACAAAACGTTAGGTCTTAATAGCGCCATTACACACACACACACTCATTCATTATTAGTATGAGAAAAGATTGAGAAATTAAAATTTTGAAAAGTTCTTTTTTAATGAGAATCAACTATGTAAAATGTAATTATTCCCCATATTAAATACCAGTTGCTATAGGCCCACTAATCGACATGTACAGCGTTTTGTACAAGTAAGTAATAAGTTGTGAGATGCGTGTCAAAATAGTAGATAGTACTCATAGACATTGCCAAGTAAAAATTTTCTTTAATGTTTGCGACATTTCATTTTTACCAATTTCATTCCAGTGTATTACAATTCAGATATATTCTGCTAAGTGTAAAATAGATATATATTCATGGGCTTCGTTGATATTTTTTTAATGAAAACTCCCACTATTTATTTCAGTTACTTTATCGAAAAGGTTCAAAAAAAAATTTCAGAAACTTTAAGTTTATTTTAAACATTTGAATATATACAAAGTGCGTTTTTTGCTACATCAAAAACATTAATGTTCAAAATCTTAAATATTTATAAGAATAAAACAAATTATAACTCAACTGTTTTATTTCAAATCAAAACTGATGACAAATGATGTAATTTTCACGACTATTTTTAGAAGAAAATATTAAGAATTACGGAGTTATTACAAACTCTGTAATATTATTCTTTTTTCTAATGTATAATGATCATTGACCAAAATACGGCATATTTATGCATTTCTGAGTGACATTTAAACATGAATTCTTTGGCTTAACTAATAAGGGCTTCAAATTTGGGCGGCAAAAACTGCCCTATTTATAAACGGCAAACAAATATAGCAATAAATTTTTATATCTAACATTGAAAAGAATTTTAAATGAGGAATAAAAACGAATACTGTCAGATTTATTAAAAATATTATATTCATTAGAATTATTTGCTCTGTACTTTAAAAATGATTTCATATTTTTCCTGAAATTTACAAATTAAGATGTGTAACTCAAATAAATGAAGTCGTTACATCACAGTTAAGTATTGGTCTACCAATTACCATAAAGAATGATGTAACTATAATTTATCTTTTCTATCAAAGCAGTTCAGAGCCTGCAGTTTGGATGGAATCACATGTGTAAAGAAGTAATTGTAGAAATTTGGTATGCAGGAGTGGTGGCCATTAAAATTTTTTTATAACCGGATTTTGAATAACCGGTTCTGTAGTGAATTTCCTCTTTTCTGACGCAAATGTGGTCGTCTTTTCTTCCAATGTATTATCTTGTATTTTCCTTGAGGCTGATTCAGTCATCAACTCTAGTTGAATCTCCCATTTTATATTGCAATTAACTATCCTTTATTTGTTCAAGGTCATTCGATTTTGCGTGAAATTCTCATTCAAATTAGATAATAAATTACATATTCTTATTACATAACTTTACTACAGAAATAAAAATAAATTTTAAAAAGGACGAAAATTACATAACCTTCTTACAATAGACATACTTAAACCAGACTGAGTGGTTTACTCCAAAATTTCTCGTATACTCTCTTATAAATTTGTCATGCCAGGGAATGCCTGCATGGCATTAAAATTCAACTGTTATGAAATATTACCTTTCGGTTTGAATTTAGCAATTTTACAGAATCCATCGTATGAAACTTGGAGAGTTTTTTTGGAGATTAATCCGAGATACATGGTTAATAGTATATGGAAATCGAATTTGTGTTTTAAATGTGTTTTTCCCTAGCCCAGTGATTCTCAACCTGTGGGGAGCGCCCCCCTAGGGGGGCGCGAGCATATCCAAGAGAAAATGTTATTTAAAAAAATTGATTAAGTGACTGAAAGGAAAGAACACACACACACATACAAAACAAAATACATTTCGACATATTTAATAATTAACTTATTAAATTAAAAACAAATTTAGTAATTATTAGTGACTTCCTTGGGTCTGTCTTGCAGAGCAAAGTTTTTCAAAAGAGGGTTTAATATTAGAAATAGACATTATCAGTTCGTTTTCTATATTTAGCTGAGATCTATATTTTGTCTTCAAAGAAGCCACCGCTAAAAATCCAGTTTCACAAAGGTAAGATGCTGAAAACGGTAGTAGAATGAGAAACGCCCTTGTTTTTAGTGCAGAAAACTCAGCATCCATTCCTGCCCAAAATTCAGAGTCGTTTATTACTAAATTGTCTTTTGGTTTCGCCGCTTGCCGTGAAGTCTATGAAGCTTTCTTCTTCAATTGAGAGTCCTTTGGAAGTATTTTGAAAGGGATTACTCCACCACTTGTAACTTGATATCAGTTTGTCTTCAGCAAGATAGTACTTTTTAAAATTCTTTGCTAGCAATCCTAAATGATTTTCATTGGTTATAAAAACAACTTTTTCATGTTGTTCTTCAGCCTTGTAAGTTTTAATACAATCATTAAAATTTGCAAAAATTGTTAAGTTTTCTTGCTTTAAATTTCTGCTCCACAATTCCAATTTCCGACAAAGAGCATTAACTTTATCATTCGTATCCAATATATGTGTTTTTGCTTCTTGCAATTGAAGATTCAAGTTATTTAATTTCTCGAATATGTCGACCATGTAACTCAATTTCATCACAAATAAACTACCGCGAAAATTCTCAGCTTCCGGTCTGTTTTCCTTTTCTAGCAAAACGGGGATTTCTTCTCTTAATTCATAAACAAGTTGCAGAAATTTCCCTCCCTTCTTGCCTCGCAATAAAATAGTAACTCTGAATGTACTGCACCCATGTCTTTACAAAGAGCTGAAAAGATTCTTGATTTCATTGGTCTCATTTTTGTATAATTTACTACGGTTAAAACAGTAGTTAACACAATATTCGAACTATGACTCATTTCTTTGGAAGCCAAAGCTATTTTGAGGATCATGCAGTGTGTCCAGACGCGCTGTGGCGATTTTGTTTCACAAGTGCTTGAATACTTTGGAATCTTTCAGACATATAGAGAGCACCATCGGCGCATATTCCGACGCAATTTTACCATTCTATGTTTGCCTCGTTCATAAAATCATTTAAGATAGCAAATAATGCGAGGGCTGTTGCTTTGAGTTCTATTGGTTTTTAGAAAAGTAATTCTTCTACTACTGACAAATCATCAAAAAATCTAACATAGGAAATGAAATGAGCATCTTTATTACTATCCATTGTCTCATCAAGTTGTATTGAAAACAATTTGTCACGAAACTTCGACAAAAGCTGGCACTCTACATCTTCAGCTATATCAGCAATTCGACGGGCAATAGTATCATTTGTAAGAGGTATAGACTGCTCGTCTGTGTACTTGTTGATGTTTGTCTATAGTCTAATGCTCGCTTACACACGCTTAAAAATTTATCTATGATTCTGCATAAGTCTGCTGACATGAATATTTAATACGGTGAATTAAAATTACACGAAAATATATATAACATACACATTCAGAATAGATTCAATAGCGATAGAATGATCGACTCGAATGAGATTGTCTGGAATTGAAATTGGCGTCATAGAGCTTTCTCCTTCTCCCTATGAGAAAACATTTGTTCACATCTGCGCACGCTTCTAACTTAACTTTTAAGATGACCAGACAAATTCCAGAAAAATTTAAACCTCGAGAAACCGTGAGAATGCCCGACATGGCAGGACGCAAGAGCAATAAAAAGGCATAGGATTCTTGTTTTTTCAATGCTGAGAATCGGTGTTGCAAAATGTCAATAAATTTCCGTATTCTTGGTAATTTATAACGTTTAAAATTAAGGTTGTGCTGTAGGTTTAACCCCAAAATACTCAAAATACATTTTTATTGTAAGCGGGGGGGGGGGGGCGGGATGAAAATTATGATTGAAAATTGGGCCGTGAATACTAAAAGGTTGAGAAACACTGCCCTAGCCGAATGAAACTAAAATTTACCACAGAGTTAAATGCTCAAAACTCGGTAGGTCTGAAAATTTAGTGTAAAGACCGTTACTCAATTTCAACCATTTTACTCAAATCGCTTTGTAATTATTTTTGTCACAGGCAGAGAGGCAGATAGACATTTTCCAAAAATGTTCTTTTCGAACTCAAGGAGGTCTAAAACGTGGAGTTTCTCAAGTCAAAATTTTGTGTACGAATATTTGATGATTACCACACATTTTCTACATTACGGATAGGAAAAAATCGAATGATACACTCGTAATTCATATTTGATGTAATCCAATTAATTCTGTTCTCATTCTTTTATCTGTGGTTTTGTCATAGGGTTCGAATGTAAAGCTACAATATCACAAACTTCATATGGAAGTTAAAGGTTTTGTGATCCCTTAATTTTTTTTTACTGCAGTTGCCCTCATTGCTGTATTACTTATTAATGTTGTTACTGAAAATATTCAATGTGGTAAATGATGTTTTAATTACTTTACAGTAATAAAATAATATTTTTTATATATTAATTGATTAAATCTAAAATTCAATACATGACTACAGTTTTACTGCCAAAACTAAGAAACCAAATTTTACATATTTAGCTTGTAACTTTGAGAAATCTCGTTTGTACACTAAGGAATTGTCAGAATAATAGGCAGTCAATTATATGATAGTATTCACCAACTTTTGGTATAGAGCTTTAATTCTGTTTATAAAATCTTACACAAAATTTCGTTCGTCTAATTTTTTTTATTATACATCGTGTTCTCAGGCTCTTGACGGATAGGCAAATGTAATAGCTTTCCTTATTTTGATTTAGTCAAAATTTAATGCATTATGAATATTTTTAGAATACAGACCACATGCAAACTCATTCCATTCTTGATTTCTCATTTTCATTGAAAAGTGGAAAAAATCTCGATTAAGTGTAGGGTTTCCACCCTAACTTATTTCAAAAGTATCTTAAAACTTGAAGTTTCAGTAAATTCATGGAGCTCAAATTATTGGACGGTTTTAGTGATTCGTCTAGAATACTTCATATGCGAGAAAATAAAAAATAAAATAAAAATTACCATCTATTGAAATAAATAAAGAATATATTAGTTCCAATTATAAACTATTTCATCACCTAAAATATCACCCATATGTAGTTGTTTTAATCAGATGACATCGGTCAAGTTTTCTTCTGTGTATCAGTCTTTATTTCTGTGATTCTGAAATTTTTAGGAGCTGACAGAAAATTAGAGATTACATAGTTAAGTCTTAAAGCCTTTATAACGGTATGAGCGAATAATATGATTATCAAAATTGGAAGCTTAAAAATATTTTGATCAAGAAGCTATTATAAGATAAGTTGCTTAAAATATTGAATTGCACATTTTAACGAACTTTAAGATTGGCGAACTGGGCTAGCCAAAGGAGACTAATATATAAATAAAGAGAAGGTGATGAAATTATTATATGTGCATGTAAGTATGAAATAAAAACATTTTTAGTAACCTCTTTATCATATCTCTAGGTAATGCATTAACTTTAATTATCTTAAACGGTTTCTTAAGTAGCTGTTTAGTTTCAATCAAAAACTGAAAATTCTCTTTTTGAATTATTAAATATAGAACAAATTTTCTTTTCCATCCTCTTTAATCTCATATTTTAAAAGTGAAGCTGTGCCGCATTTGAATTTTTCAGTGGCATAAAAATAATATTTTCGTTATGATATTATTACAGATTTCTCCATTCGTCGGGTTCGTTTACTCGTAGTGGTATGTATATGGTAGAAGACAGCCAACAATGATGAAGAAACAGGACAGTACAGGACTCCTCTTTCATGACAACGACCAATTTACAACTACTCGCCAGGACTCCTCGACTGACGACAACACAATTCAGGACCACTCGCCAGGGCTACCACTATTAGCGGCGACTCTGTCGGCGACTCTACTCCTCGTCTCAAGAATACCAATTGCAGACCTCTCTCTCAATTCAGGTCAAGTCGACTGACGACCACCAACTTCAGATTGCCGACTTTTTTATAGTTGCCGTGAGCGGGGGCTAAAAGCTTCAGACCAATCGAGAACATTCCGGACATATCTAGGTTCCTAATGGACGGATCGGAAAAATTCTCAATGTTAAGATTATTATCCACTTTGTCGCCAAAGACACCAAATTCGCCGTCAAGTCTTCAATTCAGCGCACCCCGAAAGAAGCATCCAGTAATTTCCAAAAAATTTTTTAAATTTTCTGTATGGAATCACTGATTAAGTTTCCAGCTAATGAACATTTTTCGATTACGTTAATGTGTTTTTTTTTTTTTTCCTGTTTGTGCCACGACCTTCTTCGTCATTCTTTGACCTTGATTTTCGCCCTATTAGATACATAGTTGTGAAAATTTTTTCAAGCGTATGTGAATATCGTGCCGTTCCTGTCCGTATTATATAAATTCAGTCTATGAAAAATCCGAGCTTATTTTATTGTGAAATGTAAACATCCCCTCCTTTCATCTCATTCCTATTTTGTCGAATTAAACCCATCCCTAACACATGTGCAAAAGCACGGAGGGTTGTGGAATCCATTGCTAAACACTATAGAAGTTGAAACAATTTTCAAAGCCCCTTGCTCATGAAATGTTTTATTAAAAGTAGCTTTCATAGTTATTTTTCTTAGTTTACAAAAAATGTACATTTTTACATTGATTCAGTTGTTTTAGTCCATAATTTATCACACATTATCATTAACCAGCGGGTGACCGAGCTGCGCTCGGAGAAAACAGGTTTCGAAGCTAACTCGAAGATTTAAATTTTCAATTGTGATTTATCAAAACAATACATGCCATAAGAAAATTTGTGAAACCATTGGTGAAAAGATAACCGGTTAAAGTGCACCATTGTAAACTATTCTAAACAAAGTTAGAGTTTGGAAAAGGAACTATTCTATACAAAGGTAAAGTAAAGGTAAAGATTGAAGTGTGTTGAAGTTCAATATTTTTGACAAATTTATTTAGAAAAACCAAACATATATACATACATAAGAAACATATTATAAACCTATAACAGCATAAACATAAAACTTTAGTAGTTCGCCATATTGGCTATAGATGGCAGCACGTTACCACTTGAAAATTTAAGTAGCCATTATGGCGAACTAATAAAGTTTGAAAATATCCTATCTGTAACTCCGAACTGCTCGACCGTAGCGCTTCAAAACCGGCGCCAATCGATTCCTCGTGGCCAAAAACCCCAGACCCCCAAGTTTACCGGAGTTTATTAATTCTGGGGCGATTTTCGACTTGGCAACCATTCCTCGTATTATAGTATTAGATAAAGTATATCTTGCATTTTTTTCTCAGTTTTTTTATAATTTTTTTGTACTCTCGAGTGTACAAAATTTTAAAATTATTGAATGTAGAAAAATAATAAAAAATCAATTGTAAGTTCCATAAAAAAGTCAAGTTTAATAAAGATGCGTAAAAGTAATTACCTCGTGACAGTGGGGAAATTAGATGTAGTCCAACACACGCGCCTCCAGCACTATTTCCGAAAATCGTCACATCGGATGAGTTTCCACCGAAAGCAGCAATGTTGTCTTTGACCCATTTTAAAGCTAATATTTGATCTAAAAGCCCATAGTTTCCTTTTGCATTGGCATCTTCAGTACTCAAAAAACCTAATAAAGTGAAATAAAACGATTAATGGATGCTACTAAATAATCAAAAGTAGAATCAATATGTTCCAAAATTATATTAATGAATTATTTTTCTTGGAGCCGAAACCTTAACTTTTCGGGTGTTTTCAGATTCTTTAACTTCATGATTGAATAGGTTCAGTGGCAATTTCTACGATGTAATCTTCGAAGCATTTTCATTTTCAAATCATTGCTGAGTAATTCTATATTTGCACCACTTGTATATTTATATATCTATTTTGTACTTAATACTTAATTAATAATTTTATACGCTTAATATACGCTTAATACTTAATTAATAATTTTATTTCTTTTTTATTTAACTCTACAATTTTCATACTTTGCGAATAAAACAGTAAGATGAAAGTTTGTGATCGATTTTTCATTCCTGAAGATATTTTGATTTATTCATGTATTCTTGATGGTAATATAATATTTTAATGAAAACAAGAATTCTTTAAAAATCAAATAAATCAGTCAATTATATTTTGATTTTATTTAATCAATTAAATTTTGAATCTACTTAAGTGGCGAATTCTGATGGGGAAAATAATCGATTACAAGTTACTAAAATATCAATAATAACGAATGATATCGCTCAGAAACTATACGGTAGAGGGTAATTAAAAACAAAATTTTACCTATTAGCCTAGTAATATAAAACTTATTTTATGAAGTTTATTTTATAAAAACTCCAGCAAAATAAGCGGAAAATTTTATTAAAAAATTAAGGTTCGAAATTAATTTTTTTAAACATTTGACCAATTATTTATAAAGATTTAAATTATTTCGGCAGATAAATATTAATATGGTTTGCGTAATGGAATATAGAGTTAAAATTGATATTCATATAGAGAATAATTTTCTTATCGGTTTATCAGAAAAATTTACATACCAAATTAAAATTAAAATGAAGTAATATTTAATCTTTGAAGATAAAAATTTATCTTCCTTACTTTATTTCCAGTTGAAAAATAAAAAAATTTCCCCTTGATGTTTATCCTATTATTAAAAAAATATTTTATGCGTTGAAATTAAGCTAATAACATGTAATCTATTTCGGTATATTAAATGCCTCAAAATTTGAAAAAAAATTGAGATTTTATTATGGAAATTGTCAAAATGAAGAAAAAAATTATTTATTGTATAATCGCTTTATTTCAACAACCGAAATCTTATTTGAATCTAAGAACCATACATATAAAAGCTTCTACCTTTTGTAAGCATACTTTAATGTTGATTTCGAATAACAGATTATTTTAAAGTATTAGGTTGTTCGGAAAGTAATTTCGTTTTTTCCTGACAAAGGATTTAATTGCATTTTTCGCACCCAATTTCATACTTAAACCGCAAAATCATTTTATGTTTTAAGAGCTGATATAGCAAGGCTTGAGTGTGGAAAAAGTGCAGCTGATTCTTCGCAGTAGTTTTTGGAGGGTGCCCTTTTAAATATGGAGAGCAATAAACAGCATTTTCGTCATTTTTTTCTTTTTTGCTATAAAAGGTAAAAATGCTGTTCAAGCCAGAAATAAATTAGCTAATATGTGTGGAGAAGATGTGTTAACAGTACATCAGTACCAGAACTGATTTGCAAAATTTTTCCTTCAAATGAGTAGGCCAAAAACCACCTCGATCAGTTTTTTTTTACAGCAAAGACCAAAACTTTTATGAGCGTGTAATCATGTTACTACCAAAAGGTATTAGACCAGCATGGCAAAAGGTATTAGACCAGAATGGCAATTTTATAATTTAATAAATAATTTATTCATTAAATAAAAATTTCTTTTCATTTTGACACAAAAATACGAAATGACTTTCCGAACGACCCAATAGAAATTGGTATACAAATTTTTTATTTAGAAAATTATCCTAAGTAAATGTATTTGAGGGAAATATAGTAGCCTAAAAGAAAATAATATTTTACGCACCCAAAACTCCTAGTCTGTAATTAACAGTAATAACGATAACTTGTCCAGCGGCTGCTAGCCATTCTCCAGGATAGAATCGTCCACCATTGGTCTTATAGGATCCACCATGTATGAAAAACATAACTGATAGAGGCTTAGAGTTGGCGCTTTTGTCTGGTAAAGCCTGAAATCAAAGATTGAAATTAAATTGACAAAATATTGAATTGGAATATTCTAAGAAAAGTAACATAAAAGAAAAAATATATATCTCTTGTTCTACTCTTTGAAGCCTTTCGCTTAATTTTTCACTTCGTTAATTATCAATACTGTACCACAACCTTTTTTTTATTTAGCAGAAGCCTTAAGGAGAATACATTTGTTAACGGAATTTTTTTTAAGCCTACATTTAAACTAAAAAGAATCAGTTTTTCTAATTTGTGCATACCAATTTACCGGCATAGTTAACTATTGTCAAGAATTATTTAAAAATGCCTTTATCAAATTTAAGTCAGTAAAGCATAGAACATTTTTCAAATTAAAAGTTCGAAGAGGTTTCACTATTTTTATAAATATTGTAGAAGATACGACTGTGAGTCTCCAGATGGTAATATCTGGTCATAAAAAATGGATTGATATTCAAACTCTGGGGTCTTTAAATGATATTTCTGAGTATCGAAAAATTTTGCTCACTTTTATACTGAGTGAAGCCATAATCCATGTATATTACGTTTACGGAATGAATTGTCCATTTTGAAAATATTCCCTCGAAAATACTCAATTTGAAGAGTTATTAGAACCAAATACTTCAATTTTTGAAGCACATCAACCCACAAAACAGTTACGTAGCCTTATCTTCATCTGAGTCTCAATTTCAGAATAGTTCCCTAAAAGTTTTACTATTCAAAGATAAATGAGTTACTGTCATCTTATTCCGGCTAGAAACGCTTTTGCCGGATTCTAGACCATGAAGAGACGATAAATTAAACATTATCAGTAGCAGCAAATAAAGAATACCCAAAATGCACTTTATTTTTTTTTTAAATGTTCAATTTTAATCCTTATAATTAAAATTGCTGGCAACTTTCGCATCGTGCAAAGCAAGGAATCAATATGAATCTTATCGCCGATTAATCCTTCAAATATCTCCATTTCCTTTTGGAATTCTTGAGTGGTGATGTTATTGTTATTTATGGTACTTTACAAGCCGGCTGATTACCTCTCAGCGATTTAATCCGAGTATGCAGTAGCTTCTGAGGGTTAAGACCACCGAGCACCCTAGGGCAGAAGTTAGACTTCTAGATCATACGAATATGACTCACGCATCAGCTTGCACAACCCATTCTTACAAGGGGATTCTTTCATACACCTCACATATAGAGCACAACCATAATTCGAACTCGGGGCGCCTAGATCATGGGGAAGGCCCACAACATTTAGGCCGCTGGCGCTCAGGAATGTAGATTGGCAAATAGAAGTTTCCAACACAAATTCAACAATGTGATACAACAATACATAAATTTATTCCTATCACTATCAATTAACGTCATTATGTTGTTGACTCTTACTTAAACGTTGAACAGCACCGTTTAAATTTAAATTTTAACACTGCAGTTTAAATTTTAATTTGCAACCGGTTTTTCAAATAATCTGTCTCATATCCAATCTAGCAAAGGAAAATTGGCGTGCTAAGTACAGAGATATAATTTTCCATTATCATTTAGTTATTATATAAATAATCTAACCTCTTATTTTTTATTTCTATAAATCCTTATTAAAATGTGATTAAACTTCGCTTGCCTGAAATCATTAATAATAAAATTATTCTTAATTGAAATCAAAGTGTGGTTTATTCAAGTAAGTGTTGGTTCTTAAATTATATGATTATTTTTAAAAAGGACTCCGGTCGGCGTCTTAGCTTAGGGGTAGTGTGTCTTTCTCGTGATCTGGAAGTTTCAGGCTCGAGTCCTAGTTCGGGTATGGTTGTTCTTCACTTGTGTTCTATCTGTGAGATTTGTGAAGGAGCCCCCTTGTAAATAGGGGGTTGAGCGAGTGAAAGTGTATGTATGTGTCATCTTCATTTGAGCTAGAAGTCAGACTTCTCCCTTCGGGTGCTCAGGGGTCTTCGCCATCAGAAGCTACTGATGGTAAAAAACCCTATATGATTGTCTACTGTTGGTAAATTCCCTTTCCTGCGTAGCACAGACTCGACATCATTAACAAAAAGGACTCCTTCAAATTGAAAATTTTTTGCATAAAAAAACTTTCTTCAGTAGAAAGGTGTGTTATAAACCCTATTAGAATTTGATATGTAACTTTCCTATATTTTAACTTTCCCTATGTATAAAGATCGTTGATATATATGTTTGCATTAAAAATGTCCAACTCTGTTTAATACCTTTTTTAAACTGAAAAGGAAAATACATATTACTTGTTCAAAAAAATCCTAAAATGACGTAAATAATATCTCATACTAGTAAATCAATTAAAGTACCACTGAAAGAATTACAAAATCTGAATTTGTGCACAATGAATTATTTTACTAATACTTTTTAATAAAATATTCTTGAATACAAGTAGTTTAAATAAAAAAAATTTCTAAAAAGCTCTGTAGTTAAAACTGAGCAAGAAATAAAGCTTTAAATCTCAGTAATTTATGACAATTAACGACCATTTTGCTTTGATTAGTGGATTTTTCTCGAGGTGATTTCACATGGTCATGCTCAAACCTAATACCTTGATCAGTAATAAGTGCAAAAGAAATATATTTTATTTCAAATATTAAAATTATTTAAATTGATTTAAATAATGTTTAATAGTACCAAACACTGTATAAAAATTAAGTATATATATTTTTTAAATATTTTTATCAGCTAAAACATAAATTATAATACTTTAAATTCTTTAAAGCATTCTTCCAACTGCAAGCATGAAAATTTATCAACTCCTGATTGTGTAGAACTTAGCTATTGTGTCGCGATTATAGTGTTAATTGAAGAATTATTCTACTGTATTTAAATAAATCTTTAACTCCTATATTAAACAATTAATTTTCTCTCACCTCTGCCGGTACATAAATGTTGAGGTTCAAACAGTCTTCTCCTTGTATGTAATCCCATAATCCCAGTCTACGGAGTATTTTTTTACCGTTGGTTTCTGTCACTATATCCCAGTGTGATCTATTCTTGCTCTGTGCACACAGAGGCCCAAAAGAAGTAGCATTGTAAATGCCCTCCCAAGGCGCTTTCGGCACAGGAGCCTGAAAATTAAAAACAAACAGATCCATAAGTTTTTCTGAGAACAATTAGAAAACATTAGTAATAAATTTAATTAAAAAATAGTTTATAAGGAGCAAATGACAGTATACTAAATAGATGCTTTTTTGGTTTAATGGTTTGATGCTAATAAAATTTAATCGAAAATTATCAGACAACATAAGGTTGTAGTTACTGTTTATTCAGTGAAAATTGCAAAAACAGATGTCAAAAAGACAATAAGTCTGGCGAAGAGAATAGCCCCATGAATGCGAGGATTAGGTATAAGGTAATTGAGAAGAAACCTCTCGTATGAAAAGTTTTCACGAGTTCAAGAAAAATAAAAGCAGAGGGCAATGAGCATTGTAGAATTGATGACCGTTACACTTCATTCGCAAACAATAAGTCAGATTACATGAATGTAATTAAAATGTTTTCTGAACCAAATTGTTGATGTCTTCTGGTGTAAATTCTGAGGAACGTGCTGGAAGAACACAAAGTTCTTTTTGCCGCAGAGGCTTTTGGACAGAAGATATAGACCAAATAGAAGATGTTAATATCAAACTTGTGTTGTAAGTTTGATGAGATAATGTTGTGGGTTTTTTTTGGATGACCAAATATTCGTATTGTGAGTGTTGAAGACACCTGATATCGTAAAGCAGGCTTCATCTGAGAATAAAACTCAAGCAGAAAGGTCTGCATCTTCCTGTACGGCATCAAGTTTCCAGCGCGAGAACTGCACCTGATTTGTGATTTTCATTGAAAAACGTTATCTGAGCAGCTATGTTTTCTGGTCATTTTTCATCTACTTAATACCAATTATCCTTGCATTTCGCTGAATTTGTCTTTGGAATTTGACAACTCTCTCTACGAACATTGATATAGGAACAACAGCGATGTTTTTTGATTCCCATTTAGTTTTTCTAGAATATCTTTAAAACTTCCCAGTTCTCACAATACACATTATCAAATTATAGAATATAAAATTCCTTATACACTGATGGAAAAAAAATCCCAACACCAGGAAAAAATTATTGTACAGTAATGAAATTTTAGGAATACATTTGTCCAGGTAACATATTTAATTGATTAAAGTTTCAAGATCACAGATAGAGCCATTGGCGAGAAGAACCATTTCAAATGTGAAATGTTGGTACATTAGTAACCGGTGTAACCGCCAGAATTTTGAATGCAAGCATGCAAACGTGCATGCATTGTGTCGTACAGGTGTCGGATATCAGTTTGTGGGATGGAGTTCCATGCCTGTTGCACTTGGGCGGTCAATGCAGGGACGGTTAATGCTGGTTGTGGATGACGCTGGAATTGTCGTCCAATGATGTCCCATACGTGCTCGATTGGAGAAAGATCTGGTAATCTAGCAGGCCAAGGCAACATGTCGACACTCTGTAGAGCATGTTGGGTTACAACAGCGGTATGAGGGTGATCGTTATCCTGTTGGAAAACACCCTCTTGAATGCTGTTCATGAATGGCAGCACAACAGGTTGTATCACTAGACTGACGAACAAATTTGCAGTCAGGGTGCGTGGGATAACCACGAGAGTGATCCTGCTGTCATACGAAATTGCTCCCCAAACCATAACTCCAGGAGTAGGCCCTATGCGTCTAGGCCGCAGACAGGTCACTAGCAGGCGTTCACCTGGCCTCCTTCTAACCAACAAACGGCTATCACTGCGACCAAGGCAGAACCGGCATTCATCAGAAAACACAACAGATCTCCACTCCGTCCTCCAATGAGCTCTAGCTTGATAACACTCACGTCGCAAACGGCAGTAGTTTGGAGTCAGTGGAATGCACTGTACAGGGCGTCTAGCTCGGAGCTGTCGTTGAAGTAACCGATTTGTAACAGTTCGTTGTGTCACTGTGGTGCCAACTGCAGCTCGAATTTCAGCAGCAGACGCAGTACTATTAGCCACAGCCATCCGCCGAATACGACAGTCTTCCCTCCCAGTAGTACCACGTGGCTCCCCGGAACCTGGTCTTCTTGAGGAAGTACCTTCCCTTGACTATTGCCGCCAATACTCATGCACAGTGGATACATTCCTGCCAAGTCTTCCAGCAATATCGCGGAAAGAAAACCCACCTTCTCGTAGCCCAACAATACGACCTCGTTCAAACTCAGTGAGCTGTTGATAATGGCTTCTTCGTCTTCTCAAAGGCATCCTTGATTAACATTAACTCACTACGTCAAATCTCAATTGTAAATAACGATCACGAACCTTACAGCGCTTATTTAAAGCAAACCTCATTTGCATGTTCATAGTGTCGCTACTAGCGCCACACTTACTCGCGTAGCTCGAAATTTGAATTGACGTCATCTTTCAGATGTATAAACACGCCTACCAAATTTCGTTTATCTAGCACAGCTCCTTCCTAGTGTTTGGATTTTTTTTCCATCAATGTATTTTCAAGATTTAACTTTTTCTTCCAGTTTTAATGTTTTTGAAAAGATCTGTTCTAAAATACTTTTTTGTTTTCAGTAATTTACGATTCCCTAGATCATCAAATCCTCGTGTTACCAGCATGAAAAAAAAATCTTTTAAGAATGTTCTTTCACTTTAAAAAAATCCATAATTGTTATTTTTTATAAACTTTTTACTGTTTCCAATAGTTCTCCAACTATCTATATTTTTGCGATGCTCACTTACAAACATCGTTTGGGATCCCAAGTTGTATGGTGGTTCTTTCTCCTCTAGATACTTATTATCACTCCTCAGGGGAAAAAAAGGATCAACATTTTTCCCTTCAGTGTTTTTACAATGAGATTTTGATAGGGATATCTTTGACACGTGTAGATATAGGATAGGGAATGTAAGATATCTTTGAAAGAATGCTGAAAGCGTTGAAGGAATTTTATCCGCTTACACGGAACGTGTCGAGAGTGTATATAATTAATTTGATAAAAATGTGGGCATTGGATCAGGAAATAAAAGATTTTTTTAGAATGAAATTAACATGTGCTAATTTAAAATAAAATCAATTAATTCCAAATTAAGAAAATTAAATTGGATTAAAATCAGAATAGGATATATCCTTACGTATATATAAGTAGCTGTTTTCGAATTAAACAATTTTTTACTTATTATTAAAGAAAAGATAAGGATGCTGCTAAATTTTCAAAATATACAAATTAATTAAATGATTGAAAAATTAAAAGTTAACCAAAATTTTGTCTTTGTCTCATATAATTTCAAAGAAAATTATCATCTTCATATTTTATACCAGCTGAAATTCAACTTTTTGCCTTTTTAATAAAATCACTCCATTTTCTGATTAATTTTTCCCTCACTATTAATTTTTAAAAGCTTTAACATTTTATTTTGAAATTAAGTAATAAACAAGTATTTCGTTATTACGCAGCGGTAAGATTTTGTCTATACTCTACGACTTTTTTTCAAAAAAAATCTTTTTTATTTTAATGCATAATTTTTGTGATTATTTTTATTCGTTTGAAAATACTAATTTAAGGTGAACTAATAATAAATATCCATCTGTAAGATAGCAAAATTCTTGAGTGTAAATGAATTTCTTAATTGCTGAAGGTCAAAAGTGTGTATAAAGAGCTACTGACGGAGTACATAAAGAAAACTATGGAAAAAAGGCGAAACTATTCATTCAAGAAATGAAGTTTTTTTTATTAATAAAGCTTAACTATGTAATTAATTGTCTCAAAATGTTCTTTAAAACCCAACTTAAGCTTCAGTATTTGTGAACAAAACTTCCACAATATTACAAATATTTATATTTTTTGAAAAAAAATTAGCTGTTGAAGGTTTTTAAAAAGCTTTTGATTCAATTAATTTTTTAATTTTAGATAATAAACCATTTTGGGCGATAAAACATATTTTATGCATTATAACATTTTAAATAAGATTACTTTTTAGATTAAAATATTATACGTAGAAGGACTTCACCTTGATTAACGCCCTGTATATAAACTAGTTCTTTCCTAAGAACAGGTGATTCTTCTTTCATTTTCGAAGCGTCAAGTTAAAATATTCAGAAAACATTATTCATACATATGTTAAATGAAAACCACAATTGACATGTGGGAATTAGGCTACAAATTATTGTGTAGTATCTATATAATAGATGAAGTTATGAATCGTGTGAATGAATTGCATAATGGTTGGATGAAATAACGTAATATCGAAACATCTATCTCTCTTTTCTTTATTTTTTATTATTTGATTAAAAAGTCATCTTGCACAATTGAACAAATTCAGTTATTATTTTTTTAATATTGTAATTCATGTGTTCTTCTTATCTCATTAAAATAAAACATATGTGAAATCGTATGAAGACTATTTATTTTTATTGGTATAAAGGAACTATTATTATGTAACAAGGCAGCATTAGAGTTTTTTTAGACTCTCTGGTATTCAACATTTTGTGCAACGTTGTTATCAGAAAATTTTTAAAAATTACTATAGTTTTCAAAACAGAATGCATTTATACACATTTTAAAACTTTGATGTTTCTCATTATCCATATTTCTGCCAGTTACATTCAGCTTTATTAAAAAATTTTGGTATTTCTCTTGCATTTTTTATAACGCATTGTGAATAACTTTGCATAATTTCATTCAGCTTGAATACCCCACAGAAAATTAATTCATAAATTTTTACCAATATTCAATTGACATTATTATTAAATCCTTCAGTGTTATCTTATTTACATTCAACTAATAATTTATATTTTATTCATAAGAAGCCATATATAAATAATAAAAGTTATAAAAGTACTGCATTTACATTCGAAATAAGTGTCAGAGCATTTCGTATGGTAATCTTAATATAAATAACTTTATCCTCCTAATATGACATAAACATATCATGCAACATCAAACAAACGTAAAAATATATTTAGAAATCATTAAAAGTAACTAAAAAATAATTTTTATAGCACACGTACAGAAATATTTAGAATGCTAACAAGATAAAAAATATGATACGCTCACAGCCAAAACAATCCACTAAAAATATACAATAGAAAAGCTGTTTTAAAATTTGAAAATATACTAACAAGTCATAATGCTCACTATTTCACACTTTAGCAATTATAAGACTCCTTTTTGTTCATATAACTTCAAAACACTAAAACCTTCCCCAATAAATGTCCTACAAAATGGTACAAATATCTGCCATATCTGTTAAATTTTTGGGCATAATGAGTTTTTACTTTCTGTTTAAAATCAAATGTAATGTATACCAAATGTATACAGTAGCTATTGCTATTTGGGTATGCGCAGTTTGAGATTTATACTCATGCGCGCATAAGATAAGGGCTGTTTTACGCGTACCTAAATCGTAGTAGGAAAATAATTCAAATCGCAGTTATAAAATTTCTCTTTTTATTTTGATATGACTAAACCCCCAATAAATGTCCTACAAAATGGTACAAATATCTCCAATATCAACTAAAAATTTCTAAAGTTATTCTGTTTCAAACATACAGACGCTTTCAGGAGATTTCGATTTATATTATGTATAGATAAAATTTGCTCCATCTTTGTTATTATAGACAACAAAGTAGCATTCAATCGTTACCGGTTCTGAAAGTTCAGACCGATAGACAATCAATTTTTAGTTGGATTTGGCTCGAAGTTTGACAAGGGTCTATATTATAGAATTTAAATTTGTGTACTGAATGTTATCTATCAAGCTCTCTTAATTTTGCAGTTATCGTGTTAACTTATATTTGAACATCGCAACAGACAAGAGTCCTCTAGTCCTCTGAACAGATTTTATACAAAATTGGGAAGAAATCTGCGAATTTGGTGCAAAGACCATTTCAGTGCTCTAGCTCAAACAATTTTTGAGATATATTTGTGGCAGACTGACAGATGGACGTTTTTCAGAAATGTGTTTTTCGAACTCTGAGGGCAAACAATTCGTCAAAACCTCGAGTTCGAATTTTTTGAAGATTTTTATATTTTCTCTATTCTATGTATACAAGAAAGTAAAAAAAGCTGCAACTTCAAACTCAATCTCCAAATGAATCTTTTCTAATTGATAAAAAACCTCCATTGTATATTTTTAAGATTTTAAAACAATTATTATTATAATTTGTTTAAATTTATTATTCAAAAACATAAATTAGGACTTACTCGTCAGCTTTATTTGAATTATATCGTAAATTTTATAAAAGCTACATTTATAATGACGAATAGTATTGAAAAATTGTCAGAATCATCATTTTTCATTTTCAAATAATTATTCATTTCATCTTTCTTAATATAACGGTATAGCTTCTCTTTTTCTAAAAACAAAAACAGCTAAAATAATTGTTCTGTGAATAATTTGAATCTATGTCAACTGGAATGTAAGTGACTACCTTCTTTCACTTACTAATTCTAATGAGATGGCGCTAAAAATTTCGCCATACCTGCTGAGTATTTTACAGCTCGCATACATATGCACTGCAGCACAAATTAGAACACATTATGAGCGTTGGGGATTTCATTTAACAGTATAGAATTCAAATAAATTAGCTTCTGAAATAAATATTTTTTCATTAAATGTTTTAGTTATTATCCTTATTGTTAAGAAAACGTGCTATGAATATAAGAAGAGTATATCAAGTGCTTTGGCATTGAAATACAAAAAAAAAAAAAAAAAAAAAACTCAGAAAGGGAAGTTAATCAATTTTCCGTGCATATCTTTGCAATTACTTGTCAGAAAATCAGCAGAATTTGGAGTAATTTATGTTTCTATGGAAAAAAAATTCCATATCTATTTTTATTTTAATATAAGAATATTCAAATTTAAAGAAAATAAATAAGGATTTAAAATAAAGTGCATAACTTCTGTTTTATTTATTAAGAATTTTCATGTTAATAAAGAATTATTATTAACTATTTATTATATTTCAAAATACATCGAAAAAATAAATATCCTTATTTAACATTAAGAGTTTCAAATTTTAATGGCTCATAATTTACATCAATGGTTTTATCATAAATATCAATGCATTTGGATTAATATTAATGGATAAATTTATATTTATATTTAAAACCAGCAGCTACAAATTGGAAAAAAAATTCTCGTAAATTTAAAATAACGACGACCCTTTGCACAAAAAAATTATTGCAAATAGATTTGGGGAGTCATAGGAATTTGTAGTTTAAATATCCAATAATCAGTTCCTAAATAACTAACGTACTGATGCTTTTTGACTAACTATATCCCTGAAAATTTAATATTTTAGCTGATCGCTAAAAATTTTACATTTTTTAATTAAAGCATTTGTCAGGGTCACTAAATTTAAATTTATGTTTATTTAAATTCATTCTTTAATTTGTTTTTATATATTTCCTGTATGGCAACCAAAAATATAAAAGGAGTTTCTTTGGGGTTTTTTTTGTGGATCGGCAACGGGGGGAAAAAAGAGAGGAGAATCAAGATGGCGATGTGATTGTTTAGAATTGTGTGTGATTTAAAAAGAAAAGTTTTGATGTGGAAAGTTGTGAGTTGAAAGAAATGTTTAATAAACAAGATTATCTTTTTTAAAGCTTGAACTTTATTTGCCTACACGTAAGCCACGACATAAATGTGCGGAGAAATAACCCAATGGATTTCGACCGAATTTGAAGAAGTGACCTTTGAAAGGATTTTGAGAATTTGAAGAATTCCAAGATTTCTAATATTTCGACTCTGGTGAAGAGTAAGCTATTTTTATTATTATAGAGGTCGTTGAAAGAAAGTATATAATTTATAATATTTATTGAAGTTTATTTAGAAGAGTTGGTTTAGAAATGGCATTTTTAGGAAGATCAAAGAAGGTAGATTTGCAGTGTTTGGCGGAGGAATTAGAAGAAACTATTACGAAAGATATGAAAGTTGTTGATTTAAAAAAGATAATACTAGGAAGTACGGAGTATGAGGAGGAGTTTGTGAAAGAATTATTAGAAAGAATAGTTAATGAAAGTGAGGAAAGAATTAAGCGACAAAATGAGTTTGAATTAGAAAGGAAGAGACAAGAAAATGAGTTTGAATTAGAAAAGAAGAGACAAGAAAATGAGTTTTTATTAGAAAAGTTGAAGATAGAGGCATCGTTTGTGAATAGTGGTGTTGGAAGAGAAATGAGTTCTCAAAATGAAAGGATGCAAGAACAAGTTGGATTGCAAAGGTTAATGCATAACTTTGATCCCAAAGAAGGTGATATAAGTTTTTATCTAATATTATTTGAACGACAAGCAGGAAGAGTGCAAATTAAAAAGGAAAATTGGGTAACTAATCTAATTGGACTATTGCCGTTGGAAATGGCGAATTTAATTGCCCGGGAACCTGAAGAAAAGGCAAACAATTATGAGCACCTGAAGAGTATATTATTGAAAAGATTTAAATTGAGCCCGGAAGCATTTAAAATAAAATTTAAAAGTCATTGTAAATCGTCTGAAAATACTTGGCGAGATTTTGGGTTTGAGTTGACGAATTATTTCAACGAGTGGATTAGGGGATTAAAAATTAATGATTTTGAAAGTCTGAAACAATTTGTTATTGTGGAGCAGATGAAGGAACAGGTATCGAGAGATATTCAACAACATTTTATTGATTATTGGAGTAAAATTATTACAGTTGATGCTCTTTCTGAGAAGTTAGATGAATATGAAAATGCAAAGCAATATAATAAAGCCTCTTTGTATCCATCGTATAGAAATTTCCGTCAAGAAAAACAAAGCTATTTTAATAAAAGAAATCATATCTTTGGTGAGGAATATAGACAAGAGTCGAGTAATCACAGGAGATTTGATAAGCGAAATTCTTTCAAAAACCCAGTTACGTGCTTCAACTGTGGGCGAGCAGGACATTTGGTCAGATTTTGTCGGGATAAGAAAGAAGGGAGAGGAAGGACTGAGGTTAAAGTGGCGGAAGTAAAAGTTCTGGAAGAAAAAGAGAGCGAAAGCAAAGTAGTTACTGCGAGATTCAACAGTGAGGTTGTAATTGAAAATCAGAAAGGGGTTGCTGTTCAGCCAAAGATGTCTGATCTTAAAATAGTAAAAATTTCATATGGAGGAACTGAGTACGAAGCTGTTGTAGATTCAGGAGCACAAATAAGTGTGTTTAGAAGCAGTGTGGTGGGTAAAGAAGTAGATTCTAAAGGATACATAATGCTGCAACCTGCGTTTGGTACGTGTTTAAAGGCTGAATTAAAAGAAGTGGAAATTGGATTAGTGACGAATTCGTATATTACACCTGTAATTAAGACGATAGTGGCAACTCTGGATGGACTAAATGCTGACATATTATTGGATATGGAAACGTATGAAGCATTGAAGGAACAAAAGAGAATGTACAATCCAACTGTCACAGCTGCTGTGAACTTAAGATCAGATGCTCAAAATGAAGCAGTGAATGTGAGTGTGAATAATTAAATGGAAGAAGGGGAGCCGATAATAGGGAAGTATGATGCTGAAGAGAATAACAGAAATAAAGCAGAGATCTTTAAGAATCAACAAAGGAGGTACAATACTCTTCAAGAAGCTTGAAGATTGGCTAAGCAAAACAAAGGAGGATATGTGTTGGAGGATAATATGCTATACCATGAAGAGATTATGTGTGGAAATAAGGTAAGACAGCTAGTGATTCCTGAAATTAGGAAGAACAAGATACTAGAAATTGCACATGAATCAGTATTTGGAGCACATTTAGGAGCTTGGAAAACAATTCAGAGGATCAAATTCTCATTCTATTGGCCAGGTATGAGCAAGGAGATTAGAGCATATTGTAGTTACTGTCATGGTGTCAATGCAGAAAAGTAAATCGTTCAGTTGATAAGATTCCAATAACACCTGTATGTCGTCCCGAACTACCATTCCAAGTGGTAAATGTAGATCTATTAGGTCCTGTAGAACCAATATCATCACAGGGACATAAGTATATTCTGTGTTTGATGGATCAACATTCTAGATGGCCAGAAGCAGTCCCTCTAAAATCTTTGACGGCTAAGAATACGTGTGAAGCTCTGCTGGAAATTTTCAGTAGGACCGGAATTCCCGAAGTGATTGTAATGGGCAATGCAACTAATTTTACATCAAGTTTAACGCAAGAGTTTTTAAAAATTTTAGGAGCTTGTCCACGCTTTTCAACACCGTACCATCCGGAATGAAATGGTTTAATTGAGAGATGGAATCAAACTTTTAAGAATATGCTGCATCACACTATCAGAGAGGAAGGAAGAAGTTGGCATAGACAAATACCATTTTTACTATGGGCTTATAGAGAAGTTCCAAATGCAACGACAGGTGTTCCACCTTTTCTGCTGATGTATGGAAGAGAACCAAAAGGTCCGCTGGCGATATTAAAATCAGCTTGGACTGGAGAGATATTATTACCTCTAAACCTGAAAGGATCAGTAGAGAATTATTTGAAGGAGTTAAGAGGAAAGTTAGAGGTAGCAACAAGAAAAGCAAAATTGACAAGTGAGGTACGACAAAGTAAGTACGCTGAATATTACAATATTAGAAAGAAACCTCGAGAATTTATACCAGGAGATCAAGTGCTTGTATTAATACTTACTCAACCAATAAACTTTATGCTAGATGGATAGGTCCTTTTGAAGTTGTGAGGAGAGTAAAACCAAATTCCTACTATTTAAGGATGCCTGAAGGGAATTTAAGATTGCTCCATGTAAACAAGATGAAGGAATACAAAGCAAGAATTCAGACTGTTGGAGTGGTTTATGATATTGATGAGGAATTCGGTGAGATATACGAAACACCAAAACTTTCAATAGCTGAGAGAAATGATGAAGCATTAGAAAGAGTGAATGTTGAATACCTAACCGAGACACAACAAAAGCAGTTGAAGGATTTACTATATCGATACAAAACGTTGTTTTCTGGAGGAATTAAACGAGCTAAAGTTGGGGAGCATGTGATAAAGTTAAAAGCTGGAGAGGAAACCATGAAACCCAAAACTTATAAGATACCGGAGAATTTGAAAAGAGAAGTGGATGCACAAATCGATGAATTATTAGAGTTAGGATTAATTGAACATGTAGTAAGTGAAATAGTACACCCAGTAGTATGTGTTCATAAGAAAGATGGAACCATAAGGTTATGCATAGATTTCAGAAGTTTAAATGCACTGACTGTACCTGATGCATATCCGATGCAGAATATGATGGAGTTGAATTTCTTAGTAGGGAAGAAAAATTTTATAACGGTGCTAGATATGTTGAAGGGATATTGGGCTATACCAATGGAAGAAAGCAGCAAACATTTAACAGCTTTCCGAACTCACCGAGATCAGTATCAATGGAATGTATTACCGTTTGGATTAAGGAACGCTGCTGCAACTTATCAAAGAGCCATGTTTAAAATGGTCCAACCTATATCTGACTTTGCTTGTGCTTACATTGATGATTTAGCAGTATTTTCTGATACGTGGGAGGAGCATATGAAACATTTGGAAGAAGGTTTCAAAAGATTGGAGTATTTTAATTTCTCAGTAAATTTGGACAAGTGTGATTTTTCAAGACAGAAAGTTAAATACTTGGGACATGTAGTGGGTTCAGGTAGGCACGCACCTGATGAAGAAAGAATAAAGGCGATTCAAAACTTAAAATCTCCTAAGACAAAGAAAGAACTGAGGAGTGCATTAGGATTATGCAATTTTTACAGGCAATATATTCCAAACTTTGCAAAAACTGCTTTACCATTAACAGAACTTACTAAGAAGAAAGTGCCGAATGAAATTCCATGGAGTAAAGAGGCTGAAAAAGCATTCAACGAGTTGAAGACCGCATTGTGTGGAATTACAGAATTAAAAGTTCCTGATATAGAGAAACCATACTACTTGCACACGGATGCCTCGCAGACAGCAGTGGGGTGTTGTCTAGACCAAATGGATGAAGGAAACAAAGTACATCCAATAGCTTTTGGAAGCCAGAAACTGATTCCAACACAACAGAAGTGGTCTACAATCGAGCGAGAAGCGTATGCTATTATTTGGGCTTTGAAAAGATTTGAAACTTTACTTTGTGGAGCTAAGATCTTCTTGCTAACCGATCATAATCCATTAGTGTTTCTTACGAGTGCTGTGCCCCAATGTCCAAGATTGCAGAGATGGGCGTTAGCCATTCAACGCCATGACATCGAGGCAAGTCACATAAAAGGGTCAAAACTAAGCAATGCAGATGCGCTATCTCGACTGTAAATAGAAGAAGACGAATTAGAACTTTATAGAGAATTTAAGAATTTTTGGAACTTTAAAATTATTTATTAGTAGGGAAAGTCTATTGATAAGTGTAAATGATGCGACACTTATTATTTTTTTTTGCCATATTAAATCTTTGGATCTAATATGACTCTGGGGGGAAGGTGTCAGGGTCACTAAATTTTAAATTTATGTTTATTTAATTCATTCTTTGATTTGTTTTTATATATTTCCTGTATGGCAACCAAAAATATAAAAGGAGTTTCTTTGGGTTTTTTTGTGGATTGGCAACGGGGGGAAAAAGAGAGGAGAATAAAGATGGCGATGTGATTGTTTAGAATTGTGTGTGATTTAAAAAGGAAAGTTTTGATGTGGAAAGTTGTGAGTTGAAAGAAATGTTTAATAAAGAAGATTATCTTTTTTAAAGCTTGAACTTTATTTGCCCACACGTAAGCCATGACAGCATTTTTTTTCAGAAGCAAGTAAAATTATAAAACTTTATTTATAATTCTGAAAAGTAAAATAAATCAAAATTATACTGTCATCATAGTTGTCACCTTAATCGAAATGAGCTTCATATTTCAAAGCGACAGACTAAGCAGAATTAAATTAAAATGCTTCTTTTTTCAATTTACGTTACAATTCATCCTTAAAAGATTGCATCTTCATATTTATAAGTATATAGCTCTAGGGAATGAATGGATGCAAGTGTTCGCTTTTGAAATACTGAACAAGTTTTAATACTTGAAAGAGAAAAATATTTTCTTCGTGCTTGCTTTCCCTGAAGTATTTATTATCGGATCTCACGTTTTAGAAATGCTTCGTAATGTGTGGAACTTAGAAAAACATAGAACCTACATTTGCCATCACGCACAAGTGCAATTTAATAAGGAAACACATAAGAATAAATGTTGGCTCTGCTCTCTAGCAGAATTGGTTGAGTTGCTCTATTTAATCATTTTACCAGCTGTTCTCGAAACTTCTTTTTCTCAATCAAACTTTACAATAGTTTGATTCTCCAAACTGTTTTAATTAGTTGAAATCAGATTAAATAAGTTTGAAAAGTTTTGTTTGCATAAAAGCAATTTAATATAAAAATTCGAGAGAGGAATATATTACACAGTACGTTACCTTTCTTACTTTTACATGCATATTTCCTTACCACTGAAATCATTTCAAAATAAATCTTTTAGACAATCCAATTGCATCGAATTTTAAATTTTCTTGATAAATCAAAAGGTAGTTTTAAAATAAAGTTTTATAAGAAAAGGTATGAAAAAAATAAATATTACTAACTGAATCTGCACGGAATATCTCAAGAAAAATGTGACACAATGCGTTTCTTTCCTTCATAATAACAAATTAACTAAGAATTTCGTTCATGACTTCAATGTCTTTTACAATATATTTTTATATTTCTGGTCCCAAATGATGGTGAATGTGGTCCAAAAGAACAGTTTATTGCTCAAAATGGAAGATATCTGGATAAGACTTGATTCAACACGAATTGATAAATGCACATCTAGATCTAGTGTGCTTTAAGCCAATGATACAATACGTGAAAATGGTGTCCAATGAGAATATTTATTTTTATACCTCCGGTTTGAATACCTTTATTGGCTTTTGAGCTTTAAAAACATAGATTGGGAAGCCTTGTTTTCACTGAGTAGCACACTTGCCTATTCGTATATACGCCTGCTGCTGATCTATAACGGACTCATAACCTCTACCACAACTTTATGTGCTGTGGAAATTCGAATAATCGGCAACAATGATCTACCATTTGTAGTTTATATTATGTCAGTTGTCTGCAGTTTAGAATAACGAATGTTGTCTCCGATGGTCAATTTATAGCTTCAAAAACGGTAGCTTTGTGAGACAAATCAAACCACAGTATACGCCCGAATCTCCGCAAGAAATGAAGTTATAGAACTCCAATCTATCTGGCATTTTTGTTATCCGATCACTTTTCGCCATATCAGGCAGAATATTTGGGAATTTAATGTATACGAATTCTATTGTTGAAACGTTATCTAATAATAAAATTCTTTTAGCAAGTAAACTGATTCTGTTTATTCCACTTTCTCGAAACTGCAGTTTTCTGTTGAGTATCGCTGTAAATCTCACATTTAAGTTTGCTCTGGATTTCTAATGCCTACTTAAAAATTAATACTCACTTTTTTCATATTGTGGTTAGCTTTTTTTTTTCATTTCTTAAAAGCTTTGATCATAAAGATAAACTAATTTAACTATATAATAATTAATTGTCAAATTCAGAGGATTCTTAAAGGGTAAAAATAGTGAAAAACTCAGGCAAGCTTATACTTATTACAACACACATGTGAGAAATGGATAATCCTCACGCCAGTGTACTCAGGAAATTTTAAATGAGATTTTGCTCCCACGTGTGGACAGGAATCCTTGATGATTCACTCTTGGCGCTGAACTTACTTTTGGATTTAATGTCCCTTATATTTTTTGAAAAACGTCTTGTCTAAAATGTTAAAAATATGCCGTCACAGTACAACAAAACAACGCATGTAGTTGGTCCCTGCAAATTTTGGTGATAAAGCCTGCATCCAGTAGAAGATATCATAGCGAAAATTGACATCAATACGGCAAACATCAAAAGTATACATGGTATTTCCGAGCACTTCTAGAAATCTTTTGTATGCCTTTATAACATGTGTGTTGAGATAAGAATCTGCTCCTTCGTATGATTTTTGAAATAATTAATCGAATAATCTTTTTATTATTGTTATACTTGTTATCGATCCAGTGTGACATCAAACCTGCATGCGTTTTATCACAATCCCCACCTTTTTCAATATGGATCACGACATCGTTCCATTACAATTTTTGTTCCTCTTGATCTATACTTAGAATAAAGCTCAATGTGTGTGTGTGTGTGTGTGTGTGTGTGTGTGTGTGTGTGTGTGTGTGTTGGCGCTCTACAGGCCAGACCGTTGGACCTACAGCTACCAAATTTGGTACATGTATACCTTGGAGGTTCGGAATGTGCACCTCGGAGCCCTTTTTTCGAATTTTTAATTAGAATTTGAATTAATTAAAATTTAAGCGAAATTTTGACGTTTTTCCGCTATAACTCCCGAAAATATTATCGGATAAACATGATTTTAACATCAATTTAAAGATAAAAAAAATTAGCTTTCTAATAGTATCAGTATTTTAACATTTAACTTAAGCTTCTATTTGTAATGAATTTTTAAAGAAGCATTTCAACTATATTTTTCAACAATATATTTCGGACAAAACAATAAAATTTAATCTGCAGGAGCACGTTACGAGTGGAAGGGGAAAAAATATCTTTTATCAATAGGTTGCCATCAGATAGATAAAAACTCAAATTAAATAAATAAATTATTATTGCAAATTAAACATTTAAAAATGCAATTTTCAGCACGTGTCTGCATGAAATGAAATAAATATGAAATATGTTTTTTCTTTTTTAAAAAAAAGGAAATGTAAAGAATTTTTTGTGACTTTTACAATATTATTAATTAAATAAATCAGCTTTGTTTAATAATAGAAATACATCTATAAAAAAGTCTAAATGAAGTAAATAGCTGCATAGTATGTAGCACGAGTCTATAAATGCTTTAAAAAATGAAGAATATTTAGCTTTTAATTAAAAAGAGATGAACTTGTGATATCAGTGTTTTAATGTGTAACTCAAGCTTCTATTTTTAGCAAATTTTTAAAGAAATATTTTAACCTTTTTTTTCGAGCACGTGACTGGATAAAATAAAATAAAACAATGCCGGAAGTTCAAATAAAAAAAAACTATCATAGCAAATCAAATCTAAAGAAATATAACTTTCAGCATGTGATTGGATAAAATAACATAAATATAAAATGAGATATCTTCTAAAAAAATAAATGCAAGGCAATGGATTCTATGATCGTTTGCAATAGATATATAATTAATTCCATAAATTATCTTTATTTACAGTAAACCTGGTTGAATTTAGACAGGATATGCATTGAAATCCCGACTTAATGGCATATTTCTATAATCGTTTGTAATATCTGTATCAGTAATTCAATAATTTTTCCCCTTTTTCGCTTTTTTTAAAAAACATATTTAACATTTTAGCAACATCACCGAAAAAAACATTTTTAATATTTTGGAAGCATAATCGATAAATTGTTAGAGCATTAAACTCAAAAAGTTTTTTCGAATAAAGTTACCGACTCTTTAACTACTAATAACTGAATCTTTTAACTTTAACTATTTCTTAAATTTTGGCTAATGAATATGTGATTTAATTGAAAATCTTAGAACGCATTACTCATGGCGAACCAGCTGGTCGCCAAAGGCGGCTAGTATCTAATAAAGCCCATTTGAATTTATCTGTTCATTAACTGAACACACTTATGCAAAACGTAATGACATATAGAAGAAAAAAATCTCTTTATAAAAAATCTATTGTATAACCCTTCCAGATCGCTCCTATAGCTTTGCAAAGTTAGTAATCTTTGAATCAGCTTTGTCATGAGTCAATTTGTAAAAGGATAGATGTGAATATCATTTTACTAAAAAAAGCGTTCGCATGAAAAAAAAAAGAAATTAATTGGATCACCTTGAACTGTTATACAACACACATTATATCGTGCTTAGATAAAGAAAAATTATTTGTGGATAAATATATTAACGCAGATGTTGTATCAGATGACATATTAAGCAGTTTTTTGCAGAATTCTCTACTTGCGCATTTTTTATGTCGACTGAAAACAAAATTTACCATCGTTATTCGTAATAAATTTGGTCGTTGGAAATTATGTGGAAAGAGATGTAAAACTTCGGTGAGATTCGTTCATTTTTCTAACAATAGAACACAAAAAAAACTATGAGAAAACAACGAGATATTTTTTAAAAAGAAAAAAAATAATTATGATATCAACAATCTGTAGCAAACATGCAAGATTCTGCGTTACTTCAGATAGTTGTATGAGATAAACAATTTTACAACAACATGGAATGAAACTTCATAGTTGATGCTGTAGCGTTTTTAAAACGCATTTATATAAGTAAAAACATGATGAATATATAATGTTAAATTGATGCAGAATAAATCCATATGATAAGTGTTGTCTGAGATGTATCTCATTATCCCATGAATATTTCCAGTAAGTCCAGGATATAATATAAGGAAAATTTACTATACGGTGTTCATTTCCTTAAATCTTCTTTTCAAAAGATATTATTGATCTAAATAAATTATCCAACACTTTTTATTAAAAAAAAGTGATTTCAAAACTTTTCAATTATTTTCATGCTAAAATAATTTCTCAGAACAGCTTACTGCATTTATACTGAAAACTCTTCATATGAATACAATAAATTTTGAGACTTCAACTCTCTATTGAAATCTTTAATGATTTAGCATTGATATGAGCATCAACAATAGATATCTATTTTCTATAATTACATCAGTTGAATCATTTGCATATAATATAATAGATTAATTACATGAATAAATTGCCGTTATGTCGGCAAATTATTCATGTTAAAAGAAAGAATTATGTGTATAAAGTATAGATAAATTAAATATATGCTAATACTAAATTTATAAGTATAATTCATAAATTCTTCAATGGTTGCATTAGCGGGTTTTTTTTTATTTTACTTTTTCATAAACTTAGTAAAGAGAAAGTATACTAATCATTGAAAAATTCGAACTGGGGTTTTTTACGAATCTACACGTTTAGGATCTTCCTTAGATCAATAAACACATTTTGGCAAAAAGTCCGTCTGTCTGCCTGTGGCAAAAATGATTTAAAACCTATCCGAGGCAGATCATTGAAATTTGTTATGCTGTCTCAACATGAAATTTGCTGATTTCTGTCAAATTTTGAGTAAAATCTATTCAAAGAAAATCTATATGACTGATTGTTCGAATATAAGCTAATATGGTTATTAAAAAACGAAATGACCTAGATAAATAAAACTGGATGAGCAGATTTAACATCTTTAGTGTGGACACTTGTTAAATTTTGTGACAAATCCCCAAATGGAATGATTGTGTTTGAGTCGTATTTTCAGAAACAGATAAATGCGATAATTCAAAGATGCAATGGTTTAAATATATCAAATTTGATTTGAGATTTTATGACTATAAGTGTAATTTTATATAATTTTTTTTTTCAGTAGGGTAAAAAAACTTGCTTAAAACATAAATTGGAATTTTGAATGTTCTTAATTTCATTCCAGGGATTAATACCCAAATAATTCATCAAGGATCATACTATATATTCAGTAAAAATTCTAAATTCAAGTTCAAAAATAATTCGTTGCTACTGTACTCCAATGTCGATTAAAGCGTTCTCTATTATAACAAATTTATTAAATAGTTTACTTGAAAGTAGGGTGGTGGCCATTCCTACTGGTTTTACTTTTTAATAAACAATAAATTATTCTAGATTAACTAATTTAGCTCATTTGTGATTCTAAGGTATTCTTATGTCATTAATGCTATTCATTTAATAGACATGATGGTTCTTAAGTTTTCCCCTGATGACAAAATTAATTGCAAAAAAACTGCTACAATTCAGCGTATGATTGTTTCGATGTATTTTCCAATCGACTTTTTAGTAAAACCTTTCATTTCAGTAAATTTTAGTGTGGGTTCTCTTGGTAGCGCGTGGAGTGTCAAAGCTGTATTACGATTCTTACCAATTATTATCCAAAATTTCCATTGCTTCACTAGATACAACATCTATGATCCTTAATTTAAATATATCAATATCTTCAATTGCCGTTTCAAACAATGTGTCTTTATGTAACTCCAAATTTAGTATTGAACTATAATGATCGATTTAAATCAGAGGTGTCCAAACTTTTCGCGGCACGGGCCGGATCGAAATTAGATCCATGTTATACGGGCCACATGTATATACAAATTGAAAAATATCATTGTGAGTAAAGTAGCATTAAGTACTATTAATTTATACTATTTTATTGTAACTTGAAAATACAAAATACTAAACAAACAAAGTATAATTATAGAATTATTTTATATAAATTGAAATATTTTCATGCAACTTCTAATGCGAATGATGAAACTATTTTTTTTTTGTTGTTGTTGTTGTTGAAGAATGTGTTTATAGTTTATAGTTTGTTCGCACACGTAAGTAGTCCCAAACATTGAAATGAATTTACGAGCAAATTTCTTCAAAAATTTATCAAACATAAAATTTCTTTCATGTTTGAGTTACCGAAATATATTTTTTAATTTAGTCTTATAACTTAACAGCGCGATAGACATTTGTGTTTGGTCAAGTACAACAACTCCGTTTTGTTGGCCACGTAGTTTTTCGATATACCTTGATGAAAATGAAAAGATTTGGGCGAAAACATCATTATGTTTTAAAACCCTCCGCGGGCCGGATAAAATCACTTGGCGGGCCGGGTTTGGTCCGCGGGCCGTAGTTTGGACACCTCTGATTTAAATTAATAGAATGAAAAAACACATTGAGTTTTTTTTTTTTCATTGTTGCATCATTCTGATTACAATCAAATATAGAATCACTGTTTCTACATTAGTCACGCTATTTCTTTGAATTAAAAATTCAAGAACGGTAATATCCCACAGCAAAAAATTACAGTATTATATATATAGATTATTTATAGATTATTTTTTAATAATTATAAAGACTATTAACAACGAAGACATTTTGTTGCTAAATTATTTTCTGTTTAAAGAATCAATTGCATTATAGTATTCAGAATTCGGACTGTAGTTGACTATCAAACCGAAATACAAGGTTATAAGAGAAACAGTAATAACTTGCAATCTTGAAGTAATTTCTTAATCATTGAATTCACTCTAATTACTTATAGTCATTTTATGAAAATGATTATAAGTTATATTTACCTTTCCTTTTTCCTTAAAAGAGGAATTCTCATACTTTCTAATTAACACTGAATAAGATAGGTTTTTTGAGTTGTGATCAAGTTGTCTGTTTTTCCAAATGTACTAGAAATTTAAGCTCATTTTGCTTTTTAATGGATTATAAGGAGCGATCAAAAGATTTTAAATGTTCTGTTGTTATATAAACTGCTTCACTTAGAGATCACGTAGATACTGAAGTTAATGATTATATAAATAACTCGTTCTCTTGTTTTGAACTTCATGATCTGACGAACAATTCCCAGTATTAAAGCAGCCATGACCCTTAACCCTTTACGATTGTACCACACTCGTATACGCATTTTGCATCCTATTTATCTCGAATTACTTTACTTTTGAGCTTAAGGTTAAAATAAAGTCATTCATTAACGTTGTAATTTGGTTTGCAAATAGTGAGAAATTTTTTTATTGTTCAAATATTGTATCAATTCAACGTTAAATCAATATGGTAATCTATACTTATAATAAAGCTCAATGGGTGTGTGTGTGTGTTGGCGCTCTACAGACCAGACCGTTGGACCTACAGCTACCAAATTTGGTACATGTAACCTTGGAGCTTGGGAATGTGCACCTCAGAGCCCGTTTTTCGAATTTTTAATTAGAATTTGAATTAATTAAAATTTAAGCGAAATTTTGACGATTTTCCGCTATAACTTCCGAAAATATTATCGCACAAACATGATTTTTACATCAATTTAAAGATTAAAACATTAGCTTTCTAATGGCATCTTTGTTTTAATGTATAACTTCAGCTTCTATTTTTAACGAATTTTTAAAGAAATATTTTGACCATGTTTTACAACAATACATTTCGGACAAAACAATAAAATTTAATCTGCACGAGCACGTCAAAGGGGAAAAATTAGGTTTTATCAGCATGTTGCAATCCTATTGACGGAAGTTCAAACTATAAAAAAAACTATCATTACAAATTAAATCTAAAGAAATGCAACTTTTAGCACGTGACTGGATAAAATAAAAGAAATATAATATGTGACATTTTCTAAAATAAACAATGAACGAGCAAAGGGAAAAAAATAACTTTTATTAAACTGTTGAAATCATACTGACAGAAGTTCAAATTAAAAAATAAATTAACTATGACTGCAAATTAAATCGAAAAAAAAAGTGTAACATTCACCACGTGATTGGATGAAATTAAATAAATATTAAATGTTATGTTTTCTAAAAAAGAAATACAATACAAAGGTTTCTATGCTCGTTTGCAACATCTATATCATTAATTTAGTAAATCAGTGTTACGTGACTTTCGAAGTTTAAATATATCTGGCAGAGAAATTATAAAGAGAGCAAGGCACATAAGTATTTAATTGAAAATCTTAGACCCCATTACTCTTGGCGAACCAGCTGGTCGCCAAAGGCGTCTAGTTTGGAATAAACACAACAAAGCAGACTAATAAGATGACTGCGAAAATGAATAATTAAGGAGATTTCACACTACTTTATCAAAGCAAGTATATCGGTTTGTCGATACTCAGCAGAAAGCACTCAGAGGATGAATAAAGAGTAAATGTAGGAAAGGGAGGATAATCTTTTTAGAGTTGCATAAAATTCATGACTAATAAAAACAACTGTAAGCAAAATTCATTTTCTATTAGACATTAGTGATGGATGAACAGTAAATGTTGGAAAAAGAGAATAATCTTTTCATGGCTATGAAGAATTCACGACTAATAAAACAATTATATTTTTAATTAATTTTTATCAAATTTTTTTGCTTTTATTTAAAATGTTTAATATATATTCTAAAATCATAGTTGCACAGAACTTTGTATGATTGGTTTCTTTATTTGATAAAATTTTACTAACTTTTGTAATCAGGAAGAATTTAGAAGTAATTTTCATAATGAATGAATATAAATACTTTAAAACAATTAGTTAACTTTTAATTAATTAAACATGAAATTTCTAAGAACATAAATAATAAGAATATAGGAAATACTTAAAAGTAACCAATTTATTCTTTGCAAACATGAATTATTTAACAATTTAGGTATAACAAACATTCTTTGATTCGATTCTCTAGATCAGCTCATTAATTTAGGTAAATGTGTTGAAGGATTTATCTTGGGAAATAGATTCCAATGAATAAAAAAGGAATATATCTCATTAAGAAAATTACTTTATATTTCCTTCACGAAAGAAATGTACTTTAATAACACATATATGAAGTCTTAGAAAATGCGCTCAATATCATCAGTTATTACAGAGAAAAAAATACGCTTCATTTCTCTGAAACCTGATGTCGAGGTCACCATCATTCACTTCACTGCTATAGTCACATGTTCTGTTGTTTCTATGGAAGGGAGAATAAATTCTACTTTTTTTATTATCTATGACAGAAGGAATGTATACCTAATCATCATTATTATCATTTTTACTTTACGAAGAAATTTAGGAAAAATAGCGAGAATTATGTATTTTGAATAAGTCAAAAATAATGTAAAAAATCAAATAAAAAAATATTAACATTTGAGTAAGAAATAAGGCAATAAATTTATAAACGTAATGCATTTCTTCCGTAATATGCATTTCATCGAACGTAATTATAAAACATTTTATAATATACATTTGTTTACATAATTAAAAAATTTTACCTTTGATTATGAATTATTTTTTTTAATATAGAAGTCATTTTTTATAAATAGTCAATTGTGCATTAATTATGAATGGCGTTATTTTTTTTAATCAAGAGAAATATGAAATCACAAGAGGACTTAATTTGTTGATTTAAATTTATTTATTCTATATTTATTTAGGTGTGAGTATTCTATTTTTTATCATTTTTATTAAACAGGAGATGCGATTTGATCCCTCATATAAATATTATTCATCATCCAAATCTCAACGTAACTGCATCGTTCTTTTAATTAGAATTAAATTAAAATCATGCAATCATAAAATTAGAATTAAATCGAATTAAAATGCGCTTTTAAAATGTGAAATGCTTAAAATTAAGGCAAAAAATATAAAAATCGCAAATTATTTCTTTTATTTATTTCCTAAATTTCGCAATGTTCCTCCTTGAAAATTAAAGTTCACTTATTAAATTAAACGTGAAATAAAAAAAAAATAGAATAAAGTAAAATCCAGTTTTTTTTCTTATTCAGTCGTAAATTAAAAATCCCTTACGCAGCTTTAACAAATATTTAAATTGTAATAATCTCATCAAAATATTATTTTCTTTCGGAATAAAAAGAGTGCAGTAGAATTTATTAAGTGATGTTTGAAATTTCATCTCGAACTAGTAATTCAAAATAATAATCTTTTTATTAGAAATTATGCAGAATAATTTCCTTTTAATTGAACATTCAATTGAAATAGTTGTTGAATTATACTTTAAAAATTAAATTTTAATTGTCATTTTTTAAAGACTTAACTGCTTAAGGTAACCGACTACGGTCGAAGGAAATTTTTTGAAAAATTCGATTTTTTTAAAACTATTTTTGGTTTTTAGATGTATTATCAATTATAAACACTAGAGATACAAAAATATTATTTGAAAAAATAATATATTTTGAGAAATAGGAAAATGTGTAGTAAATTTTAATGAAATTTAACAAAAACGGTTAACACTCTTCACAAAATTGTAATGCAACAATCCTATTTTTCTTTGTACACAAGTTATAGAATACAATGATGAATGAAATGAACCAAAATCTAAGAAAGAATTTGAGATGCAAAGAAGTTACTGGTAAAAATATACGTATAAATGCATTTTTTCCATAAATTCATAATTTCCATAAATTCCATCATTCGCCTATAAATGAAAAAGTATTTCACCAACAATAAAACTTTTGGTTCATTTTATTGCCTATATTATTAAAAACACACGCTGAAATTTTTATGTAAATACCTCTGTTAGTTTTTGGGATATCATGTTAATGGTGGATAATTTTTATGAAAATTAAAATTAAAGTTAAAGACAAATTTTAGCTGAAAAATAATTGTTTTAAAAAAATTCCTGTATATAATAGATTAGAACTTACTTTTCTAAGAAAAAAAAACAGTGTTTGAAAGAGAAAAGTCTGAATTACAAGAAATAACACTTTTTTTAAAAAAAATCGCCAATGTGGTCGAATACCGGTGTTTTTAGCGTAGTCGGATACCTTAATCTTTACACTTTTGCTTCACCTTAATTCTGTTTATAGTATTTTTTAAATTATAAGTTATACTTATTTTAGTATTATTTGAATTCTTAGATATATGCATATTTTCGGAAGCGGAAATATTATAGGTTTAATATATAAATATAAATTAAATAATTACTTTTTATTTATATAATATATATATTTAAATGTAAAGAAACATTTAAAAAAACAAATGCGCTACTATAAGTTTCAAAGTTTACATTAGAAAGTTTTGCTAGTAATTGACAAAAGGAGAGTCGTGAAAAATTAGTAAGGGACGAAGTGCAAAGATTATTACAGGATTTAAAAAAAGGATGATAAGTAATTCCATACAAAGCAATCAATGCTCAGTTGGGAAATATGTTTTATATCATCGTAGTAAATTAAAGCGCGCACAAAACATTTCTGTGATTTACGTCCTACAATGTTGTTTGAATCAATTTTGCATCATTCTTTTCTCACGATTTTCTGTTAAGATTCCAGATCTCTATGCATTATATTATTGAAAAAAAAAAGAGAAGAAAAGAAGCCGCTTTAAGAACCAACCATTAAATAAGCAGAATATATTTCACTTTTGTTATTATTTTATATTGTTTGCTTTTGATACAAAAAAAATCAAAAAATTAATTGAACACTCAATTTTTTTTAACCTACTCTATTTACACCTTTAAATACTTATAAGTAATCTAAGCACAATATGTTTGCAGGCACTTTCAACGAGTTTAATGACCCCTTACCTTGAATCTCAATTCTCCAACGGGTGGTTCAGCGAAAAATATTCCTAAGAAAGCTGCCACCTCTTTGCCGCTGGTGAGCTTGAGGATTTTCCCACGGATGCGGCCACTCTTCGTAGTGACCACTGGATACTCGCTATCTTCCTGCCCCAGCGCCAAAACACACAGGTAGGAGATGATGACAAGGAGCAATTTCATGACACTCTTTGGAGAAGAATTCTTTGCAATCCTTCAAGTTGGTTGGCTCATGAGGGTTGTGGTGGTTCCGAACGAGAATGGGGAGGAAGGAGCAGGTGGTTGCTAAGAGACGGTTGCCTGGGGGGCCTCGATTAATCGATTGGGCTTGTTGTATACGAAGGTGGGTATGGGAGGGGGAAGGATGCAAAAGCGCGCGCTTTCTCTCTATCTCTCTCCCTCTCGCTCGCTCTCACAGGAATGATTGAAAGTAGTCGAAAAATGCAAATCCATCAAATATTTATTTTTCTTTTTAGCTCTTTATCACCTTTCTCCACCCCACCCTTCTCTCTCTCTGTCATAGGACTGCTGTCGAATTTTTCCCCGTTTTTCTTTCCATTTCTTTTTATTTATTTATTTATTTTTCGGTGCCTTTAAGGCGAAGATTCTCTATTAATCTTTCATATTAAACGGTAAATTGATCAAACGGAACATTTTTAATATTGCTGGGTATGAGATGAGGTATTCGGAAAGAAGTTTCATCGGCTTTTAGGTGAGTAAATTCTTAACGGCAATGGTATTTTAGGCATCTTAAAATTTTTATTTCAAAAGACTAAAAAAAGAAATGAAAAACGAAAACGTACAGGAGTTTATATAAAACGTAAGCATAAATATGATTATATTTAGTGCAGGGAATAGATCTTGTTGATCTTAGAATGTGAAATTAAGATAATTAAGTGCGTTTTCCTCATTTCTTGCCTCTTCTGCTTCATTTAATTACGATGTTCAGTTTAAAGTTCGCTATCATTAAATCTTCGCTATCACAAATCTCCTACTTCTCTTAGGAGATTTGTTTTATCTGTCTCTCACTGTTATATAATTTTACATCAAATCATGCTTGATAAACAATTAATTTTTTAATAACATTCATAAATCATTAATCATTATAGTTTATTAAGCCGTGATGACATTGTACACCGAGTTTGGTATTTATTGTTTAGAAACAAACTGAAAATCTTTTCCTTAAAAAATTCATGCTGAATGCTCGTCTAATATACAACTTTATTCACAATAAAACTTTTATAATTCGAATACTTTCATATAATGCTAATATGTTGTAAAATCTTGTAGAACGCGTTTTTATTTTCAGTGCAACTAAAGATAACGAGACTCTCATTGCCTTAATAACTTCTCTGACGAATAAAAATAGGAAATTATGAGAAAAAAAAATCTATGAAAAAGGGAAATCTCTACATTTAACTAATTATTACCGGCAAATTCTATCAAATATATTGACAACGAGAATGATATTATTTATTAGTGCAATAAATTATTTAATCATTAACTAATTTTACACATCCATGTTTTGTGAAATTATTAAACTGTAAATACTTTTTAATTAAAAATATATATTTTTATATGTTTATAATTAAAAAAAAACTACAGTATAAAGTAGAAAAATGTATACGCCTACTTCACTGTCACTAAACCCCCTTTTAAAAGGTGAACAATAGGAACAAAAAATATATGCACGTGATTCAGAAGTTCATTTCTAAATCAGTTAAGCTACTTTCTATTTTATAATTAGTTACTTCGTAAGATAATTAATTGAATAACTTAAATAAAACCTAACTTCAGCATTTTTTTTTTTTACAAATCACCTTTGATTATCGTAAGAAAATAATTTACAAACAACTCTAAAGAGAAACACCTGTCTTTCTAATGCCATCAATTTAGCTATAGTGTGATGTTTCCTTTAACTTTCAGTAATTATTGAAGAAACCTGATACTGAATACCCTTTTCTACCAATCTAAGGTAAAAAAAGAAATCAACACCATGTGATGTTTTTCCAGTCGAGTATGCAAAGATAAAAAAAGAAAGAAAAAGAAAATAATTTCTTGAGTTATTTTAATGAAAACCTTATTATTGTTTTGAATTTGTAATATTACTTCCATGTTATCGTTCTTTGTAAGGAAGATAGTTTTTCAGGTATAATGATGGGTACTGAATTGATACCGAATCAATAACTTTGGCCTTAGTGGCAAACGTGACGACAAATTTGGTAATTTAGCACCAAAAGTGTCCCGGAATATTCCAGAATTCTGGTACCTGGTTCACGGAGGCTTTCAAACCAAGAGAGAAGGTGTCTATCAACAGTCTCAAGATCCATAAGTAATTGAGCGAAGTCTTTTCTTAGAGTGGTGATCCCCTGTGTTCTCTATCTGAACATTCTACGCTCTTGCAACAATTTATTACCGATTTGCTGATTGTAGATTGTTTTCGAACAGAATAAAGTGCCGCTATTCATTACTAAGCATATCGGATTTCCTGTTAAACACCTCAAGAGGAGGTTTCAGATTTTTTCTTAACGGTATTTAGGAAATTCTATTTCGCCGTAACAATGATCAGAATTCAAAGTTTACAAAGCTCCTGCCAGGCCATTCAAAGTCCGAAATAAGAAGCAAAAGAAAAAAAGGAATTTAGCTGCTTAATTCGGACAGAGGGTTAGACAACACAGCAACCAAAAATCAAGGAAAGGTTAAAAATTAAAAACACTTTTATTAACTTTCAAAATATGTTTAAAATTTAAAAAAAAAATATTTATACACCAAGAAATTGGGGGATATCAGCTAATTAAAAGTAAAATTTCGTTAATATTTTTGAATAAAATATAAAATTTTAAGAATTAATAGGAATATCAAATTCGATCTAGTGAGGATTAAAATCCTCATAATTTTTAATCGTCTGGATTCTCTTATTTTCCAAAACCATTAACATGGCAACTGTTCTATATATTTTAAAGAAGGTCTCATGTTGATAGTTGATTCCTTGATTTTGGTAGGACAATTTTTTTTTTATAAATTCCTCTACATAAATCAAAACTTTTGAGTTACTTAACATGTGCTGGTTACGGAACTTACAATGGCATCCTAGAATGAAGTTCAACAGGAACGAGTTTCCACATTTAGTTGTAAAAACTGAAAGGAACTGAAAAAAAACTAACTATGAAGCACTCATATCTCTATATCCTTACCTTAAATCAACACTATATTTTAGAATCTATTTTCATAAGGGTAGTTAAAAACAAGTCATTTCTATTACCTCCCCCCCCCCCGCCAAAATAAGGAATAATAATTTCACTCTCTCCATAAAATAAAGTTAATAGAAGCAGAGAGAAATGAAATTCTTCTAAATTAATAGATATGTTCGGCGTTACTCAATACAAAAACAATTTTGAATCGGTATACTGATAACGGTAAGTTAATAAAACACTTTTTTTTATTTCCCCCGCCTTTTAATCATTTGCGGTTGCTCTCCCATGTATTTCCTAGCAATCCAAAACGGTAGTTAGACTCTTTTTCTCTTTTTTTTCCGGACTTTGAACCACTTGGCATGAATCTTGTAAGCCTTGAATTCTCATCATAGCTACGGCTGCTACTGAAGTTCTTACATAACAAAATTTTCACTGCCATCCTTCGAAGTAAAATTTTATTCTCTTTTGTTGTTGTTTATGTTGGAAAACAACGCACAGTGGTTCTTCTTTTTCATCTAAATTGTATTGCTTTGATAAGAATGGAACTCTACAACTTTAACGATTTTATGTACTAATAAGAATTTTTTAATAATTAATTAAAGTTAAATTATTTATCACATAGATAAGATAATTTATGCTCTTTAAGATAGGATATAAACCACATTGTAGTGTCGCTTTATTCAATTTTTTACTTATGCATTAAGAGGAAAAATTGAATATCTTTGAACAACAAATAGTTAAATACTAATTTTTTGTCATAAGTGCTTTTACTACATAATAAAAGGAAATTCCGGATATATATTTCTCATTTACTAAAATGACTCCTTGTCTATTAAATTTGCATTTAACAACTGTCTCGGCACTTTTAAAAAAAAATTAAGAATATAATGATTTTCAAAATAACGAGCATTATATTTTTATGAATGAAAACTTTTATTTCCCCTTTTTGCTTTTACAAAAAGAGAAAAAAAAACCTTTGGAATGAGGTACTATGACAAATGGCTTTTCTTTAAGAACCTGAAACTTTTGGTCATCTTTCAAAGAAAATTGAATCAATTACATGGATCACAACACGTTAAACTAATTATGATTCATTATTTATCTTTGAATAAATAAATGTCTTTTTTAACAATGCGGTTATTAGGGGAGCAAATAGTTATTAATTTCCTTACTCGCAAGGTCAAAAATTTTACCCTAAAATCATGTCGGTGAATTTCAGTAAACTTACTGTGATTTAGCAATACTGAAGGCTTATTTTACAAGTAATTTCGTGAAAAGGACGTGTATCAAATAGTACTTAACAAATAGAAGCTTATTTTTCTGTATTATATTTATAAACTTTATTAATATTACACTGAAACGTTGTGTATATGTGTATGCTAATTGCTTTTATACATATGCTATAATATTCATATGTTATAAAGCTTTTATAATATGCAATACATATATTATATATAATATATGTATTACATATTTTGCATTGTATATGCGTTTGTAATATATAATGCTTTATCTAATACAAAAATAAAGCGTTGAATTCTACTTAATGATAATGAGGTTTCTATGCATTTTCGAAGTGTAGAAAAAAATTAATTAAATTTCAAATCAAAATTTTCTTGTTACGTTCGTTCATTATAAAGTTATATTATATATAATTTATGTGAAAATTCTATCTGTTTTTCATTAGAATTTCGAAGAATGTTTTATGAAATCTTATTTCCATTCATTACCATTTTTCCCCCCGAAACATGTTATTCGGTATATTTTTCAAATTTCAAATGAGATATTTTTCGCTCTTGGAATTCAATTATTTCGTTCCATGTTGTTTGAAAATTCAATTTTTTTATCCCTTTAAATTAAAATCCTATTCTAAAATGCCATGTTAAACAGTTTTTTTAGTTTTTAAAATTAGTCTATCTGAAATGGACTTAGATAGATAATAATAATAGAGATAACTATATTATTTTTGTTAAAGAATAGCAGTAAACATAAATTAGAGTAACTTAAGTTAACAGTAAATTAAGATTTGAATTATTAAATATGTGTTTCAATTAAAACTTTGATTCCATAGGCCTTCAACCAATTGCATTCAATTACTTTCTTAAGTTGTTATATATTTATATAATATACAATATTTATTTTCGAATCTATTCGAAATTTCATATTCTAACATAAATTAGCATCACTTAAAGATCTTATTTTTGAAATCATATAAGTATCACACCCTAAATAGCCGTAGCCTTAAAATGCTTATCAATTAGCCAAAAAATCCCGAATGAGAGAATTTGTAACCATTCAAGAAAAAAATAATAGACATAAGTTACAAAAATAAATTTTAAGGCATATGTTTGCAGATTCCTTGCAAACGGAATTAGAATAAGGAAAATTACCCTTCACATATTTATTTTACATAAAGTAGTATTGATTTATAAGCAATAATTCATCAGCAAAAATCTGTTCGCAACTGTCGATGGCCCGTTTTCAAGCTATTTCGAAGGATTCAGATTGGCCGACTCTAAAACTGTGCGTATAGTCATGAAGGTTCAACTATACATAGACCATGTCTCCTTATCCTCTAATTATCCCTCTTATTTCAAAACTCCTTTGATTATTCATAAAGTAAACTAGTTTTGAATCTCCTGAATTTAACGATTTTAACTTAGTTCCCAAAGAAGCAGAATATTCAACACTTCAGGCAGTACAATGAGCTTCTGCTTTATCACTGAAACCTGAATTCATCATCATCATCTAGATATGAATCTAATAGAACATTGAACCTTCACGGATGATGCTTCCTTTGTTTAAATATCGTTTCGAAGAAAAAAAATCTCACAATTTTATTCAAGTTTCCTCATTATATTAATTTTTTTATAATATAGTTTCGGTATGCTAATCTTAAAACGTTTATACAGTAAAAACAAAAACATGTAGCTTATCTACTATAATTCTCTACGGCAGAATTTTTTCAACTTTTAAAAAATTCATGCATTTTTAAAATTCTTTCTTTCTAAAAACCTGTTTTAATTGATTGAGCCGTGTTAGCCTATATACAAAAGAATTATAGGTTTCGCTCTCTCCTTTGTTTCTTTAATTTTTTTCACTAAATATTGAAAACTTATCATTGGTTTTTGCATATTATGTTATTCTCGATAATATACTTACCCAATTGGTTTAATATTTATGTATGTATTTGAATTGGATTTTTAATTTTTTATGGCGCAAGAGCCCAAGTTGACCATGTTGAGCTGAAACAAGCGGTATGTGTATATTGCCATACGGTCTGTTAAAGAAAACAATTCCTCGAGGTTAAAATACAAGCAACATTTTATGCTTAAAAAAATAAAGCACAGTGAGTTTAAATGATAAAGATCTTAAAATTATGATCCCAATTCAAATTAAAGATAAAAGATATTCAAAGACAAAAGATATTCCTGTGAGGATATTTTTCTACCAATTCATGAAGCTGCAATGTTAATGAGTTAAAAAATCGCTTACTGTGTAAATGAAATTTAAGACACTAGATTCAAATGTGTAAAACTATAAGACTAACACTGCAGTTGGAGCATATCTGTGTCCGCTCACCAAACCAAAAGTGTGTGTATTTGGATTTAATTTCTCTGGCTAAATCACTTAAAACTTTGTATATAAATTCTCTAATAAAATTTCCGTATTTGCTCTTCTACATCAATAAAGTATACTCTGTGAAAAGAAAAAAAACTGATGCGAAATAATAATTAAGAATAATTTTGATGCTAAATGTATCGTAAGTACTAAAAACAATTCTATTCTTTTAAATTTTAGTTCTAATAAATTCAAATATTTCTCCTCCAGGTTCCATTTTAAGAACTTATCATTAACTTTTTTTAAAAATTATCGCTTAAGACATTTTTTTTTTATTTATATCTATCGCAAACTGATCAAGAACGATCTAAATACTAGGAAAGAGGATGTGCCACGGCATGCTAACAATACCTACATACTACTACTGATTAAATTGAAATATAAAAGTAATTTTTCTAGTTTAAAAAAGTGATTTTATATTTTTATTCATCAAATTATTCAACTGGAAAAAATAGAAGATAAAAGAAATAAAAAATATTCAAAACATTACCTACTTTTTCTTTTAAAACAACATTGAATTTTCTGTTCTTATTTATTACTAGCCGCCTTTGGCGACCAGCTGGTTCGCCATGAGTAAAGCGTTCTAAAATTTTCAATTAAATCACATATTCATTAGCCTTGAAGTAATTCCGGTTATCAATTGGCCTTAAATTAATATTTTCTTTAAGATAATGGATTCTAAAAGAAAGCGTTTTTCTAATAATATTCTTTTAATTTTATAAATCAGTCAGTTTTAATGATTGATTTAGAAGACTGATTGATGTAGCAACTTTTATTTAAAATATTAATAAAAATATTTTGTAAAAGTATGGCTTACAGAGCAAAGTATGAAAAAATCTTAAACTCATTATTCATAAACGCATTGTTTGATTCAAACTACATAAAATGTAATTATTTACTTCATTTAGATCAAATTATTAGTATTAAACAATATTTATGCCTATTAATAATATTTTACAAATTGGCCATTGGAAAGGAATTTGAATGCATATCCTGTATAAATAATTTATTCAATTAAGGATTTAAATATTGCAAATGATCATAGAATCCTTTGCCATGCATTCATTTTATATTTATTTTATTTTATCTAGTTACGTGCTAAAAGTTGCATTTCTTCAGATTTAATTTGCAATGATAGTTTTTTTTAAATTTGAACTTCCGTTAAAATGATGGCAACACGGTTATAAAACCTAATTATTTCCCTTTGACGTGCTCTTGCAGATTTTATAGAAATCTTAGCTTTGTATTTATTTTTTTAGAAACTATCACATTTTATAATGAAAAAAAAATATTGAACTAATGATACAGATATTGCAAACGATAATAGAAATATGTCATTAAGTCGGGATTCCAACGCGTATCCAGTCTAAATTCGGTCTGGTTTACCGTAAATAAACATTTTTTGAATAAATGATTTAGATATTACAAACGGTTACAGAAACCTCTGCTTTGCATTTATTTTTTTTAGAAAATATCACATTTTATGTTTCTTTTATTTTATCCAGTCACGTGCTAAAAGTTGCATTTCTTTAGACTTGATTTACGATGATAGTTGTTTTTTTGTTTTTTTGAACTTCCGGCATTCTTTTATTTTATCCAGTCACGTGCTAAAAACATGGTTAAAATATTTCTTTAAAAATTCGTTAAAAATAGAAGCTTACGTTATAAATTAAAAAAACTGATATCGTTAGAAAGCGAATTTTTTTATCTTTGAATTGATATAAAAATCCTGTTTGTGCAATAATATTTTTGGAAGTTATAACGGAAAAACGTTGAAATTTCACTTAAATTTTAATTAATTCAAATTCTAATTAAAAATTTTAAAAAAGGGCTCCGAGGTACACATTCCCGACCTCCAAGGTATACATGTACCAAATTTGGTAGCTGTAGGTCCAACGGTATGGCCTGTAGAGCGCCAACACACACACACACACACTGAGCTTTATTATAAGTATAGATTATTGTTAGAGGTTGTAAATCTTTAGAGGACAGCTGAATCTCTTAGTTATAATTAAATTAAATCAATAAAAATTTAAAGTTTCACTTTGTCTCAGAAGTTATAACTGCCTTTTCCATTAATTTTTCAATTAAAATTGTTTGAAAAATAAAAGGTAAATTTCAATTGAAAATTGAGAATTCCGAATTTAAAAAATGTTGTTGTTGAAAGAAAAAAATTGGCAATTCAAGCTTATTACTATCCGTGTTAAAAAGACAAAAACAATAACAGAGAAACAAAAAAGGAAAGGGAAATCATCAAAAGTGAAATAATAATATGTATATATAACGCAAAGAACAATGGCATCAACATAACAGAATTTTCAAAATAACAAATGCAGACATATAGTTCTATATTACATATATTCTCTCTCTCTGTGTGAGTATGTGAGTGCGCGTGCTCGCGTGTGAGTGTACGTAAGTATATGTGCCTGAATTTGTATATGTGTGCATGAGTGCCTGTGCTCTAAAAGTGAGCAGTAATTTCGTTTTTTTGTTCTTTCTGTAATATAATGTAAAATATTTTGGTATATATCATGGATATGGCATGAAGAAACAGACCAATAATGTGCTGAATGCCTAAGAACAATGTGCTTGATTTATAAAAATGGAAATAAAATAATTCAACATCAGATTTATACCAAATATTTTTCTTCCTGCGCTCAATTTCTTCGAAGAGGTTTTGCACATGGATTCCATAAAAAGTTCGATGCTGTTCGGAAAGAAAGCAAAGTTTTGATATAATTGAACAATAATATAAATTTACTTTCAAAATTATATGGTAAGTAAAATTTAGTAGCATTTAGAATAGACAAAAAATGAAATAAAACATGAAACATACTACGAAAAGTTGTAAATAACTTGTCAAAACATCTGTATATATCGTTCGAAAATTGATGATGAGAAAGGATATGAAATAACATCATTTTACATCATTCTACTTTTTAACATAATGGATTTCAAACTTCATATTCAGTCGTATTCCGAAGATCTATTTTAACTTCATCAGACAAAAATTTAAATATGATCTATTAAGATCCTTTGGTTATCTTCAAATTGATTTCAAGATAAGTAATCCTCCTTTTTCTTTTCAAAATTTTTGGATCTTTTGCATTATTTTTGAAAATATGCATCTCAAGAAAATATTATTTATTAAATTCGCCTCCAAAGTTCTTTTCAATAAACAAAAGAGAAGATATTCTCCGAATCTTTTTCGCATACTCTATATAAAGGTGCCGTAAATTAAATTGTAGGTATTGCACTAGACAATGATATCTGACAATTTCAGATTTTTATTTTCAGAAAAATGCCTATAAAAATTTTATTTTGACAAGTATATTGAAGAAAACAGAGCATACAATTTGGACATTTTTTGCTACTGATTGAATCCATATTTTGACATATTTCAGTATGACAAAATATATGACATATATTTTGACATATATTCTGACATATTCAGTATGACATATATTCAGCTCAGTATGACAATTTTAGTAAAAAAAAAAACTTTTATTAAATTTCGTTTAATTTAATTTGAGTTTTCGAATAATCGCGTTTGCAAAAAAGTACAGATCGATGGATTGTCAACAGCTTGATTGATTTTGTACCAAATATATTAAGGAACTAGACGTTTGATGCTCTTAATTTTTCTATTAAATTTAAGTTTTTAAAGTATTGCAATTGTAGCTCTGTATTAATTCTGATAAAGAGCCAGACATAAATTCCTGCATAGATTTCATTCAAAAGTTTATAGAAATCTGCAAATCTGGCGTAAATAACATGTATTAAATTTTGTTCAACTTTCTGCTCATACTGAGCTGTTGATTTATCATGTATACATGCTGACAGTGCATTTCCAAAAATGTGCTTTCCAGATTCGGGTGAAGTATAAAACGCGTAGATTTGTCAAAATGTAGGTTTTTGATGAATAAAATACTTTTTTTTTGTATCCTTTATATACAAGGTGATTAAAAAGGGCAAATATAATTATGCATTGTAATTAATAAACTATTCTATTTTTATAAAATATATGAATAAATATTCAGAATATATTTACTGATTACTTTTTACATTTCTTTAAACTAATTTAATTTTTTATTCTGGTTCAATTAAGTGATTTGCTTACCCGTTATAGATTTATATTTAGAGAAACTTTCTCTTAAACAATAATAATGTATTAAACGTCAATAAACTATTAATCTTTTCATCACAAACTTTCAATTTATATAATCATTCCTGTACAAAAAAGAGCTAAAAAAGAACAACTGATTGACCAAAATATTTATCTATTCAAAACCACCTATGGGCCTAAAATCTAATCTCAAATCGACTAATCAACCTGCTTATGTAACAAACAAATTTAAATGCTAAAAAAATACCCCATTCTATTTATTATTCGAGATTTCTACTATTTAAATGAGGAATAAAGTTAATCATCCTCCTTAATATGAAAATAGGCAAAGTTTCTCCCCAAAAGAACCTATAGAAAAAAATAACTAATATAATAACTAATAAACCAGTGATGTCGGTTTTCACAAAAAAGTCTCACAAACGTCTCTAAAAATGTCTCTTGACAGAAAACGATTTACATTGGCTTACAATAAATACGAAATATTTTTAGCATGAATTTAATAATTTTACTGAGTTTATCTTGTCTGCTTAGTGTTGATTTGGTAATCAATCCCTGGCAGACTGTTAATAATATCCAAAAATTGAATTTTTGTTTTAGACACGCTTTTCTCAGCCTATTGAACCAAAAATTTGACACAAAACGACACTTGCAGTCACAAAATCAAATACCAAATTTGGTATATTTAATCATTGCATCTTTCAATTATTGCTTTTATCTGTTTCTGAAAGTACGGTCTGACAAACAGTCAATTCATAGTAGGTTTTGGCATAAAATTTGACGTGTCTGCACTATAAATGTTAATTCTGCGTATAGAATTTCATTATTCGAACTCTTTCTGTTTTTTTTAATTATGTGTTGACTTATATTCAAACAGATGGACTTCCTTTGAACAGATTTTACTCAAAATTTGATAGAAATCTGCAAATTTTATGTAAAGATCATATACCAAATTTATAAAAAAAAAATTCTAGCTGAAGACGTTTTCCTAGTTAACTTAACTTCAGGGAGTTCTAAAATTACAGATTCTACAAAATCTCGAATTTGAATTTTTTGACGATTTCCATGCCCTCTCTGTATTATGTATACGAGAAAGTAAAACATGTAAAATATTAATAGAGGTTCAAAAGTATCTTAGCTCTGTAAAGTGAATTTTGAAAAGAAATTTTATTCGAACTCATCAAAGAAACAAACATTTATTCAGCGGAAAATTCCAGTTTTCAATTAAAAAATGAAGTTGTCTTACTACCCCAAAGAGTTCGTATCTCTTATATCTGATGAAGAGAATTAATTTTCTTAAATTTAAAAGACAAGGCAAAAGAATCTGAATTTTTTTATCTTATCTTTTATAAACAATACGCTACTTTGGTATATATTAGATCCTATCAATTAAAAATTGGATTAACTAAGTATTTATGTAATTTGAAATGAGAAACGAGTTATTGGCCAGTTGTTTATAAATCATTGAAACAAATTTTTATTAAATAGCAAATAACTCAGATGTATTATTTCTATTTCCGAAAACTCATTAAAAGAAACTGTTTTAAATCAACTTTAATTGGAAATCCTATATAAATTTAATTACAGCATATTACTTTTACTCAATTCATTATTCCCACAGTGACATAAACGTGACTTCATACTCAACTGATAACGACTTAATCAACTCTATAATTATTCGACACGTGTATTTAGTTGACATATGAACAAATAAAATTTTGCAAACCTCGTTTGCATTATCATTACTTGTTAATAAAATTCTTCTTTTAATTAGGGCAGATTTTATTTTAAGATATAATTCAGAATTTAATGTTATGACAATGACTCGCCAAATATTTACATGGCCGGAAAGCAAATATGATTGTGATTAAGAATACCTTAGTGATTGTGATGTAAAAAAGAATTATAAATTTATTCCAATACATTTTTTTATTTGTCAGAATATTCCTTATAGTCGTTTTTATGAACCTATTCAGAGCTCGCAGCACATTTCTTTTATCAAATAAAGGAATTTAAAACGTTGATCACGAAGAGATTACTTAAATTTTAGAAGTAAAAAAAAAAGTCTCGTGTTATCATATCAGATGAGTTTTGTACCTTGTGGAGCTGTATCTTTTCAGTATTTTTTATTATTATTAAAAATTCATGAATCCTAATTGCAATTTGTGAAGGCGCGTCAGCGTGTTGCAAAATTCGTGAATTTTTTTATTATTATTACATACCATTTTCGACAAATTTCATCACACAAACGACTCAAAACACTCAAATGATAATTATATTTGATTACTCTAGCCAATTAATAAGAATTCATAATGCAAAATACCATGACAATCAAAGAAAACAATCAGCATCTATTTTGTTTCACTTTTCAAGGACCATTCACTATTATTGATCTGTTTCTCTATTAAACAATAGATCTAAAATTTCTCACCATTAATTATGAATTTTAGGAGGAATTGTCGCAAGAAAGTAGCTCCCGGATTCTCGAAAAATTTTTAATGAATTTAAAGTTCTTACAGAGAAGCTAGCCTCGCACTCCTAAATGATTTTTTTAATTCCTTGATAAGAAATATATAATAAAAACTAGTCCAACAACTTTTCTTGTTATCTCACAACCATTTCTAAATACCCCTTCCCTGACCTTACCGATATCTTGATTATTAATAATCTGATCGATGACTTGATCAAAATAATTCAAGCGGATTCTGAAAACCTATGATGGATTTTCAATCATCTTCAAACTTTTTATAGTAATCTATACTTATAATAAAGCTCTATGTGTGTGTGTGTGTGTTGGCGCTCTACAGGCCAGACCGTTGGACCTACAGCTACCAAATTTGGTACATGTATACCTTGGAGGTCGGGAATGTGCACGTCGGAGCCCTTTTTTCGAATTTTTAATTATAATTTGAATTAATTAAAATTTAAGCGAAATTTCAACGTTTTCCCGCTATAACTTCCGAAAATATTATTGCACAAGCATGATTTTTATATCAATTTAAAGATTAAAAAAATTAGCTTTCTAACGGTGTCAGTGTTTTTAATGTATAACTTAAACTACTATTTTTAACGAATTTTTAAAGAAATATTTTAACTATGTTTTTTATCACGTGACTGGATAAAATAAAAGAAAACTATGCCGGAAGTTCAAATAAAAAAAACCTATCATCGCAAAATAAATCTACAGAAATGCAACTGTCAGCACGTGACTGGATAAAATAAAATAAATATAAAATGTGATATTTTCTTTAAAAAATAAATGCAAAGCAAAGCAATATCTATATCATTAAGTCAATAAATCTTCTTTCTTCTTTATTTACGGTAAACTGATTGAATTTAGACAGGATATGCATTGAAATCCCGACTTAATGGCATATTTATGTAATCGTTTGCAATATCTGTATCATTAATTTAATACTTTTTTCCCCTTTCTCGCTTTCTTTAAAAAAACATATTTAATATTTTGGAAACATCAGCGAAATTTTCTTTTTAAATATTTTGGAAGCATACCCGATGGTTCAAACTGACTGATTTATAAAATTAAAGAATATTATTAGGAAAAGGTGTACTTTTAGAACTTTCCGTCCATCATCTTAAAGAAAATATCAATTTCAGGCCAATACATGCCCGGAATTACTTCAAGGCTAATGAATATGTGATTTAATTGAAAATTTTAGCACGAATTACTCATGGCGAACCAGCTGGTCGCCAAAGGCGGCTAGTAAAAAATAATGTAATATTTAAATATAAGTTATTTTCGATAAACAGTTAATTTTAAAAGTTTTTTCCATTATTTTAAATTGTTTTGTAACAGAAATTTCATTGCGAAGGAAAATTTAATGCATGTTCTTTGCTCATAAGCGTTTGCCATTTAGTATAGTTAAGAAATAAATTATTTTCAGACAAAACTTGTTGGAGCAGTCTCACTTAAACTTTTGTTGCTTGTTCTCTAATAAAGATCATCTTTATTAGAGAACAAGCAACCACTTTATTCCTGCATAAATTTATGTATCTTGAGTAAAGTCATGAATGTTACGAGTGTTCAGCGTTTTTATTTCTACTTATATAATTTGCGTGCTTTGCTGTGTAGTAAAGAAAACGATTCCAATGTATTAGCTGCATATACATCGGTGAACAATAGTTATATAAGATCGATCTCGGGCATGAATCTGATGTGGGATTTTAGGCAATTTTCTGTTTATTAATTGTTGATGTGCAATTAGTATGCAAGTACCAAAAAATATAATAAGTATTTTAAGTACTTTTTTTCCAACCGATCGAAAACAATATTTGATATAGAATTACAAATGTAGTCATAAGAATAACTCTCACTATTTAAGTTATTACATTTGAGTTTTGCTGCATTTACCGAATGTGCGGATCAACAACGGTCTTTAAGAGATTTGAATCAAAATTTGAAAAGAATCTCCTCATTAGATGCTAAAACTGTGAACAAAATTTCATTTAACTAATTTTTTTTGTTTTTTTCAACTATCGCGTTTAAATGTGTACAAATTACAGTCAGATAATAAAACGTGACGATGTCAGTTCCACATTCGATACAGATTTACATTTTAAATTTCTCAATCTAATTGTTTATGTTTTTCAAAAAGATTTCATTCAAAATTTTATTTTAAAAAACTATAAATACAAGTTTTAAATACGTATACTAAATTCCATCTATCAAGCTTTAATAGTTTTTATGTTATCCATTTTACAGACATGATTCCAAAAATGGGTTTTTTGATTCAGTCACAACTAAAATATAGATTAACCAAAATTCCAAGCAGAATTTTTTGACGATTACAACACTTTTTTTTGTATATTTGTAAAAAAAATACTACTTATTTATACTAATACTTATACTACGTTCCACTACTTACAACACCTTAAAAGTTATTTCAGTTCCAGTTTATTAAAATTTGTTCCAAGTTTTCCGATTTATTAAAAAAAAATCTATTTTAAATGCTGATTATTTAAGGTTCATAATTTGCAAAAAAAATATTTTTCTTAATATTAAATAATAGGGAAATAATTTAATTTATCTTACTTTAAATCACCTTTTTTAATGAAACTACAATATAATAGATTTTTTTTTTTTAGTTTAATTGAAGCCACATTTTAAAGAAACAAATCTATAAATTTGTGTATCTTCAAAATTCAGAATTTTAATATTTTCTAGAATAGATAAACGTTTGGCAAATCAAAATACATGTAATATAATTTAAAATTTTAAATTAACATTTTTTAAAAGTTAAAATAAATTGCATAAATTTAATTTAATATAATTGGCAGACTTCAAAGTAAAATTAATATAATTTAGACATAATAACATAAATACAAAAATAAACAAAAAGCACATTATACATAAGTACATAATATAATCTAACATAAAAAAATTAAGCTATTGTAACTTTAAAATGAATAAAAAAGGGCGCAAAAAAATTGATTATGTTTTCTAGGCAATGTATGATTATCAGATTTCAAAATATTGTTTTTTTAGCAATTAAAAAGAAACAAGTGTTTTCGATTAAAAATCTATCATTTGGTGCATTTGGAAATTTTATTGTCATTTTTTAAATATTTGCATATTTTATTTATTTATTTTTACTGTTATTTATTTACTTTGCTTTCTTACCTTTTCTAATAGTTTATAAAAATGTTCCAAAAAGTTAAGAACAGTCTAATCATTACTTTTAATAGAATAATCTAAAAATGACATGGATCAAATATTGTTTAGCTTCAATCATCCTAAGAAACCATTTCATTATCATTTCACAACACAATATTTAGAAATTTTTGTGAAATATAAAAGAGCATTTTAAATAATGAGAAGACTTATCAACTTACTAGAAGAAGAATATTATTTAATGAAAGTTCATGTTCATTAAAATACCACCAGAAAATTCTCCAAGTTTCAAAAATAATCGAAATACATGTTTAAAAACTATTCAATATTCATATATTTCAAAAATAATTCATTTGAGCAAAAATAATACAAACTTGTGCGATTAACTCTTTGAAACTTCATATTCGAATTCTTTTAATTTTTAAAGAATAGATTCAATTGCAGAAGTATTTTTCAAAAATAACGATTTACTCACAGAGAAAGAGATCTACAGTGTGGATTTACTTTAGGAACATTATTTAAAGGCTGTCACTGGTAATATTCATAAAATTTTTATTATTCTACAAGGATAAAATGTATAAATGAGATGCCAACAATTTAATATAAATTTTCACAAGATCGAAATATTTAGCAAATGATTGATAATTCTTTTAAAGTTTATATTCTTTGAAAAAATTTTAATCAAATATTTATTTTATTATGCATTTACTTTCATGTAATAATTTTTTATAAAATAGATCGTCTCATAAATTGTTATTGCTGAAAAAATAACACTGCTTCAGTTAATGTTCTTATTGATTTCTATCATAATTAAAGATATTATTCATTAAAAAAATATTGAAAATTTTAAATTTGGATTTTGAAAAACTGTTTACATTTCCATTGAAAAATGATATAGCTCATAAAAATGAGAGAAAAATATTCTTCAAATACATGTTTGTTTAAAAACACTAAAAATAACATTTTATATGATTGCAAACGATATTTTTCAGCGTAAAATTAGACTTGAAATCATGCAAAAAACTTTTACAGTAGAAAAATAATTTTTATTATGACAAGTGTTTGATGTTTTAATTTTGTAAAGCTATGTCCTCAAAATTATTTTAAAGTTTGATCTTTATGCATGACTTATTTTTATATTTTAAAGATATATTTGTTTGTCTTTTTGTTAAAGTTACCGTCCACTTAATTTATTTTTTACATGAATATAAATGTCTATGTATTTTACCAAGTTTCATTTATATTTTTGTAGAAACTGGAAAAAAAGAAGAGCAATTTTTAAAATCCTGCAAAGCATTCTTTATCAATGTAGCAATTTCTAAATCAGATATCATCAAAAAATTTCGAAAGATAATTCTTGATTACTTTTTTATGATGCACCATGTCATATCAGTAGGTAATATATTAATGAACTCGGTAAATCTGAATAATTTATTTTATATTTTTGAAAATAAAGATTATCTCCTTCTCTGTGATATAACTGAGGGATAATATTGCTGTTAAGAATATTAATCTAAGATTTAAATGCTTCGATACTGTCTTGATTTTAATATCTTTGAAATAAAACTAATAAAAAAAATATAAATAAATTCATAATTATTTTTTCTATATTAAAAGGTAAAAAAAATAGTATAAGACGATTTTTGAATTCATAATGCTGCTCCGTTGCCAGAATTAAAAAGAATTAATTAATTACGCTTTTTTTTTACTCTTTAATAATATAAAAGTAGAAACTCACTTTAGATTCCTCAGAATAAGAATTTATTCATTTTAAATATAAATAAAAGTTAAAATGAAATCTACGATTGCAAATTTCAAGTTATCATGTGAGAATAATATTATTTTTAAGTCATTATTTTTCTTAATTAATTTAAGTCCTTAACCAGTTTAAACTGGTTTCGAAACAATCACGAAATTTCTATTTTGGTCTGTATTATTTCTATTTGGTCCCTCTCCATCTCTCCTCTAATTTTTTTAAACTTTCATTTTCAATTTTTCTTGCTGGAAAATAAAGTTTTGGAGCTCGATAGATTTTGAGATTAAAAAACTCCATCGTTTTTCTAACTATTGAAGCATACTTAATCTGATAGTCTCCTGATTGTTTTAAACCGGTTTAAACTGGTTAATGATTTAAATTAATTAAGACAATTTTTAAGAATTCAGAGAATGAGTAAGTTGGATATCAAGTTGTAACTTCAGTTGGTGATAAATCGTCAAATGTGACAACCTCCTGCATTATCTTCTAATAACCCTAAAAATGATATTCCAAATGATAAACTATTTACCAATAAATTTTTTAACACATTAAATTATATAGAATTTTTATGTAAACAATATTTTTGTAAACACAAACTGCTATTTTCTAATTTCTGAGATCATAAAACAGTTCCATAATGGATTAAATTTAGGACAGGAATTAAATTCTTCAGTTCTTCTCTTAAATATGAATGAAGTGATATTTCCTACAGGTGGAAAATGAAAATACTTTTATCGAAACTGTTATTAAATGAGAGTGAAGGTGTTTTTTTTTTCGCATATCATACAAATTTAATTATTTTATTTCCTTCGGAAAAAAATTACATTCCATAAAAATAACAGCTATGATGCCATAGTTCTACGTTACGTTTTTCAAAAGCATCTGCTTTCAAAGAAGCATGCATAATAATAATGCATTACTGGTAAAAGCAGGTAAAAAAGTATATGCGATTAAAAGATATTGATGAATATTACCATTTATGCTTTATTCATTGCCTACACGATTTCGAGCTTCAATTATTCATTGCCCTCAATAATTCAAACCGCTTAATCGAAACAACATGTTCTTACACGACAAAAATCATCTTTATAATCATACAATTTAGGAATTAATTTAAACGGGTTTCCGTTAATTTTGGCAATGGAAAATGGCCAGCAAATGAAATTAAACGGAATTCACTCTCTTAATTTATTCTAAATGTAGGATATCAGCTTTAATCACAACCTTATAGCTATTTTTATAATATTATGTGAAAACGCATATTTAAATTTGCCATTTTTTTTAACCTGACGCATTATTACAAATTTATAGCTTGTAGAATTATATTTAAAATAATTCTTACACTTTTACATTCTGTTACACGAGATGACAAAGAAAAAGTGCTTAGAAGTTTAATTATTTGGATGTGAAATAAACTATTTTCCTGAAAAGAGTTTTAGTGGTCTCCCAAAAACTTGCCCACATATTTATAAAAATGTTATTCCCCTAACCCAACTCTTAGAAAATTCTGGTTTTTTAAACGAGACTTTACTAAATACTATTACATACGATTTGAAGTCCATTGTGACTGTGAAAAATTATTGTTTAAATTATGTACAAAATATATATTTTTTAAATTTCTTAAAATAAGGGGGAAATTTTCGATGACAACTAAAGTGGTGTCATTAAAAAGATAATATTTTGAAAAAGTAGTGCCACATTTTTTGTGCTTAGTGTGTTCGAGATTTACCACTAAAAGTGGCCAAAAATTCAATTTTTAATTTTGCTTGATTTTTATTGGGGATTTCAAAAAATTGCTTTTTAGTACTTATTCCTATCCTCCAAGGAATATGTATGCCAAGTTTGATAGTTCCATGGTAAACAACTGCTATATAGAGACCTATAACACACATTCGCTTTTATCTAAGTATTTTGGTATTCTACAGAGTCAATCCAATGCAATATATATTTTTTATTTTAGTTATATTTTAGTTAAATTTAGTTTAGTTATATTAACGTCGTGTTTTAAAGCAATACGAGAGCTAATTTTTGTTGGCCGCGTAATTGTTAGCCGCGGCCAGATGACCAGGACGAAACTTTGGTTGGCAACTCCCTCTCCAAACTTCCATACTTCATTAGCAGTTGGACGTTTAGTGAATTTAATGTACACCTGGCCTACTTACACGACGGTTCTTCGGTGGAATCAGGCCTCGGACACTTCTATTATTATCATTAATTTATTTCAGCTAGAATTTTACTATATTAGAAATCAAGCGAAATGTCTATGTTTTCCGTTGATATTTACTGAAATTATTTCATAAAAATTATTTTTAGATTAAAATTCAAAGAAAAGATTATATTTTTTTAATAAAATCTGACATTATTTTTTTCTCTAATTTTAATAAATTTTTGCAAATATTTTTAGTGTATTCTTTAAAATTATTTACAATTAATATAATGAAATTTAAATCATTTTCATTATGATGAATATTTTATCCTGGAATTTTCTACAATTGTTATTAGTTATATTATGATGATTTAGTATTTTCGAAGGCATATTGAATAAGCTTCTTTCTTTAAAGCATGATTGTAATAAAGCTTTGCTTTGTTTTGATTTTCCTTTGGCGAATTGAATCAATTTCAAAAGTCAGAAATTATGATAATTTTGAATAGTTTGCCCGTTTCTATTTTTTTTCTATCATGTTATTGAATATATAAAATATGTATAAATGTGCTACCAGCTTAAAAGTTACATTCCTTTTTCTAATGCACTAAATTATTGAATGAAACATTAAATAAAAATATATTAGATAATTGTAAAAGTTTTGAAAATATTACTTTTTATACAAAAAAAAATCCAATGCTGAGTGATTTCATTTATTATCCTTAAAAAGCCCGTTTGAATTCAGGAAACAATTTATTGAGTTATTATTTGAAATTAAATCATTTCTATTTTAATTATAAGTCACATTTGCCGTGACAACGCAAACAGAGATAATCGGCGAAATCAGTAGTGTAATAAATAAAGCAGATAAAAAGTTTAAAAATAATGTCTTACATGTCTTTCAAAATTAGAAATTTAAAAATACTTCTTGGTAATTTATTAAAACAAGCTATATATAGATAATTTTTATTGAAATTTTTGCAGGCAATAATCCAAACGAATCAGCTAGTCGCTCAAGGTAGCTAGTGTGATAATATATAAAAATAACTCTAAAAAGTAAGTTCATAAATGAATTAGCATTTATTGCAAGTCATATCATTTTATGTAACATTTTTTGATTAAAATAATCAAATATGAAAGCAGTTTTATTGAAAAATATTAAATCGTCTTCTTAGCACACATCGCTATCTTAATTTATAACAGGTGGATGGAAAATCTACTGTCTGTCCATCACAAGAACTCTGCTAGACGATCGTCTATGTTTACGGCGGGTGTCATAGAAACAGGTTACTGTAGGAAAAGTTCATTTCGCAGAGGCAGAAATTCATTCAAGTTTCTCCAGCTGGCACGTTTAGAGCCGAACTGGCGATATTATGTATTATAACATTTAATTGTTGAAAAAAAAATCACAAAGATAAAAATTTATTTGCGTACTCGGAGTATTGAAAATATCTGATATTTTTGTTATAAATTTATAGAGAGAAAAGCAAATCAAATAGAAAAACTGAATAATTATTTGCATGTCTAACGACTACGCAAGAAGAAAAAATTAAGAAGTAAAATCATGCAAGATAAAAAATTAATCATCATCATTTCCTTTGATTTAAATTTATATGTTATTAATATAAAACTATCCGCAGCAAACATATCTAGTTTAACATAAAAGCAATAATATAATTAATCGTAATTATTTCATTTGATTTAAATTTATATGTTATTAAGTGACAAAAAAATAATTATATGCAGTTAAATAACAACCAAAGAAAAGATTAATAAAATATAAAAGAAGTAAGCTAAGCGAATATAAATATAGTGCAACTGCGAATAAAGCGAGAAGACGAACGAGCAACAAGTTTTTCTTATCGCTACAATTGACGCCAAGAACAAGAATACTTCCCAAGACTTCCGTCCGATTCCACAAATTCAAAATGGATCTTCCCTAAGTAACCCGGTTTCTATGACTCCCGCCATAAAATTGAGTTCTTGTGATGGACAGACAGTAAATAATAACATACCTGCCGTTATTATATTGAATATACAAATATGAACCCTTTCATTGTTTAAGTTAAAAGGAAGAGTATTTTATAAAGAGAAAAAATCGATTTATCAAATATTCACCCTCAGAAACTATAGTATTTGCCCATCTTTCTGGCAACAAACAATTTAAATATATGATTATTTGGATGTTATGAAGCTAATTTTTGGCATCTGCTAAGGAGCTAACTCTCTATCCAGAAAAGGCGCTTTTCATAGATGAAACAATTAGTAATCTAAAGGACTTATCACACGGCAAAATATCTTCGGCACTTTCCATTAGGGATGACGAATACTTTCAGAGCGGTTATTACGTAATCAATATCAGAAAGTCACAAATACCAGTGATCAATACTTTTCAAAGAAGGGTGTGATTCAAATCTTTAACATGATCTTATTGGTGATATTTCAACTATAACTCTTGTAATCACGATAGAAAGTTACAACAGATACGATCTGTCCAATGGAAGCTCACAAACAAAAACGGAGTCATCCATAGGGGTAGGGAAAGTCCCTTACACAATGATACATGTTCTTGGAATAGATCTCCCACAAATAGTTCTGGCGGGGCGGGCAGCGGAGCCTATTGATCACATGCAGGCAGTTTCTCATTTCACAAAAAGTCGTAGTTCCGAGCTGTTCCGGTCTTATCTCAAGATAATGACTATTGCTAGATGCAATTGCGCAGCTTGTCTTATTGTACGAAAACAAGATTTCTTTCGCACGCAAGTCTCCGCATACATATATATATTTAAAAAAACAAGTTTCTACGGGTATTCAACACTCAGAATAAATTTCATTTCTGATATTCTTAAATAAATATAAACACCATGCTTATTATTTTTCCACGATTGAAACGATTTAATTTTCATATAATTAAATTTTCTGTGCCTTTTTAGCATGAGAATTGCATTGCTCTGAATGATTGTAGAATTTTTTAAAAACAGATTTACGGCTTGTTTTCAAGCTCTTTTTAAATTTAAAGGGATATTTGAAATCAATTACCAATGATAAATGATTGGCTTCATGGATTTTTATAAACAACTTGAGTGATGTACAGGAATTCATTCAAATGTAAATATTTTTTAATGTATGACAGACAATCTAAATGTTGGCATCACGTATATATCAATACTTTTGTTTACATAACATCAAGATTATAGTTAGCAAAGAAAAAAATGCTCCCTTTATTAAAATTTCATGGATTTCGGAATTGAACGGGAAGAAATTATAATGTTCGCATTAAAAATATTCCTTTGTTTACTTTTGCAATAAATTGATTTTCTTTGTGACATTTTTAATTTATTAAAGATAAATAAATTACCAATTTAACATTAAATTTCTTTTGCTTTTCCCTCCTTCTATAAAGTAGTCTAGAAGCATTTAAAAAAGAACGTAAATCATTGTAATTGAAAATAAAATCTTATAAATTTGCAACAAAAAAAATCAAGAAAATACCAGTAATGTTTAGTAAGTCTCAATCAATTTAAACCAAAGTTTTTAAAAATCGAATCAAAATTTCTGAAAATAAAGGAATATAAATTGCTGCAAAAGAGTTACAACCAGCTTTTCCATTGTCAGTCATGTGTATTGTATTATCTACATATTATTTTTATTCAAACTGTATTTTATTTTTTCTACCCAAACTGTATTAAAAAACCATAAAACTAAATTAATTATAAAACAATTATTATCAAAACTAAAATGCATTCAAATTAACATTCTTAAATATTAAAATAAATTCTGCATTTTTTTAAAAATGTTTATTGTAAATTTTTTAGCCATGTTTCGTATAAAACGCTAAAAAAATCGATATCATGTACAATAAATACGGTGTTTGTGTCTTGCAATATATATACTTTTATGAAATGAAAAAAATAACAGTAAAACTAATACATTATTTCACTAATATAAATATAATTATAAAGGTTTTAAAGACCTCAATTTATGAAAGCCACCTCTTATATTTGTGTATTTTACCCTTTAACAAGGTAATAAAATTGAAAGTAATCCCTAAATCTCAGTGCATAATAAATTTCCATAAAACATTTTATATTAAACTACATAATTTTTAAAAAAAAATATTTGTCTTCCGTAGAATTTTTAAAAAAATAAATCAGTCAATAATGTAATTTAATTTAACTTGACAAAAAAGGAGTATCATCAAAAAGATTCCTACCTTTCAAATATCCGATTTAATCATCGTCAATAAATGATTAATAAAAAATTAATAGAAAAAAGAGATTTTTTTTTTTCATTTTTTTTAATTACAAAAAGCTAAAAATCTTTTTTATATCTTAAACACAAAATATATCAATTTTTTCCTGATAGATGTCATAAAAAGGACAGAATATCGAATTAGTTATTTTTTTACTAGTTAATTTTTAATCTCATTGGCTGAATGTTTATCAACTTCAAACCTTCTGAGTTCCAAAAAAGGTTTCATTGTAAATTTACATATTAATTAATAAAAATTTTGAAAGATTAAGAACTGAACAGTGGCTTTGAAATTCTTTTATGATAAATTATATTCACAAAAATACTAATTTAAAAATGACAACCATTTTGTTCGCGCACGTATGTATTGTGTGCAATTCTTAGCTTAATTATATGTACAAGCATTTCCGTTCTAAATTATTGTCTGCACATAAAATTGTTTGGAGAAAAACTGAAATTTATTTTTGGTGAATTAATGACTTCTTAAATGACATAGAAATACTTTTTTAAATCAATTTCCTCTAAAATGTCAATTTCTCTACAAGAATTAAGATTTAAAATGTGAAAGCATTAGAAAAGTATTATTTCAAATAAAAATTCATCCTAACAGCTTACTCTTTTTTTTTTTTTTTTTTTTTTTTAAGTATGCTAAATGTGAAAACGTTTCAAAATGCCTGCTAATTGAAGTCGGCTTGTGGCTAAAAGATTTACAGAAAATCAGCAGATGTTTTGAATTTGGAAGGTCCGTACTTTATTCCCCGTTTGCCTGGGTTCACTCTGCCCTTCACCACCTTTTTGACTTGACTTCTGGGAAAAAACACTATCCGAGAAGGAAGATCAATATCTTTCGTTTAAATAGACACTTACTAAGCACATGTGGAGAATTGAATATGTTTTTCCAACACCACTTTTTTTGGTACTTGCAATCTTATTTTATTTTCGACTTCTTGCATCTTTTAGAGCTTTAGTTTTAAATTTAAAAAAAAGTTAATCAGAATAATTTTATTTTATTGCTCACAAAACTTAAAATTGATAATTTTTTAAGAATGTCTTAAAAACTGCTGGCGGATATATTTGATTCACAAATCTTGATTGTGATTATTGTAGATTTAAATTTAAAATATTTCTTAAAATATAACTTAGATGACTTAGTGTAAAAAAAATTAATAAAGCTAAAATGCGAGATTTATGGAGACTACACGATTTTATGCAAAAAAGAGAGTTAATAAAGCAGTCTTAAAAAATATATTTAAATGACAGTTGGATCGATACTTATTAATAATAGTATTTGTTGCTTGATATATTTGTTGCTTCATAATAATAGTATTTGTTTGCTTGTAATATGATGCCATTGCGTATATTCTAGAATTTCCGATTGAATGTTGCCTCAAATGTTTTAATAATATGCATAAATGAGATAGAATTACCAAAACTGCTTAAATTCAAGTAAAATGAATTTCAAGTTTTATTAAAATACCGAAAAATGAATCGAAAAAAAAAATATTTTATTCATCAAATCGGCCATAGAAAAATATGCTGTAAATGGAAAGGGAATAAAAAGAATCCCAGATTACTGTCAACTAAAACCGCAAATGTATAACTCCTTGAAAATGACATTGCTCTATCAAAACTGAGACGGCTTGAGACGACACCTCTGAAAACCAAAAGCGGGGTCAGGGGGGGGGGGACTCGTAACCCCCCTGAAGATTCTTCGATCGTTGGAATTCGGCTAAAGAAAAGGAGTATCGACCGATCCCAACCCTCCGGGAGATGGATAGAAAATCCAAGAAACACAAAACAGTCTTCTTTTGTGTCTTTGAACCATCGGGGGGTGTAATCTTTGAGGGTTTCTTCCCTTAACGCTTAAAGGGAGAAAGAGAAATCTAAGAGGGGGCTTACAAGTGAACGGACCCGTTATTCTAGGAATTATCGGATCGTTGAATTGCATATCACTGAAATTTATCGGAACGGTAATTTCACCCTTTCCTGTGATTCACAGAAAAGAGTGTAATAACGTGTTATTGACCTTGACTTTCCAATATTCTCATTTTGCACCGCACTATAGATATTTTTTAACTGCTTGTGACGTAACGTCGTGATTGCATTTATTGTGGTCACTGCTGGCGCCATCTATTGGTGAAATATTGAACAATAGTAAACATTTTAAAGAAATGACATATATTTTTAATTCAACCTTTTTATAAAATGGTTTACTTCAAAAAACAAATTAAGTAAAAATTTATGAAAAAATCGAATTAAAATAATAGGCTGAAATAGATAAATTAATTCAATCACACATTACCTAAATTAGTTAATTAAGTATTAATTAAAATTAACATATTTAATATTCAATACTAATTAATAATTTTTAATTAATAATATGATTGAAATAACAGATATTTGGAACAAATATTTAAAAATAACAATAGCAGAATTATTTGTTATTGAAAAAATCGTAGATTATGCATCTCTACTTTCCATCAGCAAACGAAATGGAAAGTGACTTCACTTGTGTGATGTCACTTCAAACTTTCACATGATTGGTTGAATTTCGTTTGCGGACAATATTTCGACATTTTCGAACTGTTTCGAAAGAGTTGTCGATTATGAAACTTGCTCGACCGGTTTTTGAGGTTATCACACGGAGAAATTTCGCCGTGTGATAAGGCCTTAACGAGCAATATCTGGTAAATAGGTTAGTGGTGCAATGCATCCTAGTGAAATAATTCTTAAGTTTCTTTCACTGGTTGCGAAACATTTTAACGAGCATTGTTATGATGGAAGATAAGATCTTTCACCATTTTCTGAACATTTCTCTTGCAGTGCTTCATTCAAAATCATCAAATGTTCTTTGTATCATTCACTGTTGATGGTTTCATCAAAAAATTGTTTCTTGAATTTTTCTTGGGCTTATAATATCTTTGTCATGCGTATTGAAATTATTTTCAAATCATCTAAATCATTCTTAGAAATTCGTGTTCAAAGGGCTATGTCCACCATAAATGTCAAACCGTCACCAAAGAATTTCTGTTTTAATTTCATTTGCAATGAAATAATAAAACATAACTTTGTTTGACTCGAAACTAGAAGTGTTTTTAAGCTAAAATATTATACATTTTAAACATTAATACACATGAATTTTCAAACATTAAACCTTGTTCTAAATTTTAAAGGTTTTTGACAAACTTTACAAATATCTTTCACGATATATTTGCAGATAAGCAGTACAATTGGCGCCATCTATTAATAATGATTGGAGTCATATTTAAACAATTAAGATTAATGTGATTCCGTGAAAACTAAACATATTTATATCGCTTTATTGAAACATTTTCGTAAAGTGGAGATTTAATTTGCTGTTGTGTGGAGTTATACAAAGAAAAACAGGAAAATTTACCCAATATTTTTTTTACAATTAAAATGGAATAGATTCCAAAAGATTTAATAGGTTGAATTTCAAATGAAGATTTTGAAATCAATACAATGAATTAATGAAGATTCAAAAAGTTATTAAAATATAGGATCATTTAAATATCGCGACAGCTTTTGATATTGCAAAAATTAAAATTCTTATACTTTTTACTCGTTAATATCAGACTCAGATTCGCATTTAAGAAAAATTTAAATTATTATACAATTTTTTAATTTATATAAAGAAGATTGAATGTTTGTCAGTTTGTCTCTTATGCCCACCTAAACCGTTCTTTCGATTACGATGAAACTTGTTCAGCTTATTGTTTACATTTACGGGATGGTTATAGAAATAGTACAATTATCTGAAATTTAAAAAAAAAAAAATCGAATCTCAACTGCATGTATTTACTAAGGATTAATCAACAAATAACTCCCCGATGAGACAATATATGTTCTGTGGAAATGCTAAATCCAAGTTAAAGGTTAATGTTTTGTAGTTATTATGCGTAAATGTCATGCAAGTCATTCTCAGAGGTAACAACTTTATTACAGATTATGCAAGAAAGTTTTATGGAGACTAACCTGGGGGGTTTTAATTTTAATTAAACGTTTGTGTTTTTCGCAGTATCCACCAAAAATATAATAGTACAAATAATTTTGCACCATCTTAATTTTCAAAAATTATCTTTTCAACTATATTGACAATTGTATGGTATAAATATATTTTCTATGTTTAATAAGTTTTAAAAGAAACTATTTTAATCACATTTTCTGAAATTAAATTTAAGAATTCTGAATGAATATTACATGAATCACGAGACTGAATAAATAGTTTCTTTCATTACCATTTAGAAAGAACACCAAGTTCAACAATTCTAAAAGAATACACAAATCTAATATATAAAAATTTGTTTGTTCTTATTTTATATACTGTCGTATTCTTCATGTTATTTCGATGAAACATTTTCAAATTATTGATTGACTGCATCTAATATTTTTTTTTTCGGCGTCTGCAACTCTCCGCGCACCAGCTAGTATATAATATTTTAGATCCTTTGCAAGATATAATTTGTTTTTACTTTATCAGAAATTGCAAGAAACTCTTTATTTATTAACAAATTTAATCCATTACGGCTGATACATCTATTAGTCTCTATACTTATAATATTCTTTTTATCATCTTTCGGAATTAATTTTAAAAAATGTTTTTATGCATATTTTTAAAATATAATGTATAATTATATCTTTAATTATTTGCAAAATGTTTTTTTTTATTTTATCTAAACTTACAAAAAATCTTTTTTTTTTTACAAATTTTACTATATTATGTATCTAAAATATCTATTAGTCTCTTTAATTACATTTTTTTTAAAAAATCTTCGTTCAAAATTTATTTCGAAAAAATTTAATAAATTAGTAAAAAAAAATAAATTATTAAAATTCGATATATAAGCTTTATACCATATATTTGTGAATTTATTTAAAATTTTTAATGTTCTCCTTCCACAGAAATTCTATCTGGTTGCCTGAATACAGGTTAACACAATAACTGCAAATCGAAGAGAGCTAGATGAATAAAATTTGGTATGCAGTTTTAATATCTAAAGTGTAGATACCTAAATTTGTCAGTTACCAAATCTGTCGAAGGGTTAATTTTCTGTCAGTATGTATTTTCATAAACATACAAATGTGACAGCTGAAAAATGTATTGCTCAAATATATCAAATATGTTATGTGTTTTTGTGTTTGCAATCGTAGTTGGCGCGGTTTCAGATTTTTTAAAAATGTCTTTTTTAATTATATCAATTTAATTGTTGTACGAATGTTTGTTGAATCGCAGCAGTTTTTATTTCCTTATATTTGAGGTATAGAGAAGGTATTATAATCGTTACAAACTCGAGATTTTGAAGAAATTCAGTGTGTCAAATCTCTTTGAGTTTAAAAAAATACATCTTTGGAAAATGTCCGTGTGTCTGCCTGTGACAAAAACAATTCAAGCTGTAACAATGAGCTGTATGAATGATATTTAGTATATGATCTTTATATCAAATTTGTAGATTTCTAACAAATATTCAGCAAAGTCAGTTCAGAGGAATTTTGTTTGCCTGGATGTTCAAACATAATTTAACAAGATAACAGCAAAACGAAGAGAACTATATTGAAAATTCGATATATAGCTTTAACAACTATAGTATAGATACTTATCAAATTTTCAGAAAAATCCAATAAAAAGTTAAAAGTCTGCCAATCTGTGCTTTTAGAAACATGCAGATGCGATAACTCAAAAACGCATTGATTTAATTATATAAAATTTAATATGGGATTTTGTAAATACAAGTGTAGTTTTGTGTCAATTTTTCCCTTTAATTGGTTGGGTTTGTTTAGTTTAGTTATATTAACGTCCCTTTTAAAGCAACACGAGGGCTATTTTGGGACGGACCTCGTAATTTTGAACCATGGTCAGATGACGAGGACGACACCTGAACTGGCACACCCTTCTCCACACCACACCACACCAACGGGAGGACGTTTGGCCTGACAGATTTAACGTGCAAGAGACCCCCTCACACGACGGTTCTTCGGTAGAATCGTTTAATTGGTTGGGAAAAATCTCGTCTAAAACATCAATTCGACTTTCGTATAATATTAATCGTATGCAAGAGATTAATTTCCAAGATCCCACGCTAGATTCTATAAAAATGCCAAATTCTCGCCAATCATCTATATTTCTTAACTATTGCTTACTATACAAGGCATTCATGGCTTTACCCAAATTTCAAAACTTTAAGTAGCGAGGGGACACATTTATAACAGAATATGCAAGTTTTGCACAGTTTTGGGGTGACTGATTCCACTGATTTGTTTTCGCTCTCTTCATCATTTTTTGTCTAAACTAATCTTCATTCTTTGGTTTACTGCAATCCTTAGTTGTAAATTCATTTTTTAAAAATTTCATAAAATTGATGGAAATCACTTTCGGTATCAGGTTTATAAAATATATTTCTTATTTGTGCTATTATGAAAGTTATATCAGAGATAAAACTTTAACAGCGATATAACAATTTTTTTCCTGCTGCAATAAGTTATAATTATTGTTGTAGAGTTTCATCACTCTATCTTCTCTTTTAGATAAAAAATGGCGATGCCTGATTGGGTACGCATTCTATAGTGCCTTGTGAATATAGTGCATTGTAGAATATAATGAGATGTAATACTGCTCTTTTAAAGCTATGCGTGCGTTAATGTTTTGTCTTGTCTTCGTGTTTTGTGTGAAATGTGATTATTGAAGAAATGTTCCCGAAAACATGTTACCTCTTGTTTCCACGGCAGCGATCGTAATGATCTTCATTCCACCTCAGTGACAAATAAACAAGAATTTGCAAAACCTGATTTGAATAATCGAGTACGTCACGCTATCTTACAATTAAACAAATAAAGAGGGAAAGAAGTGGGAATATTCAAGAAAACCCGAAAGTGTTATAAAATGCTAATTTTCATAAGCATTTTGCTTGCGAAGGAAGAAATCATATTTACATAGGTAATAAATAAACATAATTATGTTTTTAACAAAAAAAAAAAATTGTAGCGGCAAATTTTTTTCAAATCTTTATAAAAAATACTTATTCAAAGATTATTATTCATGGTTTTAATTTGTTTAAACAGTTTTATACCTTCAAAAGAAATATATGTATACTAGCTGCTTTTGGCGACCAGCTGGTTCGCCATGAGTAATGTGTTCTAAAAAATTTTTTCGGTGATGTTGCCAAAATATTAAATATTTTTTTAAAGAAAGCGAAAAAGGGAAAAAATCATTCAATAAATTATTTAAATATTGCTAACGATTATAGAAACCTTGGCTTTGCAATTATTTTTTTTAGAAAATATCACATTTCATAATGAAGAAAAAAATTGAATTAATGACACAGATATTGCAAACGATAATAGAAATATGCCATTAAATCAGGATTCCAATGCATATCGTGTCTAAATTCGATCAGGTTTACCGTAAAGAAGATTTATTGGATTAACTATTTAGATATTGCAAACGATCATAGAATCCTTTGCTTTGCATTTATTTTTTTAGAAAATAACACATTTTAAATTTCTTTTATTTTATCCAGCCACGTGCTAAAAGCTGCATTTCTTTAGATTTATTTGTGAAAATTTAATTGCGTTTTTTTTTTATTTGAACTTCCAGCATTGTTTTCTTTAATTTTATCCAATCACGTGATAAAAAAACATGGTTAAAACATTTCTTTAAAAATTCGTTAAAAATAGTAGCTTAAGTTATACATTAAAACACTGATACCATTAGAAGGCTAATTTTTAAATCTTTAAATTGATTTAAAAATTATGTTTGTGCGATAATATTTTCGGAAGTTACAGCGGAAAAACTTCGAAATTTCGCTTAAATTTTAATTAATTCAAATTCTAATTAAAAATTTGAAAAAGGGGCTCCGAGGTGCACATTCCCGACCTCCAAGGTATACATGTACCAATTTTTGGTAGCTGTAGGTCCAGCGGTCTGGCCTGTAGAGCGCCAACACACACACACATTGAGCTTTATTATAAACTAGCCGCCTTTGGCGACCAGCTGGTTCGCCATGAGTAATGCGTTCTAAAATTTTCAATTAAATCACATATTCATTAGCCTAGAAGTAATTCCAGGAATTGATTGGCCTGAAAGCAATATTTTCTTTAAGATGATGGACGAAAAGTTCTAAAAGAACACCTTTTCCTAATAGTATTCTTTAATTTTATAAATCAATCAGTTTTAACTATCGGTTATGCTTCCAAAATATTAAAAATGTTTTTTTCGATGATGTTGCCAAAATATGAAATATATATTTTTTTTCAAAGAAAGCGAGAAAGGGAAAAAAGTATTGAATTAATGATACAGATATTGCAAACGATTACATAAATATGCCATTAAGTCCGGATTCAATGCAGGTTTACTGTAAATAAAGATAATTTATGGAATTAATGATACAGATATTGCAAACGATCTTAGAATCCTTTGCTTTGCATTTATTTTTTAAAGAAAATATCACATTTTATATTTCTTTTATTTTATCCTGTCACGTGCTGAAAGTTGCATTTCTGTAGATTTATTTTGTGATGATAATTTTTTTTATTTGAACTTCCGGCATTCTTTTATTTTATCCAATCACGTGATAAAAACATGGTTAAAATATTTCTTTAAAAATTCGCTAAAAATAGAAGCTTACGTTATAAATTTTAAAAAAAACTGACACCGTTAGGAAGGTTATTTTTTTATCTTTAAAATGATGTAAAAATCATGTTTGTGCAATAATATTTTCGGAAGTTATAACGGAAAAACGTCGAAATTTCGCTTAAATTTTAATTAATTCAAATTCTAATTAAAAATTCGAAAAAAGGGCTCCGAGGTGCACATTCCGGACCTCCAAGGTATGCATGTACCAAATTTGGTAGCTGTAGGTCCAACGGTCTGGCCTGTAGAGCGCCAACACACATACACACACATTGAGCTTTATTATAAGTATAGATATAGATATAAATTATTTTTCTTTATAAATGGATGGAATAACATAATTATTAATTTCCGTATTAAAGTAGGAAAAAATTGCCAGACGATATTGTTAAAGTGCAAAATTTCAGAAGAATGTAAAATTAAATAAATATCCCAAAAAATATGATAGAAACTTGGACAAAATACATATTTAAACAAAAGTAAAGGGTTTCAAAGAAAAAATATTATTATTATTATTTAAAATTATTATATTTATTACAATAATTTTTTAATTAACGAAAATGTTCACATTTCTCCGAATAATTTTATATTTTATTCTAGATCGCATTAAAAGAATTCCGTTACAATACAAGAATATTATTAGCATTAAAAATTATTGAAATATGCTTGTATACTTAAAATAAGTATTTTTGAAATGAAATAAATCAACTAATTAATACTCTGATCATATTGTTATTCTTTCACGATATCTATTTCAAAGCGGTGCTTAATAGAATACAAAGAAAAGGCATCTCAAGCAAGCAACTGTACATGTTCTGCTGTTATTTCTCATGATTTAAAGGCCTCCTATTTCAGTCATTTTTTCAACTCAACAGTTGCCTTCAAAAGAAATATATGTATATATTAATTATTTTTCTTTATAAATGGATGGAATAACATTCAGTTCAGTCAAAGAATTTTTTTCAACTCTTTATTAAAAATGCTTGTTCAAGGGTTATTATTCATGGTTTTAATTTATTTCAACAGTTTTATGCCTTCAAAAGAAATATATATATATATAAATTATTTTTCTTTATAAATGAATGGAAGAACATAATTATTAATTATCCATATTAAAATAGGGAAAAAATGCCAGACGATATTGTTAAAGTGCAAAATTTTAGAAAGTAATAGTAAATAAATATTCCAAAAAATATGATAGAAACTTAGACAAAATCGATATTTAAACAAAAGAAAAGGGTTTCAAAGAAAAAATATTATTATTATTATTTAAAATTATTATATTTATTACAATAATTTTTTTAATTAACGAAAATGTTCACATTTCTCCAAATAATTTTATATCTTATTCTAGATCGCATTAAAAGAATTCCTATACAATACAAGAATATTATAAGCATTAAAAATTATTGAAATATGCTTGTATACATAAAATCAGTATTTTTGAAATGAAATAAATCAACTAATTAATACTCTGATCTTATTGTTATTCTTTCAGGATATCTATTTCAAAGTGGTGCTTAATAGAATACAAAGAAAAGGCATCTCAAGCAAGCAACTGTACATGTTCTGCTGTTATTTCTCGTGATTTAAAGGCCTCCTATTTCAGTCATTATCTTCCTTATTAATAATTTCTTTGATCAATAAATTGATTACATTTCAAACTCTCTCTGTCTCAGTTTTACCGCTCATTTATAAATTAAAGAAGCTCAAACAATATTCACCTTACTTTTGTTTGATAAATGCGACTTCCATCATAAATAAAAAATTATCGAGAAGTGCAAACATGTTTTTATTTTTATATAACCAATGATTTAATTTAAAGTAAAAAAAAAAATAATAATCAACGAAAAACTTCTAAACTGAAAAGTTCTAGAAACATTTTTAATAAACATATGCAGATTTTTGCCTCAAAATATTGAGAATACAGAAGATGTTCAGCCATCTTTTGAACGATTTTGATGGATTTTACATTAATGATTATAATTATATTATTTGTTTTAAATGTTCGATTCGAAAGCTCATGTTCTTAATTATCATTCTACATCCTGTGTTTTTCTACCATGTGTTTTAGAGCTTTTTTTGAATAATTAGTAAATGGCTCCGCAAGGAGCAACCAAAATTTATGTATGGAAATTCATATTAAGATTATTTTAAAAAAGAATATCGTTTCGTGAATTAGCTGAAACTTTCGGTAGAAACCCCACTTGTATCCAGAAAATCATAGTAAAATTTTAAAATGGATTTATTGAAATAAATATGGAAAAGGAAGGAAAGATATTCTGAGAGATGTCGCAGAAAGAAAAATTGTGAAAAAATTCTATATTGATCATTAAGTAAGTGCAGTCAAACTTGCTGAAGAAACTTATCACGTTATAGGGAGAAGTCTAAGTTCTGAAACTATGCAAAATGTAGTTAGACAAACTGGATATAAAAGTCAAGCTGTTACAGAGAAACCATTCATAAGCTTACAAAATCGAAGAAGCGTTTGAAGTTTGCAAATACTTATGAACTGAAGACCAATAACTTTTGATAGAAAGTAATATTTACTAATTTAATTAAATTCCAACAATTTTTTTTTTGGCTCTGATGGCCGTTACACCTTATAGAGAAACCATAATAATGCTTTGAGTCCAAAAAAATTTAAGTCGTACAGTTAACCATGGTGATGACTGCATCACGGTTAGGGGTCGTATGGCTTCATCCAGTGTCAAAAATTCAGTTTTTATAGATAACATTATGTACCATAAGGTTTACTTGGATAAACTCAGCAACAGTTTAAAAAGAAATGCTAAAAAATTAGGTTTAGATGGAAACTTCATTTTTCAGCAGAACAACGATCACAAACACAAGGTACACAAACATGTGTGCCTTTTTTCATTGTAAATATCAGTTACACACGCCAACACTATTCCCTGACATCAATGTTATTGATATTCTCACTCGAAATAGTGACCAAAAAACACAAAATTAGAAACAAACCCCATTTTAAAACAGCTGCTGCTAGAAGGATGTGGCAAAATACCTTCAGATGCCTCCAAAAGGTTGGTCGAATCGGTACCATGACATTTAAAGGTCATTATAAAAGCCAAAGGGCATGTAACTAAATATGGACACTTTCTTTGTATGCGTGATGTTACAAAAATTTCATTGGCATATGTATGTGTATACTCAATTTTTTTAGGCAAAATTCTGTATATACTTATTTAAAGTGCTTCTGGACTTTTCGATTTTGAAGTTTTTTTGTTGATTGTTCTGTATTTTTACTTTGAATTCAACTATTTACTACGTGTAAAAATAAAAACGTTTGAACTTCTCAGTATTGTGTTATTTATGATGAATGTTGTTTTTAAAATGTAAAATTAAAATGCATTCTCAACTGTTTGACCTTCTGAAAATACTTTAAATGAAACTTTAATTTTTTTTTCTGAAATTAATGTGTTTCCATGCACTTTAATTAAAGTGGAGTTGTTCGTTCCTTTTACATTCATTTATTCTTTCTGAGAAAAAGGTCGCTTACTGCAAGTAAACAAACAGAATTTTGTGTATATCCAAAGATATTTTCTTTACTTACGTAAAAATCTCTACATACATTTAAAAAATTAATCTTTCCGAATACAATTCTCTGCTACATATTCTCTACACGTATGAAAATTCTCTAAAAGTATTCAAAATATCCTTTTCCCTTTTCTTAATTTTTTTTCGTCTATAACTTCGAAAGCTATAATCTGTATTATTGCATCTTTAATAGCATTCATTTTTTTTTATTCTTCAATATTAAAAAAAAATAGTATAATCTCTCTTTTAGAATTTTCGAGGGACAAGTGGACTAATGGCGTAAATCAATATGTATAAATACATATATAATTTCTAATAATAATAATAAATGAATATGTGTACATATTTTGCCATTCAGTAGACCATTTGGCTTAGAGTTACCGAGCTTGGCATACATAATTTGAATTTTTGGATTTTGAACATAATTTGATAGGTGCATATACTTTGTTTTAAATTTTTAGTTAAAATTAATTGAAATTTTTCTACTATAATTTCCAAATATATAGTTGCAAAAAAGAAGGAGTTAGGGGTTTTTGTTTTTGTTTTTTGCATCATTTTAAAATTCAAAAAATTACCTTTCCAGTTATATCAATGTAGTAACCATGCCTATTTTTCAAGGGTTGATTTTTTTCTGTTTGCAGTTTAATAATTTTGTTGTCTACTTTCCATCAAGTGATTGCATTTAAATTCAAATCGTGCTCCTTGTTTTAAGAAATACTTAATCGCTTGATTTCCTACCATTGTTGAAAATCGAAAAGTTCAATACCCTTGAAACTAAAGTTTAGCTTAACTTGGCTACATTAAAGTCCCATTTTAAAGCAACACTAAGGCTAGTTTGGTACAGACTTAGTAATTTTGAATCTTGGTCAGATGGTGAGAATAATACCTGAACTGGCACCCCTTTCCCTAAACTTCCACTCTACAATAGCAGAAGGATGTTTATCCCCGATTAATTTAACGTGCTCCAGACACATTTACACAATGGTTCTTCAATGAAATTGGGTCTCGAACCTGAAAACCCCCATTTCGAAGAGAAGTTCTTACCAAAAAGCCACCGCGGACCTGTGGAAACTAAAGACAGATGAATCAGGCATTTACTTATTTAATAAAATATCTTGGATGCATAGAAAAAAGATATTCATATGACGAATAAAAATCAATGTTGCTGAAAAAATAATTCTTTGAATTTTAAGAAGATTTAAAAATTATTTCTATTCTGTAATAATTTCAGAATTTACTGTGGAAAAACATTAAAATTTGTTTTATTTTTAATTAAAATTCCAATAATAATTTCAAAAGTATTGACCAAAGTAGCACATTTCCACCCTCCAAAATGTGTATACGCGCAATGTCTGGCATATCAAAATCAGACAGTTTTCTAGCTTGCAGTGTGCCAAAACACAAACTGATATATATCATTATTATAAGTAAAGACTGATAGATATATAAAAAAATTGAGTAATAAAATATGCATTTAAATGTCCAACAGTATTTAAAATCCGACGACAGTAGATAACTTCTAGCCAGTGATGAATGTTTTGGGTGGAGCACTTAGACTCCAAGATCCTACATCTCCGAGGAGTGGCGTATGAGGAACTCGAGAAGGAATATGCAGGATTGAAACCACAATTGAGTATGCATTCGTATGCTTGAAAAATAGCACATTCGCTTCATCCTAACATAGTTGTTTCTAATTAAATCATCTGTGTCTGCTGATATCTCGTTAATACTGGCTTAGTTTTAATTAAATAATTTATGCATAACTTGATGATATAAATTTCCCCAACAAAATACTTTTAAATATCAAATCATGACAAAATTTGCAACCGTAGTATTTTAAGAATTTTAATGGGATTTATAATTATTTTAAGTCGACCTAAACCTAACCTAGGAATACCATGTCTTCCCTGTGATCTGGACGTTCTGGTTCGGACAGGGTTGCTCTTTATCCTGTATTCTATTTTGTGAGGTGTGTGAAAGAGTCCCTCTGTGAAAAGGGTTTGTGAAAGCCATTGTGTGAGCTTCATCTTCATATTATCTGGAGATCAGACTTCTATTCTAGGATGCTGAGGAGCCCTCAGAAACCACTGCACAAAAATTCGGTTTAAAATCGACGACTTCGTCAACGGGCCCTTCTCTGTGATATAAGAAACCATGTTCATGTAAGATTCTGCTATAGTTCCAGATTATCAAATCACTTAACGGTTGTAATAAAAGACAAATACTGACTTATTATTATCTTCAGATATTCTTTTAATAAATAATAAATAATAAAAGATCGTTTTAAAATCTTTAGCAAATATTTTAGAAAAACACATCTGTTATTCATTTTCTGCAAAGCAGAGTTAATCATCAGCAAATATCAAGGGTATGTTGCTATTGGCGACAGCCAGGACCGAACTGAGGACATTATATTTCGTAGCCAGATAACATGAGCACAAGACTAAAAGTGATCACTCAATCTTGAGGATGTCATATGGGTTATAAAGCTTCCACTACAAGTACACAAAAGCTAAATTCCATAACTGGATTTTGCATTTATGAATGAAAAAAACCAGAGAAAAAACGTGACTAATCCTTTTTATTAACAATCAGCAAAACTCACAATTTAAACTAGAAAAACTTTGTTTAGAAAAAATATATAGCGTATAAAGAATTATTTTATTACATGAATTTTCCTATTTCAAGTTTAGGAAGTACAGTAATTGTAGTTATTCTGCAAAATCGGCAGCATTCTCATTTCTCTGATTCCGGAACCAAATATATTTCAGAAAGTCGGCTTGGCAACAAGTCAACATTTCTGAAAAGTGACCTTCATTCGAATTTGTGTTTCTGCTTTTATCAACTTCAAAGCCAAAGTCTTCTTTTCTAAAGCCGTTGTTGTAGTTGTACCTCTTAAATTATACAACAGATTCTGGGTGGATTCACAATTCGAAGTGAAACAAATCCTTCTTTTTCTATTTTCAATCGTTTCTTAGAAACTTTAGTGTAGCAGACGACTTCAGGATGCCGCAGTCATTGAAAATTGTCACTGTTTCCACATCTCCTTTTGAAGGGCAAAAACCCGGTACTAGTGGACTGCGAAAAAAAGTAAAAGTATTCAGGCAAGACAATTATACCGAAAATTTTGTGCAATGTATTTTGTCAGCGATGGGCGACAAACTGAAAGGATCCTATTTGGCAGTCGGAGGAGACGGAAGATTTTATGTCAAGGAAGCAGTTCAGAAAATCATTAAGATTTGTGCTGCCAACAAGGTCTGTTTTCATTCATTTTATATCCTTTTTATGTTAATCAACATAAGTTAATTCTAATTTTTGCAAATAATGCAAGATGTTCAATATTTCTTAAAATGAATATCTTAGCCTTTTCCTGTTGGAAATTACAAATGTCATATCAGAAAAATGTTTCCGTTTGTGTATAGATTCCATGTGGGATAGATAGATTGTTCGTTTTTAAAGGAAAATGAATATGGTATCACCATAGGCAATATTATTCATTTAGTCTCTTGTGTTAAAAAAAAAAGTCCAGATCTTTTGATAGTCTCTGCCATACAGTAGAAAACTTGCCACATATTATCTAAACTATGCAGTTAGGTTACTGGTTAAGTTAATTAAGAGCCTTTAAAAATTACTTTTTGATTAATGTGTCATATTTATTAGAAGTTATAACCAGGCTTGACGAATTATCAATTGATGAAGCTAATTCTTAATTTCTCCAATGTATATTTTTTAATCAAATTTAGTGACCCCTTCTATTTAAAGAAGGGGAATATCAAAATTGATAGATAGATCCTAGATATTTCAGGAATATATATATATATATATATATATATATATATATATATATATATATATATATATAATATTTACTATGTTATTTTTGTATCAAATGATAACTCTTGTGAATTGCCTAATTTTACATTGTTCTGTGGTTAAATGTGATTGTATTCATGCATGGTATTCAATGACTGCAGTTAAATTTTTATTTATTGGTTCTGTTACTAAAATAAATACTTATAAATCATATATGATACTTATAAATTTTCTTTTTAGGTAAAAAAATTAGTTGTCGCTCAGAATGGAATTATGTCCACTCCTGCTGTATCTTGTCTAATCCGAAAGAAAGGATGTGATGGAGGAATCATTTTAACTGCCAGCCACAACCCAGGTGGTGAAAATGAAGACTTTGGAATTAAATTTAATATTTCTAATGGAGGTATGTGATATTATGGAATTTTTATAAAACTTTATTTTTTTATTTTCTTAAATAAAGGTTTTTTTTAATATGTACATTTTAATGATTAAATTTATCTCATACTTTAAAAAAAAATGTTCATTTTATTGTATTTTACTTCTCTTCAGATTCGTGCTTATTTAAAATGAGAAAATTATAAGGGCCCTTTGAAATGTTGGCTTATGTATCTTATGACTTTGCCCACCTGCTACTTTATAATATATTATTGATAAGAAAAGTGGGGTATGAAATGTTTACTTTATTGCATATTATTTATCATAATTTTTTCTGCATTTTTATCTTTTTGATGCTAAATAAATAACATGAAAAGGTTTGTTAGAAATAGTGACATTTAAAAAGACTTGCAACTTGTAATAATAAATGAATTTTAGACAAAAATTTCTACAAAAATATTCAAAAAATTGGATAAAAAGGACAATACTGCTATTTAAGAAATTAAAATATGTACATATGAATCACTCAGAAAAAAATAAAAAGCAGACTCGGATAATCACTGTATTATTAATTCCTTTTTCACCTGAGCCATACTACATCAACAGGACTTTGTGTAAAGGAGAAGTTACCAATAGATCTTATTAAGTAAGCATTTCTAATGTTTCTGTCAAATTGCTTCTTTTTCTCTTTCACAACTAGTACTTAAAACAGTTTTTTTTCATATAAAGAACCCGTTCATGTTCTTAGTCATTTTCCTATTTAATTGGTGCTAAAAATGCCTTTCCACTTTATTTCACACTAGAGGTTAGGAACCTATATATTCAAACACTTCATGAGTCCCTTGCTTGCACTTATTGCTGTATATCTTTCATTTGAAATCAGTACTATAAAAATAATGAATTTATGTAAAAGCTTGTTTAAATTTGAAATTAACCTTAAAAAAAGTTGATGCTGATGGGAAAGGTTTGATTCTTTATTCTCTTCTTTAATTTAAAAAGAGTGAATTGTTATTTTTATTATAATAATCATTGTATGAAATCAGAATTCTAGGTCTCAGAAAATCAGGGGTCTGGGTGCAAGAAGCCATTCGAGGCTTTACTTTTTTTGAAGTATATATATATAATTATTAATGCATGATTTTGTTTTTGCTAATGTGTTAACTACTTTAGAAATTTTTGCAATTTCTTTTCTGATACTTAATATAGCAAATGATGCATTTAAGTGCACATGCATGAACAATGATGATTCTTTACTAATTTTATTATCTTTTAGCATTCCTTGTATTACATTCAATAAAATTTTAGCTTCGGATATTGCTGTATTATCATTACTTATAAATCAATAATTTCTTCTAGGGCATTAAAAGTGTGTTTAGAATGTGTATACACTGCTTTAACTGTATCTATTTTGGCTTCCCAATGAGTTTCACATAATGACTTATGAGTAATGTTTAAATGCTTTTGTAGAATTTCTCATTTTTGTAGACCCAGAAAATAAGCAATATAAGCATCACAATATTCCCAAAAAAGTTTTTTCAGTATTTTATATAGCTTCTGGAAGCGACTTCAAAAATTAATAAATTAAAGGAGTGTGATAGACGAGACACTAGAGTTTAGAGAATGTATTCTAGATTGTACACCTTTATTTTTCTCTTTCATGTTGCTATTATTTTGTATGCTTACCCTTATCAATTCATGAAATCTAAATTAAGCTCATTTCGTTTTTCATAATCTTTCCTCAGTTAATCCTTCCTTCTCCAGTTACTTCAATAAATCCCATAAATGATTCATTTATAGTTGACCTTTTCACTTCAAAATTTATATACCTAATAATGACTGAATTTTGTTCCTTATAGGAAATATCAAGAGTACATTCTATTTGGATACTATAGTATATGGCTTTTATATTGTGTTTAATTTTGTTGAGGACTAATGTAGAAATAATTCATACTTGTGAGTTATGTGCTAAAGTTAGGTTTCATGATTTGGCATTTTTTTTAAAGTAGTACATTGAGGGAATGATCTAACTTGAATATTTTTAGCAAAAACAGATATTGTACAGATCTGATTTTAACACAAAAAATTCTAAATTTATCAAGTATAATACTTGACCATGAACCAGGATCCTTTATCCTCTCTTGATCATATTTGTTACTCTCAATTTCCATCATTATTTTCTTATTTGGTCATATTTGTATAAACACTTGGGTCTTTAACAAATTTTAATATTTTCACTGGAAGATTGTGTAGTTGGAGTAGAAATTCCTTTCTAGTTAAATTTTGGATTGTAATTTCTGAAGTTGAAGCAATTTCTTTTTCAGAATTATTTCAAAACTAAGAAAACTGATCTATTTGTGATTTCTTATGAAGTTTAGCTTTTCTATTTTCTTTTCTAATAATTTTCTTTTTTGATGCCTACAGCGATATTTCATTGACTTGGACATGGTTATATCTAACAGTATTAATCAACTTATAGAATGAATTATCAAATTAATAAAATTAATATCTGTTATACTACCTAATGCTTATATTACCTAATAAGTAAAATAAGGGATTGCAAATCTACTTATCTTATATTAATAATCTTTGCACATTTGCACTAGACTATAATATAAATTACAAACTTTGTATATTTCAAACCCACCGAATACTTTATTTAAACTTCTTCCTGAAATCTTTTTATTTCGGTTGTGGCCGATAAAGATGTAATGTAGTGTACATTGTTAGGAGTTTATGGATTAAATTTTTGCTTGAACAGCTTAATATTAACAAACTTACATAGGTGCACACTTAAAAAAATTGCTTTACATATAAAAAAAGTAAATAGCTGATTATTTACTAGTTTGTTTGAACTCAGCCTTGACTTCTGGCCTCCACTTGTCATTCTATTTATTAAAATTTTTCTATAATTATATAACAGCTATCTTTTTGCATCAGTGATCTTTTTTTTTTTATTTTTTTTATTTTATTTTTTTATTTTTTTGGTAATTAGTTATTGGCAAGTGTCTCAACTATTAGAACTGAATTTAAATTAGAACAGTAAGGCTTACTTTAGAATGCATCTTAATGTTTCTGTGATAGCTTGCATTTGAATTCAATATTCATTTGCTTTCAAATTTTTCATGTAGTTTAATAGGAACACTTTTTTCCAGTAATGAATAATTCAATGCAATTTCTCATGAAATTTGAGTTATATCTATTCATATATTGTGCAATTATTTTTAAATTCTTTAGTAATACATATGAAAATTTTAATATTATGGTCTTACCCAAAAAATATTATTATTAAGAATATTGGTACTTGTTGATTTTTGTGGCCTCTCTAATAAATTGCCAAAGATTTAAAAACTTCATAAACTGAAACTACTGCAATTAAATTGCCAGCAAATGAAACCTTATTGTAACTGTGTTAGCTAACTCTTGTCATTTTATTTAAAGTAGAACATTGTATAATCTGAAATCGTCAAATAAACTGGGAAGGGAGAGCTGTGAGCATCACCAAATCACAAAATATTTTAGAATTTGCTGTAATTATTTCTATAAATTCTAATTTTTTTATGCTTTTTATTATTTTAATACATGTCCAGTTAATTTAAGAGGAAATGCATTTACAATCCATAACTATGTTATTATTATGTTACAGTAAAGTTTTATTTCTTTTTAAAAGGACCAGCTCCAGATGGTTGTACCAACAGTATCTACAAACTTTCTACTGAAATAAAAGAATATTCTATTTGCCCTGACTTAGAATGTGATATCTCCAAAATAGGAATAAATGACTATTTAATAGAAAATGAACCATTCCGAGTTGAAGTTATTGATTCTGTTGATGCTTATTTGGAGCTTATGAAAGAAATCTTTGATTTTCCTGCCATCAAATCTCATATATCTAGTGGGTTCAAAGTTCTTATCAACTGTATGCATGGAGGTAAGTTTAACTTTACTGGAAAGGTAAAATTATATATATGTTTTTGTTTTGTTGATACAAATTTGATTGATGGAGCTCTTTACTCCTTTCTTATCATAAATATCAACCACTGTTTACTCTCTACTAATTAGTGATTATTAATGTATATGCCCAAATGAATGGGTAGGGATTGCATTTATATATGCTTCCATTTCAATTACATTGAATGAATAATTTAATTATATATGCTGGCATTGAGGGATTTGACATTCTTTGGCAATGACCAAACCTTTGTATACTATAAAAGAAAGTAGATTTCAATTTAAAATGTATGAAGATTTGGTGCATAAAATATATGAAAATTAGGTATAAAAGATTTGGCAGGTCAGAGTTGCCAGTTTAAGGTTTTCTTTTACAAACCTGAAACTGTTATTAAACATAATTTATAAATAATTCAAAAATACCTTTTGTAAAAATTTAATAAAATACCTTGTATTTTCTAATTTCATTGGAGCCTGTAATAATAGTTTTTAAATTATATTTTCTTACTTAAAACGTAACAAATTTCAAATGCAAGATTTTTTAAAATAAGAAAAATTTATCTACTACTCTTAATGAAGATTGTATCAAGTTTTGGCAGGGAAAGAAAATAAATTATTAATCTGAAGCATTTTGAACTTTTTTTTTTTTCTTTTTAGTTACTGGACCTTATGCTAAACGAATTTTTGTCACTGAACTTGGAGCCGATGCTAACAGTGTTGTGAATGGAACACCTCTAGAAGATTTTGGTGGTCATCATCCAGATCCTAACCTAACATATGCTGCTGATTTAGTTGAAGCTATGAAAAAAGGTGATTTTGATCTAGGAGCAGCATTTGATGGTGATGGTGTAAGTTTGAAATATCTAGTAGCTGAATCATAGGAATGCCTAACATTATTAATTAATAAAATTAAAATTGATAATTTTTATAATTAAATTCATCATTACTGATGTAATTATGAGATTTGCTTTATTAAAATAATTTAAAACATAATCAATGTTTGTCTAATACATGTTATATACTGCATTTCTACTGTTTTCCTCTGTGATATTTCATTTCAAAAGCAAATTTTATTTACTTTACAGGATCGTAATATGATTTTGGGGAAAAAAGCATTTTTTGTGTGTCCATCAGATTCCTTGGCTGTCTTAGCTAATAATCTGGAATGCATTCCATATTTCAAAAAGAGTGGAGTGAAAGGCTATGCTAGGAGCATGCCAACTGCTGGAGCTGTAGACAGGTATAGGATTGTTATATAGCTTTATATGATAATTTCAGTTTATCTGTGAGCCTGAAATTAGTTATCAACCAATATTTTTAAACTTCCCGTCAACTTCTGAGTTGTTCACAATTTCGCCACATTCTTCAGAATTAACACACACAGTTGAATAAATGCTATATCAACTAAATTTTGATAAAATTTCTTTTGAAGCTATCTAAGCTCTAAATGCATTTCCCTAATCTCATTTTCCTGTTTTTTTCTTACTTTGTGGTGTGATGAGTCATTAGTTAATAATAATATGAGTCAATAGTCATGGATTTAATAAATAAATCTTAATAATTGCTACTATTAAATTTTTTCTTTAGCTAGAAAGAAAAGGAGCAAAGATATGATTTCCAGTTACCTTGCTTGCTTTCTTTACCTAGAAACATTTTAAATATATAAAACACTTATTTCTTTAAGTTACTAATAATTCTTTTATTATGCAACAGTGTTAAAAATAATAAGATAATGAATGGAAAGTCTTCAGAACATAAAATGTTGTATATTTTTATTCCATCCAAATTACTAGCTTTTAATATTGGCAATGATTACTAATTATGTTTCTTGATTAAAATTTATTTTTCAAAATTAAAAATTGGCTGATTAAAATGTTTACTACTTATCTTTTAAGTGCCATGAAATTTGATTTCATAGAAACAAATTCATGGAATTTGTTTAAATTTATAGTATATACGATGATAAATATTGATCGTCATAGCATCAAATCTTGATCATAATAAAGAAAAAGAAAAATCTGATGCTGCTTATACTATTAGAATAAGTTGTATTGGTTAAAACTAAAACATTGTTTAACAAATAGTGTTTTATAATTTTATTTTATAGAGTGGCTGAAGTAACTGGCAAGAAGATTTATGAAACTCCAACTGGATGGAAGTATTTTGGGAATCTTATGGATGCTGGAATGTTATCACTATGTGGTGAAGAAAGTTTTGGAACAGGATCAGATCATATAAGGTATTCAATTATGATATATTTATTAAATGGCAAGTAAAAAAAGATGGATAGCATTTTTCCTTTTTCTCCCTGTGTTCAGTTCATTCTTGTCTATCAAACTTTAACAAATGAATGTCTGAAAGCTTGCAAATGTTGGAACTTATGTTATCATGATTGGAAAAAATTAAGAAGTAAACCCTACGAAAAACTATCTATACATATAAAATGTTAATTAATGTGGCATATAAGCTGTTATTATTTATTGTAGAATGATAAAATTCAAATATCAACAAACTATTATAGGAATATCAGACTACTTCATTCATTGAATATTTTTACAGGTGCATTAAATTTGGTACTTCTCTCATCTAATGAATAGAGATACAAAATATTAATTGAAATATTCTACTGAAGTTTAGCCATCTCATCAAAATTTCATTCAGTCGGAGGAAAGGAAATGTAAATGAAATAAAGAAAAGGACTTCAAATAAAAAGTTTATTCGAATACAAAAATAGTTTAACCATCTTGATATAAGAAATTATTGTAATATTTTAGATTAATAAAAGGTTTCTTAACAAGCACATCAAAACCATACTGATTGTTCTAAAACTTTATTCTAAGTGGATGCCAGAAATGGTAACAAATGGTTTTTAGGGATTGCATAAAAACTGGCAACATGAATAGTTCGTTTTGGAGATTGTACTTGAATTTTAAATTCAATCATATCATTACGATTTCCCGATGGAAATTGATATTCATATTTTCTAAAACAGTTATCTTATAAAATAGTATCTTTCTATTATCTTAAGTCTTAAAAAATTATCTAATTTAATGATATCATTTTCATTTCTACATGATATCCTCTTTTAAAAAATGTTTTTAATTTTATTTGATACATTATCTGAAAAAAAAGTGTTTTTAAATGCTATGAAGGAATTCAAAATGTACATCCAATTGCATGTTATTAGCAGACATTAACTCACTGGTATGATTTTCACTTGTGCTTTTATTTCGTTATATATATATACATTTTAATTTGCAGTATACTGTTTGAATTCATGTTTTTTAGTCATATAAAATGATACATTAATCATTTAACAACCTAAAAAGTCTATAAACTCTGTGAACAAACTGGTAACCTAAGTCACCTAGTTATTGAATAATTGAATGTAGATATGTTCCATAGTTTTTGAAATTTGATGTGTAAATCTATGTAGAAGCTGATTTTGTCTTGCTTTATTTTGTGTACAGGGAAAAAGATGGCATTTGGGCTGTCCTTGCTTGGCTATCAGTTCTTGCAAATAAAAAGATGAGTATTGAAGAATTACTTCTGGAGCATTGGAAAAAATTTGGACGTAACTTTTTTACAAGGTATAATTTTATTAAAATTTTCTTGTTAAAAAATATGATTTATTACAGCTTGATTCAATAATTTCATATGCCAATTTAATTATTTGTATCACTTAGGAAAAGTTGCCTTAGTAAAAACTAAATTATTAATTACAAAATGAGGTATTTCATATTACATTTAATTTGTGATACAAATGACTCTCTATCAATATTTTAAGTATTAGTTGCTCATCAAATATTACTTATATGATGTGTGATATTCTGTATTTTTAATATCAATATGTAGTTTTAGCATCTACGTAATGAAATTTTTTTTCCTCATTTTCATTATTAACTTTCTTGTATTGAAATTGCAACTTTTTCTGGATTAATTTTGTTGTAATTTATTATAAAAATATATCTTTGTACTTATAAATCTGAAAATTTATAAATGTATTATTATAGTGATAAATACAGTTAGCATTAGGCAAATAATGCAAAAGAAGTTATTCAGAGGTATTTTAGAATTGCAGAATAATTTTAAAATAATTTGAATTTGTATTTTACTATATAAATTGCATTATTCAAGTTATTTGAAAGTATGACATTATGTGTTGAGATTGTATGAAAAAAAAAATGACTTTTAAAAATATATATTTTTAATTTATCATGGAATATAAAAAAATATGATTAATATTTATATGTAAATTTAGTTTATGTAAGTATGAGAATCCTAACCTGAACATCAATTTTTTTATTATTGAAAATTAAACTGACCTAATGCTCATTGTGTGAATGTAAAATGAGTTTTCAAAATTTTCTAATATTTAAAACATCTATTTCTCAACATTTGAAAGAAAGAAAAGTACTGTTTAAAGAGTTTTCTATTTTTTTAGACAATTCATGAGAGCTTCAAAATTTTAAATTGACTGCCAGTTTTAGTTAAATTTTTTTAAATGCCAGTGCTGAAAATAATTTTGTGTATTGTGGTATACAAAAAAAGAATTTCTTTGTAAGTTCAACAAATATCACTTTTTGTCATAGACAGATTTACCATTAATATAAACAATTTGTAGCAGATAGTTGCATATGTAGAAGGAAAAACTGTGGCCATCCTTGCTTGACCGATGTTTCATCTGTATTTCATGTATTAAACATATCTGAGTTGTACTGAATTTAAAATCTGAGAATAATTATTCATATATGGCAAGAGATAACTTGATATCTGTTGCATAACAAATTGAACTGTATAAAATATTTTAAAAAATGTTTAATTTTTATCTTCATTGATGCAGATTTGATTTTGATATAACTACTCAAGTGAGATAAAGCGCTTTAATAGTTTTCTTGTAATTATTTTTTCTGAGAATTTATTCATATTTTTATAATTAATTTGAAATAGTAAAATTAGTAAATAATTTTATAAATTTTAAAATCGTATAATATGAATGAAATTGAAATATTTTTTGCAATTCTATTCTATGAAAAGAAATTTTGTTATTTGCCATTGATACTGCTCTATAGTTTTAATATAAATGTTATTATTTTAATTATATAAATGAGAAAAAAAATACCTTAATATTTCTAGGTATGATTATGAAAATTGTGATGCTGAGCCTTGCAACAAAATGATTGCTGAGCTGGAAGGAGTGATGCAGGGACAAAAATTAATCAAAAAATCATTCACATCATTAAATAAAACTTACATTGTCTCAACCATGGACAATTTTGAATATACTGACCCTGTGGATAAAAGTGTGGCTTCCAAACAAGTACGCTATTATAAATAAATAGGATTTTATGAATAATGGAATTTTTTTTCTTTCAAAAAGTGTATATGATTTCATATATTTCCCTTTTTACTTCCTTTAAATACATTTTTAAGACAATTCTTCCTTCCCACATTTTCAATAACGTTTAAACTTAATCAAAATTAATTTTCACTATACTTCTGTTTAAAAAAAAAGATTAATAGCAAAAAACATGATTCTCTTTTTTTTTACGAATTATTTGTTTTGAAAATAGTAATTGGGCATTACAATCCTTAATCACTTTGCTTATCGGTCTCTAAGAGTCACATTCGGATTCTTTTGAGATTGATATGTTACCCCAGCTCGACGCTTCACTATCATCATATAATTAAGCACTTTTACTGAAAAGATTAAAATTACATCCATTATTAAGAATAAAGGTGTTATTTTTAACAAAAAAATAGTCTAAATTGCTAACATTTTGTTAATTATTAAAAACTGAACCATCAGTTTCTAAAATTTTCTGGTTGCAGTGAATAATACAAGTAAATGTTAAAAAATAAATTTATAATATTTTAAAGTATTAAAAAATAAAAATTGGTTTTAATTTTTTTTTCTTTATTTTTATAAGATTTATTTCACCGAAATTGGTCAACATAATCACATTTAAACAATTACCTGAAATTATATTAAATCTTATCTGTCAAGAATAGGCGATCAATCAGAAAGCCATATTTTTATTAATCACAACTTAAAGTAGCGAGTTAAAAGTGATATGGTTTTTGTGTTAAGATTTTGAAAAAAAATGTTGCCAATGTAAACAAAACACGAACAAAGTCGCCTAATGAATAACGAGAATTTAAACATTAAATTTAATTTAATTTTGCATTCGCCGACTTTTCATTTTTTCTAACAAATATTTAGCGATTTTTTCGTTGCGCCCGTATAACTGAAAAGTATCGGAACTTCTTATGAGTGATTATTTAACACTTTTATTTGCCCTAACTTCTCATTTTTAATAATTTCAGCTTATAATCAAAACTATTCTACTTATTTTTTCAAATTATCTAAATCCGAACAAAACACTTCTGAGACAAACAAACAACCAAATGCATGAGCTTTTGCCAAAACACAATTAACAAATTTGTATTAATTTTTCTTCCATGTTATCATTTTTTACATACTTGTTTTTTGTAAATACTTTTTCTAAAATTTTAAACATAATAAAGCAAAACATCTTCTAATGATGCCATAACATATAATGAATACTCTTTTATGCATTATAATTTATAAATATTTTTTTTATTATTATTGCTTTATTTTATAGGGACTTCGAATCCTATTTGATGATGGATCTCGAATTGTTTTAAGATTGAGTGGAACTGGAAGCAGTGGTGCTACTGTCCGTTTATACATTGACAGCTATGAGAAAGATGCTGAAAAAATAAAGCAACCCGCTCAAGTAATTACATTATTTATATTAGGAACTTTTTTTTTTGCTTCCATTTATTAGCATTAGATTTCTTAACATTTTATTAGTGCTTCATTCTAGTAATTTTAATTTTTCTTCTTGTTTAAAAATATTATAAATCTGAAAGCAGATTGGTACTACTTGACTTCTTTTAAATGATTTCTTTTTTATTTCCCAATTCTATTTTAAAGTTTATAATATGAATAAATTTTACAATTCATAATAATTAATAATATATAGGTTTATTCTCTAATTGTAACCCAATGGCTAATTTCTTAGCCATAAAATATAGAAGCATGCTTCCAGTTTAAAAAAATGATTTACGTGATATGAAGAATTATATTTTATGCTGGTTGAATCAAAATATCTTTTAAAACAGTCAACTGAGTAAGTTTCTGTTGTTACATATCCAAAACCTTTATAAATGGATAAATAAAAGCATCATTTTCAATCGCTTAAAATTTTAAATGGCTAATGGATAAATATGTCATTTTTCTATATGCAAAATAAGTTTTTAAAAATTCTTGCCATATTAATGTGTTTTCTGTAAACATAATAAAACTGATTCAAACATAATCTTCATTTATATTTTTTCTTATTTTTCCAGGAGGTGTTGAAGCCTTTAATAAACATAGCATTGGAAATCACAAAGATTAAAGAATATACTGGACGAGATGCTCCTACTGTTATTACATAAATACTTCATGTATATAAAACTGTCTGCATTATTTTGTTTTGTTATCAGAAAATATAAACTAGTAAAAGTGGAATTATTTGTTGATTGTTATATTTTTAAAATTTACTGTAGGATTGTTTATAGAATTTCTAAATTTGTTATTTTAAATTTTGTTTAAAAAAAATATGTGTTTTAAATTTGCCAAATGTATTACGGATATATGTTATTGAAAATTCCATTAATGTGTTCATTTCTTTCCTTTTTAAACAGATTTGTATGATGGTGCTCAAATAAAGTGTGTATTCATATCCTTGTCTTACTTCTCTCGCATCTTTACTGATATTTAACTTAAATATAATCTGTTACGATGAAAAATTTATTGCTTTAACACAAAATTGTTCTGGTAAACTTTTTGGCATTGAATAAGGATTTATTAAGTTTGCATAGTATCATTTTCCCTATATTTTTAGATTTTTGAATATAATATATATTTTTACTTTTGATTTGGGCTTTTAACTTTTAATCCATTGCTTCGTCAAAAATTGAAAATAAATTTCTGTATTAAAAGTTTAGATTTTTGTAATAGTTATAAAAGACAGTGTTTAGTTCAAATCAGATAGCATTGAAAATATTATTTATAAGCTATTTATAAGCTTTTAAATGGAAATAACCATTTTATCTTGGACTAAAATGGTTATTTCCATTTAAAGTAAAATGGTAAGAAAAATAAATCAATCTCAGGGTAGTACAATTCAAGTATTTTGAACAAATAAACACATTTTAAACATTTTTGTAATTTGTCAGTGAAGTCATCAGGTTTTTAAAATCTTTCTATTCAGAAGAAGCATTTATTATCCTATTAAACTTCAAGAATGATGGCAATAAGAATTCAAAGAACAGTTTGAAGTTTTTATTGTACCATTCCTATTGTAATAAAAATGACTAACATATTAAAATATCAGATATTTATTGTTAATAAAATACATTAAAAGTACACCTAGATGAAATGAATGTTTTTATGAATCCTGTCACTGGATTTTGTATTCTTTTATTTTTCTTATAGATATTGACACAGTCTCTTCTAAATCATTTTACTTAATGTCATAAATCAACACCATACCCTTATCTGAATCTATAGAAAATTGGAGTTTGTTTTTTGGAATTTTAAAATAAAAATGTTTTGCCAATATTCATGAAAAGTTCTACATTAATGTTAGTTGTATGGTCAAAATAATTAGCATAGCAACTAGGTGTAAAATGTTGAGCAAAAATATTCCATTATGAGGAGAAAACAATGTATTTATTACCATATTTTTTAAGTGAAGTGCCCCGATTGAGAATTTGGGAACTGATATCATGCCCTGGGTAACCTGTATTACTCTTAACTCGCTGCATGACAGGTAGGGGGAGGGTGAAATATTTTATACTGTGGGTGCCAATTATTTTCATTCTGCCATTGACAGTATTTAGATATTTTTAATACAGTAAAAGCTCTTTATTCGCGGGGTATATGTTCCATAAATATGCCGCGAATACAGAAACCGGGAATACGGAATGGTAATTTGTATGGGATTATAGGGGATACGTTCCTAGGTGACAAAAGAATACATATATATATAATCAATTTAATTGAAGTTTTTGAACATTTTGATTAATTATCTTAAGGCTTAGGCAATGGTTTGAAGAATTTTGTCATTTTCTCTTGCCTGGCAGTTTTTAAAAGCTCCTTCCATTCAGCCTGATGCACAGTAGACGCATTAGCAATTTGCCTCTTAAAAATAAGACTTCGTTCCATAGACAGATCAATGTTCATAAAGAAATCGCAAAGCTCATTTGCCATTCTTAAACCTTCACTAAGATTTTTCGGTAAAATCCTATTTTAACCCACCTCTGGCGACTTTTTCAAAATCTCGCCAAATCGAAAGTATTTGAATTAAAAGGTTAAGAAAAAAGAATTCTTACCTTTCGCCAAAAAATTCTTATTATTCGCCAAGGGTGGGCTAAAATAAGATCGACCCGATTTTTCAAATTAAATGTCACGTTTCCAGTGCTTGTTGAAACCTCTTCTTCAATGGGCTGTGAATTTAACATTTCCTGCAAGTCGATTTCAGCCCTCGACGATATAATTTAACAACATACTTTAGGCAAAGTTGTGATGAGACTATTTTACTTTTTTATTGGTCCATTTGACGACATTTACAAAGGATATTGGGTTGGATAGCTATTGGAATCCTTTTATTATTATGTATGTACTTATTAGATCCACGACTAAAGAAATGTTTAGCCGCGAATATAGGAATTGGGTCGCAATTTTTTTATCCACGAATAGTGAAAACGCGAATGAAGGAAGCGCGAATAAGGAGCTTTCACTGTATCATTTCTCTTGAGACTCTAATTTTAAAAAATTATCCTGTTATACTGAGTTTACATTAAAAGAAATCTGTTGCAATTAGTGTTTTGGGGAAACAATATCTATCATATAATATCTGTCAAATAAAAATAAGCAACATCTCATACAGAAATTGCAGAGCTTTATTAAGTTTAAAAGCTGGAATGGCTTTTTACTTTCTAGAATACAAAGTATTGTAGTCCCCAAAGAATTTAAACTTGAAATTTTGTTACTTTTCTATGTTGTAGATCTCCCTCAATTTGAAAAATACATTTTTAGAAAATATCCATCTGTGATAAATGTAACCTTTTCTGCAAGATGTCGCAAATTTGGAATACGATCTTATAAATAAATTTGGAGTATGTTTTGTATAAATTTATATAGATCTTTTAATTAGTGCAAATACTGAATCTGTCTCTCTTTTCAAATCTAAGTTAACATTAAACTAAAAAACTAAAAGATATAATTCAGTGCATGGATTTAACATCTACAGTGCAACACCTATTAAATTGAGATTCAAAGCCAACTAAAGTTAACCCTTTATTGTGCTGCACTTTCAGAAACTTGTTAATGTGATAGCTCAAAAACTTAGTAATTTAAATATATTAAAATTGGTATGACATTTTATGACAACTATTATAGTTTGGTGTTAAATTTTTGTTTTAATTGGTTGGAAAGAATGTGTGTAAAACATAAAATCGATTTTCAGATGCTATTAATTGTCTACTAAGGGTGGATCACTCTATAGATTCAGCAAAATTCATCTCAAAAGTTAATATTTAAAAATTATTATACACCAGTGCCGTGTAGGATGTTCTATGGGATAACACCTTTATTAAAGATTATATGAGAAAGTTTTGGGCGAACCACTTCTGCTAGTTGGATTTAAATTTATGTAATACCTTTTATTTTATGTATTTGTTTTATTAAAAAGCAATAAATATAACCAGATTGTTTCCTTGGTTTCAAGACGCTGTGATTTTTGCTTTAAAATCCGTTTCTGCCAAAGATCCTCTCGTAAGACAATTAAAATTAAATTTCTCTTAAAGGATAAAAATCTTCTTGTCAGTTTGGCAGGAAACCCTGAAGAGTGGGATACTGACTCAAATATCATCTTCACTATTGCTTCTAAATTTACTAAAGCTGTTTCAAATTTTATTTCTTCTAAAAAGAATATTTATGTAATAAGTTCTTGTGTTGAATTCTTTCTTGATAGCAAGGCTTAATTAATTTTTTTGAAGGGTTCATTGCTTTGTAAATTTTATAATAAACAATCATTTATTATAAAATGTAAGTTGAAAATTTTGAAGCAAAATAACTGTATGCAACCTAGATTAATTCTAAACTATTGTAATGGACAAAATACTTTGTTTATATAATTCAAATGGCATCTGTTATAAATCATTTTCAGTGTCAAAGTAGACTCGAAACATGTGACAGCAGAAATCACTTTCAAGAATAATACAAACTGCGATACTGATATCATTTTCAGAAGTATGCGCATTCAATAAATGCATAGAAAGTTAATTATTTGGTGCTAATTAAAGCGAGAATAAAAAAAATAATAGACAATTTACGCCACCTTCCTTTATAGAAACAATGGAATTCAAAGTAAAATTTTGAGATTATTTTTTCTGTTAAAAGGCTAATGAGCATTCAATCGATATAATTTCGCTTAGGACTTATTTTATATTCACAAGCAAGTAGCATTCTAACTTAATGTTGTAAAATTTTTAACGCCTACCTACATGCACATCAAGGACAGCCGATTGGGGGGAAGGGGGTGCTTTGCATCCAGACCCCGCGACAGAAACGGGCCCCACCGATATTAAGAATTAAAATAGTATTCTGAACAATAATAATGTTACACATACTAAAAGACTACAAGCTCTTTTTCATGTTGTATCGGCTGATGCCTTCATTATTTCTTATCTTTGGTCAAGCATATGGGTGTAATGCTTAAACGCTTTTGCTACACTATCGAAAAAGAAATTGAAAATTTTTAAATTTTCCTGGAGTAATTAATAGCAAAAACAAAATCATGCATTGGATTCATATGTAAATATTAATTTTTTTTTGGGGGGGGGCCCAAAGGGTTTTTTGCATCCGGGACTCTTCATAGAGAAGGCCGACTCTGGTGCACATAAATGATATAAAATAAGAAACGTATAATTTATAATAAAATTATAATTTTTCACTTTTATAATGACTTTTTATTTTAAAATTTTATTATTATTTTCATGCTATGTGATAATGTTCTATCTTAAAAATTATTAAGTTTTTAAAATGTTTGATTTTACATCTTTTTATTTAAGTGCAGATTTCGCTTATATGTTCGTCAATTCCTTACATTCATTACATCACGATTAATACATGAGCTGCTTTATATTAATTGGGCTTTACTTTGCTTTTAAGCTTTTTTAAAAATATGGATCTGTTTTACTTAATACTATTGATTATCTTAATGTACTTAAAAATTAATAGTCAGTAAATTAGGTAAATTTTAAAAAATGGATTTTAAATTGTTTAATTATTTTTATTTTATGAATTATTATTACAAAAAATAATTTACGAAAATAAATGATAGTTAATGTATGAAATATTTAATATTATAATGGAATAAAAGTAGTTAATTAATTTAGCTCTTCAATTTTTAAAATAGATTGAATTACAATGACCACTTGTAGATTAAAGAGACGCTCTTCCCTTTTCCATTAACGTAGAACTCCTATAACACTGATTAACCCAATTTGTATGTACTTTTTGTTTGAAACTTTGATGAAAACTGAGTGACTTCATTGTAATAAACCTAAAATTACATGAAACTTTAAATACTCCTTGTTTTTCTCATAGATAATGTAACATATTTTTGGTTCTAGTTATGAAAAGCTTATAAACAAATCATAAGGGTTGAAAGTCAACGAATCTTCCAAGGCAATATTTCAAGTTCACAAAAGAGAATTCCCTCTTCTAACCCAAATTCCACAAGCTGCGTTTTAATGAGGAATATTTATGTCTTGTAGCATATTGATCAAAACTGAGTATGATAGGTGAACAGCTTTCCAAATTATTTCAGTGTATATCGAAATTTTTGGCCATAAAATAGAAAACCAAATTTCGTTTGTTTGAGCCATTATATTTTTGAAGTATCGCAGTCACGTATATACGTATAATAACAGACCAAAAATAATAAACTGACAAATAATTTTTTTGAGATTTTCAGCAATTAAACTTACAATGCATGTCAACAGATAGACTTATTTTCAACGTATTTCTCTCAAAATTTGGTAGCAAGATCACATACCAAATTACATCACTTTAATTTACAGTAATTTTCAGTAATTCACTGACACTATTCCAAAAATTTATTTTTCAGAGGCTGAGGAATGTTAAATGGGTAGATTCATCAAAACTGTCTGATTGAGAATTTTGAGTGAAAGAAAAGAACACATGCCATGACACCACAAGGAAAGCGCCCTTAAATTAACAAAAAAAAGTTGGATAGTTTTTAACTAGGAAGCGATCGTAATGCAAATGCATAAAATGTAATACATTTTGGGGAGATAATACAGAAAGAGGAATCAGTGGAATGTGGTGTTTCTACTATTACTCACATACTACTTGTTAGAAATATAGAGATTTCCTCTTCCAGCATAAAAAGTGTAGGCTTTGAGCACTACCCTGGACTCAGCGAGTGCTCACCAAGCTTTGATTTTCAAACTTCAATGTTTTGTTCTTTATTATAGAGTCAAGAATATTGAATATGCATTCGAAATTCCTCCTTTTCAAACGATTTAAACCAAAACTTGATTTAGAAATACAATTTTAGTAACAAGATTACTTTACCAAGTTATAGAGTTTATGAGTCATTGCGATTACAGGTAATCATCTGTGCAGACTGACAGACAATGAACTTGTTGACGAGTTTGGATAGATAATCGTTAAAGATGGACAATAGAGTCAATAAAAAGGCTTAATTCATATCCAAAATTAATATTTCGTAATTATTGTATGCAAGTGCCATGCAAGGCGTTCTCTTGTATAACAATCCCCTTTATTACATAGAATGCGAAAAAGTTTTAAGATTTCATTAAGATGTGCTCACAGGGCTTGACTAAGGGAGGGGCAATTGCCCCGGGCCGCCATATCATAACGGGCTCATAAATTTAAAAAATGCCATAGACAAGTTCTACAAATGGTTCTTCATTACAAAAGTAGTGAAGCAAAGAGCCCCAGAAATAATTTTGGCCCAGGCCCCTATTGGGCTAAGTCGGACCTTGTGATATAGATATACAAACGATCAACACTTTCAAGGATCTTGTTCAGAATTTGATATGGATCTACAATTAAGTGAACAAAATCATATAGCAGATATTATTCATATAGATCTTTACATTTTATTTGGATCAAATGCATTCAAACAGATATACAGACAAATTCTTTGGGAATGAATTTAGTGTGAAATTTGATAGAAACCTATATATTTGGTCTATTATATTATTTAAGGCCTCGTAGCCAGGTTGGTAGAGCGTCAGTCTCGTAACCGAAAGGTCGCGGGTTCTGTCCTCGTCTTGGCCAAAGACCGCCGTGTTGGCTAATGGCAGTTGGGGCACGTCAAATATGTCGAGACTGCAAAGTCCTCCAAGTTCCCATAACAAAACGATACCTCTGGGGGTACTGAATCAGGGATGAGTCGGTCTCTGATTTGGATCTAAATTCCGACTTGCTGATGGATGAATGAGTGTTTGAATGAATTCGACCACCCCCTAAAAAGGGCTGTGTCGTGTGTGTGAGCTAGAAGTCAGACTTCTGCCCTCTGGGTGCTCAGGGGTCTTTACCCTCAGAAGCTACTGCACCCCCTTTCAGTGAAAAACACGGACACGACAACAACAACATTATATTATTTAGTCTAAAGACTTCATACTTAACTTAATCCATCTAGCTCATAACGATTTTGAGCTGTGCTTTCTCGAACGTGCAGACAGATCGAGCGACAGACTTGTTCTGAGACCCATTTTCAGACATCAGTATAAAAATGAGAAAAACTTATAAAAAGCATTAACTCTGCTTGAAATATTATTAACATATATGTCTTCATTCATTACACTTTAAAACTTATTTAATGACAGCATAAATGAAGTTTTTGTTGATTTTACTTTAAAGATTTTTTAATATTTAATTTGCTATTTCTGTCATTCTAATTTCATCATATCATCAATTTTTACCATTATGTATACATTTTTTTAAGTAATTTGCTTTTTAATTTGCAAATAAATATATCTATTTTACCTGTAAATACTTATTCATAAAAATACTCAAATTCTAAGTAATTAAACACACACACACACACATATATATGTGTGTGTGTGTTTGTAATAATGAGAAAAAATATACGAACAATTTGTATTATTCTTTGTTGATTTAAGCTTTCTCTTAAAAATTTTCGTTATTCAGGAAGGGCTAGAAACATTGAATTAAGATACGTGGAATTTGATATTATAATACTTAATTGAACATTACATATATGCCATCGATCTAATGTCTGCTTTCCAACAGCAGTTTCTATGAATTAAGGAAGTGTTAGAAGTTTAGCGTTCATAAATGCTACAACTCAAAATGAATCAGAAAAACATTGAACTTCCATGCACAAGTGAAACATAAAAAATTGTCATCGTAGTTACTTTGGAACAAACAATATAATAACTGTCCGGAACATTAACCTTCAGAAAATCACAGAAGTTTAATTACAATGAATATTCTTACAATAAAAATGATGTGAGAAGCAGAATGTCAAGTTCCAGACTTATTTTTACTACTCCACTGATTGGAAGTTCAATTTTTAAAAAATATTTTTTATTACAATTTGAAAACAATGCAATCTCATGTTTGTTTGTTTGTTTTTTTTGAAAATGTGTCCATTGCCCTGGACGAAAACAATCCCAGACAAGTTTCTTCTTCTTTTTTTTTCCCCCTCCCTTATGAACGGTTTAGAAAAGTGTTCTGATAATAAAGTTTCATCTGTCAGAGTTTCTACAGTAGCAGAAACCCTAATATATTGCTTTTCAGAGTATAATATCAAACACTTTTAGTACTTCATGGCAAGAAAAGAAATAATTAAATAATTCATCTTGATTACTCAGGATTAATCATATCATAGTTATAATAAATATATCCATTCCCTGCTTTGATCAATACGAACTGAAATGAAGAAAAACTATTACATTTACAAAAAGTTAATGGCAACGGCAAAATTCGGCAAGGTTGGTGCAAATAGTAATCTTTAAACGTAGGCCTGTGTCGTAGTTCGCGATGGGTAAGTTGAAATCTTTTTCAATCTAAAAGATAAATGTATATGTTTATAAAAAGATTTTATATACCTAATATTAATTGATTAATCTGATCGGTAATATTATAATTTTTACTGTAAAATTAGATTACATTGAAAACTCAAATAACCTTTGAAAAGAATGGTTGTGAGCATTGAAAGGCCCATTTTTATCCAAAAATTCTCTAACAAATATGTAATATTTATCAGGTATTTCTCGTGATCATTGGCATAAACGTAGGAAGACCGGAGGTAAAAGGAAGCCCATCAGAAAGAAGAGGAAGTTCGAACTCGGCCGACCTGCCGCTAACACTAAAGTAAGTGTTTTATTAAGACTAAAATTGTTTCTGCTTTGTGGTTGCATTTAATTTTAGTATAGGAACTTTTATGTCAGCATTTTCTTTGTCCCTTGTAGCGATTAATTTTTAATGTGTTGAGTTCCTTAATATAGTTCTAATTTGGAATTTTAATTTGTTGCATTTCTAATTTGGTATTATTTTAACTTATTGTAGATTGGACCCCAAAGAATCCACACAGTACGAACGAGAGGCGGTAATAAAAAATACAGAGCGTTAAGGCTTGATCATGGAAATTTTGCATGGGCCTCCGAACGTAAGCTATTACTATATCAATATTTTGAAATATAACTTTCCATGTTTATTATAACTTTGCTTTATCATGTCTACTGCAATAGGATGATAAATTTTCGCAGAAAGCTTTTTTAGCTTATGTGATGCGTAGTCATAGTTACTCTGATTGCAACAACTATTCCATGCTATCTAACATGATTGTTTTTTGTGTATGTAAAATGCTACATTCTCTAAAGGTTTTACAATTTTAAATACCAATTAAATGTTATGGATGAGGCTTAAAAAATGAGTTCATAGGTTAATACAAGTTAAAATATTTTATCACTTATAATTGAATAATCAAATCCATTCCATTCTTTATGAGTTGGTTTATGTAAATCGATCCATACACATTTTTGTGTGTGTTTAAAACAAATTATGGATTATCTTCTAAATTCATCATTGAAAATTCCTAACTGGTAATAAATTTCATTTCATTAATAATTTATGATGTCTCTTCATTGCATTTAGATATTAGATGAATTAATAACTGCTTCAATAAAACTGATACCTGGTTTGTTTCCTTTTAAAAATTGTTAGAAATGAGTTTTTCGTTGATTTGTGTTAGATGACGAGAATCTTTCGCCTGAAGTAACAAGCTGAAAGAAATTGTATTTAAGTTTAATATAGATTAATAATGGTTTGTGAAAGGATGATAAATTTATGCAGAAAGCTTTTTAAGCTTGTATGATGCTTAGTCATAGTTACTCTGATCAGTTGTCTTATCATTATATAAATTACGTATTTATTACTTAATGATTGTTGGTTGTATTTTGTAGTAAATCAGCTCTACTGAGTTTTTTCCCCTCTTGAGGTATGGAACAACTTTGATATACACCCCCAAATCGGATATTTGGCGACTTTTTTTGTCGCCAAGCAAAGTATTAGTGTTTGGCGCCTTTTTTTTTCTCGCCAAGATGGATTATTGTAAAATACAACAAATGAATACATAAAAAATACCAAATCGTTTATTACAAAAAAAATACAAGGAATACATAAGAAATACAAATAAATGTCACTTAAAAACAGCTTATGCACAATTTAGAAAAAAATTTTAAAATAAAACAAAATAAAAAAAAGAATTATTTATACAGAAATTGCGTTTTTGGTGGCTTTTTTTTTCCTCTCCAAGATTTACTAATAAATACACAAAACAAATTAATTTCGCCAAATAATCAATACATAAAAAATATTGAATCGTTAAATACAAAAACATGTCAGAATAATAGATTTTACAGAATAGATCATACAGAATAATAGATTATTCAGAAATCTTGAAATCATCCCAATTAACTCCAGCAGCAATTTCAATAAATTTATTAAAACAATCAATACCTGCAGCTAAACAGGATTTTCGGAACATGTACATCGCAAGGTAAAATTTATAATCTACCTTGCGACTGTACGTAGGCAAAGAAGCTTTAACGTGTCTCCAAGTGCTTTCAATTGTATTTGTATGACACCCGGAATCGGGGTCTACAAATGTTAACGAATGATTAACTTTTAAATGTTCGAAGCCTTCATCGGTCAAACAATCGTAGCTTTTCCAGCAATCGGAATAAACTGACGTACCTGGTTTTATCCATTCTTTAATAACAGACAACGTCTCCTGGGTCCTATCGTGAACAGCAACCAAAAAAAGCTTTCCTGTTCCCCTTTCAACACCACCAAAAACCCACTGACCGTCAACACTATGACCCCTATTATATTTCCTTTTTCCGAACTTGGACTCGTCTATTTCTACTACAAAACCATCACCACCTACCATCTCGGAATTCTCCTCAATGTAATTTAAAATGCTTTCGTTGATAAATTGCCTCCAATCTGCTAATGTAGAACTCGAAAAACCATACTCCTCTGCAATTCTATCTGTTTTAGTTCCTCTCAAAATCTCATAGCTGATGAGCAAAACTTCAAACAACTTAAGCTTGGAATTTGCAAACCAAGAATTATGCCTTATCGACATCGAAGTGTTACACTGATTTCCATCAACCATTTTCCTACAAACAAAAACAATTCCATCCGAAGACGACTTCTTGGGCTTATGTTTCATATTAGACCCACACTTTTTACATACTGCAGACTTCAATAATCCAACCTCCATCAAAAATTCGATTAAAATCTGCATGTCCTGGGCCAAATGATGTAAAAATAAGCAATTTACAATACCTGGCCTTCCAACTGTCGGCCTACCCGATGAAAATAAAGCAGAACTGTCAATTTTGCTTGTCAAAATTTGCTGAAACTTTTCAACTACAGTTGATACGGTAGACATATTGAAAGAAATAACGGATTAACAAATTAATTAAACTTACCGCAAAATACAGCGTCATAAATCACAAACCTCACTTCTCAATCACGAATCAAATAAATGGCGAATGAATGAAACGGCTGAAAAGCATATATGAAATTCAAAAATTGTTGCCAGAAAACTAAAAAGAAATTCAAAAAATGAAACAAAACACAAGAAATTACTAAATTTGGCAACAGCAAAAACCGGAAAGCTGAAAAAACCTTAATTGGCAACACCCAAATCTGAAAAAACCTTAATTGGCAACACCCAAATAAGAAACAGCAACCCTAAAATAATCCGTAGGGAGTGCCAGATTTGGCGCGTAATTTTTGGGGGTGTATATCAAAGTTGTTCCTGAGGTATTCTCACCATATTTTTCCACATTAGTCAATTTACATTAATGTTTTTCCTATGTAACTGTAGCTGTGAAAATATAAAAGAATAGTTAATGATTCAATTTTGGTTTTTCAAAACAATTGGAGTAAACCAGTTGTCAAGAGTTACTCTTGTTAATTTTAGTCAGTACACATTAATATTAACTAATTCTTTGTGCAACTTGAATTATATATTTTTTATGTAAAATGTATTATTGAAGTAAGAATTTATCTTGATGTCAGTTTAGACAGATTTTATCCTGTGTTTTGTTTCTGAATGTTTAAGGAAACTTTGCATTTCATCAAACGTGTGTTTCTATTTTGTGTAATCTCTTTTAATTTATTTAACATGCTGTTTTGAAGCTTAGATTAACTACATTGTTTTAAATTTGAATGTATATTTAAATTACATAGCAAGAAGTTTTTGTGCAAAATGATGAGTTGAATCTCTGTATATAGCTTGTGTAAGCATGCTATGTGATACGAAGTCATAGTTACTCTGATTGCTGGTAGATTTGTATTGTTTGTAAACTATTTTAGTTTTGTGGGTTGCATTTTAATGGTTTCTCAATGTAATTTTCCCTCAGATTGCACTCGAAGAACACGTATTGTAGATACAGTCTACAATGCCAGTAACAATGAATTGGTGCGTACTAAGACATTAGTAAAAAATGGAATTGTATTAATTGATGCTACTCCTTTCCGTCAGTGGTACGAAGCTCATTATGCTTTGCCTCTTGGTCGCAAGAAGGGAGCTAAGCTGGTAAGTTGGTGATATTATTTCTTAGTGTAAATATATACGAGTTTTGCAGTTATAATATAATTATTTATCCTACAGACGGAAGCCGAAGATGCAATTTTGAATAAAAAACGTAGTAAAAAGACTGAAAAGAAATACAAAGATAGACAAAAGCTAGCAAAAGTTGACCCAGCAATGGAGGATCAATTTATGTCAGGAAGAATATTGGGTATGAAGTTTTCCTTTTTTTTTTTTTGCTGATTATTAAGTATATTTTCATGTAAAAAAAAAAAAGGCCAGATTTGTTATTTATTCATGAAGCATGTGATGTTAATTTTACACCATCTTTCGGCTGAAAATGGGTGATGAAAGACTTCTTATCTGATGCTTTAAAGAATTATCTGTTTGTTTATCATTGAAATTTTGTGGATAATTAAGTACTTTTAATATTGTTAAAATATATGATGATTTCAATCTTTCACCATCTTTCGGCTGAAATATTTGATGAAAAGATATTTTCTGATATCCTTATCAAGATTAAGAATGTTTAATTTTGTATGAAGTATACGCATGAATGAAAATTATTTTTAATATTTAATTTTAACAAATGATGTTAATCTAACACCATCTTTCGGCTGATGATATATGCTGACAGATCTTAGACTGATGTAATTCTAATTTTTTTTATGAATGTATAATATTTTTTCAACAGCACATGATGTAACACTTATCACCATCTTTCGGCTGATGATATATGCTGACAGATAGTAGACTGATGCATTTCTAATTTTATGATCGTGTAATGTTTTTTTAAATGGCACATGATGCAACTCTTAACACCATCTTTCGGCTGAAATTATTTGCTGAGAAGTATTCTATTCCTGATGCCATTTAAAAAAAAAAAAATTTACATTTGATCCTATACTTATAGATTTATATTAACTTCCATATTTTAAATATTTTTTTTTTTTGAAATGTTTAGTCTTTTATTAGCAAATTAAAAGATTCCTCTGTACTACTATTATAAATGTGAAAGATTGGATGTTTGTCCGTCAGTCACAGCTGAATGAAATTGGATGAAATTCACAACAGGCTGATTATAGTTTGTAATAAGGTCATGGGCTACTATTTATTCTAGTTAATTTTTTATAAACTAACTTTTGTGCCATAAACAGTAGTGAGGTTGGGCGTAGCATGATTTTGACCAATTATTTCAAATTCTATTTTTCTCGGTGTTTGTTATATTTAAAATCAAACATTATTAATTAATCAATCTTTCCGATTAATTCTGAAGTTACTTTTAAATTAAAATGAAATAGAATAAAGGAAATAAAAATTTTCTAATTTTTATTGTGTTACCCCAACTGGCGTGGGAAAGTCTGGCATTTTCGTTATGCCAATTTTTTTGCAAAGTTAATGCATAATTGTCGACAACTTTTTCATTTAAATTATAAATTTATATGTATTATACTGTTGTAACTATCTGAATAGATAAATATAGATTTGTCTTTGCTGTTTTGTTTTATTTTGGAATATTACGTAATTAAGTTGCTTTTAGGTTAGCTGCATGTTTTTATGTTGTATTTGTTATACATATTTCATATGTGCTTATACTTTTAAATGTATTGTTTTAAGGCTAGTTTTAATTTTTTATGTCATTATTTGGTAGTTATTGAAATATCTTATGAAGGGTAATAAAGCTCTAGCCATGATAGTAACTAGAATATTTGTTTTTGTAAGAACTTGCGGACTATTAAACCCCTTCTGGTTGTAGGATGAAGGGCACTTATTCAAAGATATGGCACATGCAATTAATTACCTCAGAGCTTTGGTATAGAGAAGGAGAGTTTTTCTTAATGAAAATGTTTTGTATGATTGTATCTGCTATAATAGTTTTTCTTGAGTTGAATTGTGTAAATTCAGACAAACTTTAAATTGTTTAGTTTGATATGTTTTAAAATATGGAATTTTCTGAAATTACTGTAAATGTATGGTATTAATAAAATCTCCTTGAAACTGTATTAACTATTTTTTTGATAAATAATGCTCTTTGTTTGCTTTTATAATATTTATATTTTTTACAGCTTGTATTTCATCAAGACCAGGACAATGTGGTAGATGTGATGGTTACATTCTTGAAGGAAAAGAGTTGGAATTCTACCAACGTAAAATAAAGGCTAAAAAAGGGAAATAAAACTCTGTAAGAAGTGAAAATAAAATTAAAAAATCTGTATGCATCTTGTCTTTTTTTATTCCTCCAATTTTTTGCTGGTTTTTTCTATAATAGGATAAAATAATAGTGCTATTTGACCTTTAATAAACACATCAAAACAAAAGTTAATGAATGTACCTCATGATGGGAAAAAATAAGCACATCATCTGAATTACTTGCTATAAAGTATGGTACCATATTTAACACTTAAAATGTGTATAGCCTTGAAGACTACAGTAATAAGTTTCCATAATACAAACAACAATGTGCATATAACTCCCTTTATTTATTTTCCCCCTCCTTCAAAGTATTGATGTTTTTTATTTTGAAAGTATGATTTCTTTGATAAGATATCTGTGTTTCAATGTAAAATACAATTTTGTTAGATTCTTGCTGCCTTCTCATGGAACTGATATTCACTAATAGGGCTGATGTTAAGGTATTAAGATAGGAAATGTGGTTTCTCTTGAATCATTTTATAAAGTGATGAAGCTTTGGCAATTATACCACAAGTCATGAAATTATGCATTTTTAAAATCAAATTCATTTGTTAGCTTTATAAATAATTACCAAGAATTCATGCCATTTATTTATTTGAATATTATAGTGAACTTGCATAACATGTAGATTTGAATAATCGTTAATGCGCTTTTTTTTTTTTTTTTTTTTTGTCTGTCCTAGATTGGTTATATTTTTTGGAGTAAATCTATGGTAATGCATTAGGAAGGAAACTTGTCAAATAGGAATTTTTCTAGTTAAAGATGTTGATGCAGTGCAATCTGTTTTCATTTTTAAAAATGTATCGGAATAATTGCTGTTGTATGCTAATATTGAATTTCTGAAAGTGTGAAGCAGTTAAAATCTTGGGTGTAAACATAAGCAGGATTGTCACTGTACCAGAGAATTGCATGTAATTTTAGTCATCTATAAGTCGGAATTTTGAAATTTTTTAAAAGGTGGATTTTCTGGCAGTTTTTTATATACATGAAAAACTGAACATGAACACATGTTTGAAAATATTTTTGTTTTAAATGCTGCATTTTATATAAATCCACATATGTTGACAAAATAATGCAGTATTATATGAAATAAGGAGTTTTACTACCTTTCCCTGCTTGTTCAGAAAGTTCCAAGATTCAATTTGGAATTTCCTGTTAAAAGGGGGGATTCAAAGAATAGAGTGAATGTTGAAATTTTAAATTATTGATGCTTTTAAGTTATTGTTCAAAGAACTTGTTTTTTGCTTTTTTTTTAACTCATAATAATAGTCATTTGAATGTGTAGAAGATTGATTCAATAACAGTGGAAGTATTTCTTGAACTTCTGAAAGATTCCTTAATTGATCTAAGAAGTTTGCTGACTAACTTCTGTGAATTTGTCTTAAGTAAATCTCAAGATCAAAACATTTAAATATGTAAAACTAAGGTATCAGGTTTAAGAAAAGCAAAAATAATCTGAGAAATGTATATCAATTTCCAAACTGTTGCAAAGGGTACTAGTTTGAAAATGAACCTGATGACTGAAAAAATCTTGCTCTTTAATGGAATTTAATGTTTGCACATAAATGGCAATGTTTTAAAAATCTAGTTAAATTTATGAAGTCTAGTTATAACTTTATTATTAAGAGTGTTGTTCATGCTTCCTCTTGTACAATATTTGCATCCTGGATTTTTTGCTTCTATATTTTAATATGCGAATTACTATTTAAGACATTGAGGATTTTTCTTTAAAAAAAAAAATCTGATAATGCCATGTCATAACTTATATACTATCAGTTTGAGTAATGCAACTTTAATTTGTCAAAAAAGGGCTTCTAAATACAAGAGGTAACCCTAACTTTTTGCTTCCTTTTACTAGCGAATACTACAAAATGAACGCTGGCTCAATATTAAATTGAAACATTATCCAATTAATGATTTTTAGGAAAAGTTGAGTACATATATTTATTGCTCTAAAATATTGAAATTCCTTTATTTTACCTGGATTCTTGCTTTCAATGTCTCAAAGCTGCCTTATGCTATGAAGCCATAATATTTTAATAAAGAGGGGGGGGGATTAGTGTAATCAAGTACTTCTCGGTTATAATGCAATATTGAATATGCAGCGTTAAGACCACATCTTATAGTATCAGAAATATATGAAAATTAAAGCTGATAAGTATTGTGACCATTTTTATTGATATTAGTGTTTTTATTAATTCGTAAAACAAATTAAAAGTTACGAAGTATGTATTCAGAAAGTATATGATTACTTTAAATTCAATTGCATGCAGATCAGTTAGTTAAAAAAGACAGTCTTTATTGTTAATGCAGGTGTGATTTACTTAATAAATATCTGATTTGGCTATTACCTAACTTTCACAGAGTAATGATCACATGAAAATTAGACGTCATTTGTGTCCTGAAGTGCTCCTCATTAATTTATTAAAATGCTTGTTTCATAACTTGCGTAGAATCAACATGTATCAATTGTAACGAACAATGTATATCAATTAATTGATTGTTTTAATTGATAATCGATGATCTGGTGTTTAAATTAATTAACTGGAAAGTTCTAAACTTCTGATTTTTGTGACTTTAAGTGGCTTAATAATACAGAACTCGGGATTGGGTATAACCCTATTTGGAACCCTTAGTCAGTAGAAGCTCCCCCATTATATTTATAAAATCAAATGTTTTTAAAGATTTAAATTAAATCTATTTGTCTTAACTAACTTTATAAACAAAAGATTAATGGCCAATATCTCTCCGATATGGTTATTTTGAATGTCGTATCCTGGGAATATTTTATAATTACAGAACAAATATGGGGTAGGGGAATGAAATAATAGAAAATGAAAGTTTGTTTCTGTATATCGTGCAAAATACTTTAAAATAAATCGATAAAAAATTTACAGACTTTTACCCGAACGCAATAAAGTTAACCAGATACCTATTGGTTTGAGAGTTAGTCAATTAGCAATAAGACAAAAATGAGGCACCCAGTTCGAGGACATGAAGTATATCTTGTGAATAATGTTCAAAAATTAAAGTATTATTTGTTTTTATTTCAGTAAATTTGATTACGTGGTTTATAAAACATAATCAAAAATTGATAATCGATGATCGATTAATTTATAGCAATAATATCTGAGGCCCCTTTAAGCTGCTGCATATGTGCTAATCCAGCTTTACATAAGTTATAATAAAACTTGGATATTAAAAAGAAGAAAATAATACAAAGAAGATATTACATTACAATGAAGTAAAAGGAAGAAAAATATATATAAATTAATTAGATAAAATATTAATTTACTAATTTCATCCGAAATTTCAGGTTTGCAGCTGTCTGATAAGGCAAGAGAAGCTTCAGATGGGTTCAGACGAGGCTTATTATTGTCCACAATAGAAGATCATGCCTACTTCCGGAAAATCACGTGAACACAATGGCAAATGATTGCCCCGTCGGGATAAATGTTGTCCACGTTGCCTCAAGAGTTCACACGAGGACAATGCCCGGACAACAGCAGAGAGACAACGTTTGCGGACAATAATAAGCCTCGTCTGAACCCACCTTTAGGGGTAAAGCCCCACTCTAACGACTTATGCTTATCTCAAGACGAATACACTTTCCCCTGGATTGTGTTTTTCCCAGTTCTTTGGTGTCTATTTAGTTTACCAATAATTGCGAGAAACTATGGATCGCTTTCACAAGTGGGATTGGTTCAACAATGAATCAGTTGCAAGGTTGTTCGAACGCGATTTAAAGTTTTTTGGCTGGATGATTCCAAGTTTGAGACCCGATTCCTCAAAAGATCCATCATGTAAGCGGTTTCTGGAGTGCATTAAATCCGACGGTGGGAGTCTTTCCGCTAGTTTGCTAAAGAATTTGATGAGGAGTGCCAGTTCCCTTATCGTCTGATATTGGTTTCAAAATTAGGAGGAACACCTCAAAATATCCCTAGTGTTGTTTATAAACTGGATGCTAAAATATCTAAACTAAATTAAACTCCGTTTCATAAAGCGGGAGAACATATCAAGTGAGCAAGAGCAAGGAAAGATTCGCGCCTTCCTAATATTTATCTTGATCTTAGAGATTCCGGAAATTTTTTTAGAGAAGATGATAAATGAAGTTGGGAGGAAGGGTGAGTGGGTAAAAAATAAATATTAGGACTTTGATAAAAGATGCCTGGAAAAGGTTTTCTGTGTTATATGAGAAATAACATTCTCTGGAACTTCTCAAAATTTTCTAAAGATTTTTAGGAACATGGATCATTATGTGTAAAGGTCTGGTTGATTTCTAGAAAGTCGTATAACCTTACAACTCGGTTGTTTCGAGCATTTATGAGATTTCAAATTCATGTAAGCAGTTTGTTATAGTGAGAAAAATGATATCATGTATTGGAATTTTATAAAGAGATTCAAAGGATTTGATCATAACTAGGTTTTCTCGATTTGTAAGAAACATCCTTCCGAACAGTATATTTGTTAAATGAAAGATACAAGTTAGGTTTCAAAGATGCATTTTTGAACATAGAAAAAATAATTGGTGACTAATAACACTTGTAAAAAGATTGTTTCATTCTAAATAACAGACTCACTGATTTAGATTTACAACAAAAATTATGTCTCAACACATATTTATCTAATCGATTGAAGATTATGTTCAGAACAGCAAACTTATTTCTCTTAAGTTGGAATTTCTGGGTTGTAAAAATATCATTAGAATAACAATCTGGTATCCTCCATTACATCGTCTTTTTGTAAATAAATATGCTATGCCGAACCATTGATAAAACTGTTGATATGCTTTCAGAAAAATTCTAAAAGAAGCGTATGATTGTGAAGTGTCGAACCATTTAAAACTACTGCTACTTTTATTTTTAAGATTTATTTTTCTTTTTGCCAACTGGCATCTTGTGAAACTCTAGCAGAAGGGTATATCTGTTTTGACCTTTTGAAGCAGTAGTTTCGACCGCTAAATTTCGATGATCGTATTATAGTATTGTTTTTGAATCTAGAAAATGTTTCGATTTAAAGGTGCAGTTTCTTTTTGCATTCGAAATGGAAGTAAAAGATTTGATGCCAAATTGCATAATTTGACGCGGCACCAGCGGCTGGCACCTTCTGTGAATAGGTAAAGTAGAGAAATCAAAAGTATACAATTTCGTAAATGATTATTTAAATTATGTATATTAATAACGTTTAAGCTTTCCGCAAATGTTATTCTGTTCAGTTAGTTAGATTTTAATTCAGAAAAGTATATAGGTAGTATTTACTATGACAGAATTATTCTTTATTAAACAGAAATCATTTTTCCGAATTATGATTGCCTTAATCACCGGCCTTTTGAAAATAATTGATAAAAGATTAAAAGTTCAAATTAATCATATTGTTTTCATTTGGTTGATGTAGGTTTGTATTAATTTGTGTCAATGAAATGTTCTTCAAAATCGACATGATTTCACATAAATGATAAGAAAAATCACATCTTTACATGTTTGCAAAATTGATTCGTTAAATATTGCAAAAAAAATATTTATGCATATTTTATGATAACTTCTGTTTCAAAAATGCACCGATCATTTGATGTTATGATGTCAAATAAAGTATAATAAGATATAAAATTAGATATTTCTTAATTTACGCATGAAGAGTTGTTTGATAAACAAGGCCCAGGGTGTGTAGAATCAATAAAAGACCTTAAAAACTGTTTGATAGCCCATATACAAGACCCTAAAAGTGCTTTTTTTTTCATACACATGCTTATATTTTTCTTTTGATAAAAAAAAAATCATTTTACCATGCTGCATCTGCCTAATTATTGGCTGTATTTTCTTTACGATGTCAGATCTTGAATAGTTGAATGGATTTAATGAATTCAGTGGTTACTGAAAAAGTTTTAGCTCTATTTTGCAAGATACTGAGTAATAATAATATCCTATGCTTTTATTAGTCACTTTCATCACCTTTTGTTTATATAATTAGAAATACCTATATTTTTAGAAATAATTTTGGCTATTCATATGTATTTAACAGTAATTTTAACCCATCCTTGCTTTTCTGCTTATGATTTTTTTATAGAATATATGTTATATTTCAACATTATAAATCCAGCAATAAAATAACCATTATTTGTTGGTCTGTGTATTCATATGCAGAAAAAAAAGTTAAATGAATTTTGTTATGTTATATTATTTCATGATTGTTTTATCTTGCATTTTGGATTTAATTGGCTGTCCAAGAGGTTTCTAAAGCATTCTCAGTTGTTCTTTCTTTTCCTATGCTAGGAGCTAGTACTCTCAAAATAGAAATATGTGTGTTTGTAGGATTCATGGTCTTGTTTAAGGTTTTAATGTTGATGGTAGAGGGAGAGGTGATAGCCTTCATTTGGAAGTATACCATGAAGTAGTGGTGAGACATTCTTAACTGGTTTCTCATATATTTGTGGTTGAGTGCTTTAAGCCCATTTCTTCAAATATGACACAGATGGCCCAATTTTGCATTTTTTGTTATGATGAGTATAATTTAATAAAACACTAATTGTGCATTTTAAAGTTTTGGAAGAAAATTTCTTAGTTGAAATTATTTCTTCTTTAAATTGCCAATGCTGGTTTGATTTTTTTTAAACAGTTTCTCTTGCTCTGCAGTTGATAGAGTGAGTGCAGGCATAAGATGAGATAATTATAGAAATATATCCATTCTACAAAAGCAGTATCCAGCAACATTATATGCTATTCAAGTATAAATTGTCAGTAGTGTGTGCTGACTGAAATTAGTCTATGCACCCTGAGGCTATATTCTTGGCCTGTTGTAACAAAATAGTTTTTGAAGTTGAATGTCAGCAATAAGCTAATTGTAGTACTGATTAAGGATTATTAAGTCAAGCAGAATTAAGGTAAAATGTGTATTAATTGGTTTAACATTGAAACCAAAATTACATTTAAGAGTATTAAATTTTATTTTTCATAAAAGTATTATTAGAATTTTAAGAATTGAGTAAATTTTTTTATTTGAATTCCTTCTAATGAAGTATTATCTGCCTCAAAAGTATTAATATTTAGAATCATCATCGTAATAAAAAAGTTATTATTTTAAATGAAGTATAGAAATTTTTTTAAAAATAAAGTTTCTTTCTTTAATAATTGTATTACTATTGCAGGTTAGCATGTAGTTGTTACAGTACAAATGCCCTGTATCATAACCAATTAAAAAGGTCACCTTATGTTCTATCATCTATAAGACAGTTTTCATCTGGTTAGTTATTTTGTTTTGCACTTATTAAATGTGTTTTTTCTTAAATTATTAAATATATTTTACCATTTTTTAATTAAATATCTAGATTTCAATTATTATTTGTATGATATTAATAATATAAACTATTAGTAATTATAAATTTATTTAAAAACATTATTGAATTTGTGGAAAATAAAAACTTTCATTTAGCACTATAGTAGAATCTTAATTATCCAGGCCTAAGTCACCTAAATGTCTGATAACAGGCACTGTCAGAAAATCAAAAAGCATATTGAAAATGATTTGAGAAAATTAGATGTAATTTTACAGAAGATTGGTACTGTTGAAAAATTTTCCTTTGTTCATCAGTGGAAAAAAAATCTGTTTAGAATACTTTTAAAATATCATTTTGGAAATGCTTAGGAAAAAATAATTCCTTTTATTGGTTCTTGAAATTTAGACATTTCTTTAATAAATTCATGATATTACTTGATGACATTTTTTAAAGTTTAAATTAAAAAAAAAACTGATGAATTATCTTGTTGAAATAGAAAAAAAGTAATAATTTTTGTTTCTGTTAATTAAATTGGTTAAGTAATTTTGTAACCAACTTTTTTCTCACTTTTAATTGCTCATTTCTTTTTTGGTCGACATTAGTTTATGATCTTTTGATATATTTTTTACCACTTGATTTATAGCATTGGTTTAACTTGTGTTTATTATTCAAACATAAAAACATTCTTCACGAGTGTTCATTGTCTGGTTGAGAGAGAACTCGTGTAATTTATTTATAAATGCAACTGATTTAAATTGTTGTTATGTTTCCTTAACCAGTTAATATCCATCTATCTATTTATAGGATGGTTATATTTCACTATTATGACTCAGTGTATACTTACTGATATGAATATTATTATATTATTTCAATAAATGTTTTTTTTTTATTTAAAATTTTCCAAATTTTTAAAACAATTTTCAGTCAAGTGTGTATCATCCATTAACGAGGTTTTAAAGTCAGAGTATCATCATTTTGATTTTTCTCTTTGACTTATTTATATAAAACTTCCAATATAAAACTTCTTTTTTTAATACTGCTCAGTCTTTTATTACATAAAGCCAAGAAATAATGAGTAATGGGATAGAAAGCTCTATTAAGATAAACAGTTTTGAATAAAGTGAATAAATTGTTTTGCTTCAGAAATAGGTTGAGGAATGTAGAGAAGGCTCGTTTGCTTTTGAATTCCTTCTGTCTAATATAAATGTGTATAAGATACATGTTTCCTGAAACATTAAATGAAAAGTACTTATCATTTAAGACTTTTCAAATCATCAATATGGAAACAAATTTTAGTAAAAAAAGTATTTTATGTTACACCCTTAATGTTTTAAGTTTTTAAAATAATAAGAATGAATTTGAAATGTGGTCAATACTACTCATTCTTTTTTATCAGTGATTATTAATGAAATTCATTTTAAGTTATTTAATAATAAACATTTAGCATTGAATTAAAAATTTTAACTAATTGAGACTTTTAATTTGTTGCCACAGGTAACATGTTTTTCTATACTATTGTCATAACAAATAATTTCCGTAAACAATAATATTTCGTTATTTATCTACTATTTTCATATTTAGAAATTCATGTCTTTTTGCATTAAGCTATAGAAATCATTAAGTATTTCATATAGTTCATACTCTTAATTCTTATTTTATGGTTAATAATTCTTAGCCACGAAAAGATAAATTTATAATTGCTCATTTTAGAAGTGACACTCTCCATTCCTCATCTTTTAATGCCTCCGATAATTAAATTTTCTTGTATAAAAGTATTTTGTCGATACATTTACAACATAAAAAATTTCATATAATGTATACATAATTTTTTTTTTAATTACTGCTGCTCTATCATTATTACTTTACTTTGTACATAAATTGTATTTAATATCATGATTTCTTTTTTTTTTTTCTGAATTAGAATGAAATTGGATTGGCTTAAGCCTTTAGGTTACGGTTTTTCCCCCCATTTTAAATTAATTGTTCTGAAGAAAGATAGTAGACACAACTTAAAACAGTAAAAATTTATTTGCAGCCCTTGTACAAATATCTAGAAATTAGACCTGGATGATTAATAAATTTGAATCGTATCAGAGTATATGACAAAAATATTATATGATTATCCTGATTGTTGGATGCTACACACTTAATTCTTGCAATTAATGACTGATATACATAGTAACTGCTAATTGTTGTTTTTCTTATTTATAATAATACAAATGTAGGCAACTTGTATTTCATGTAATTGTGGAATCTTGTGTGTATTTGCAGATGGCTTGCCACCTCATCATCGTGTTCCTCTCCCAGCACTTTCTCCCACAATGGAAATGGGCACCATTGTGTCATGGGAGAAAAAGGAAGGAGACAAATTAAATGAAGGTGATCTTTTAGCTGAAATTGAAACAGATAAGGCAACAATGGGTTTTGAAACACCTGAGGAAGGATATTTAGCCAAAATCTTAGTTCCAGCTGGTAGCAAAGATGTACCACTAGGCAAGCTTTTATGCATTATTGTTTCTAATGAAGCTGACATAGCAGCATTTAAAGATTTTGTTGATTCGGGTGAAGCTGTAAAGCCAGCTGCTGCAAAGCCATCTGCTCCACCATCACCACCTCCTGCTGCTCCTGCATCCCCTGCTCCATCTGTTCCTCCTCCTCCTCCTCATCCAGTTTCATCTACTCCATCTCCTGGCTCTGGAGCTTCTCGTATATTTGCTAGTCCTCTGGCCAAATCTCTTGCAAGAGATAAAGGCATTGATTTAAGTGTAAGTACTGAATATGTAATGAGTTCTATATAAGAAATATTTTATTAAATTGCAATAAAATTTTCTTATTTTTGGTATAATATATTGAAATGCTAGAAAAGTGCATTAACAAAAGATATTTTCAATAATGTAGTTGACGGTGTATTCTGAATAAATGCAATAATTGAAAATATATGTTTTCATTTGTGGCTGTTCATGCGTCTTTAACAAGCATATCCATAGTTGTGATTGTTACCATTTCGTAATTTGATGTAAAAAGATTTTGTTTGCATTTTGGAAAAGTGCTTTTTTCTTTTGACAGTTGTTTTTTTTTAAATTTCCTATTCTTGATTTTCAATATTTATGTTAAAGCCATATGCCAAATTTTATATATATTATTCATTGTTCTTTTAAATTATGTTTCTCAACCAATAACATCGAAATATATTTTCAGACATAAAATCATGTTTAGGCATAGATTAAAAAAAAAAAAAAAAAAGATTGTAAAGTGTTTACTTTTGCTGTGCTTTCTTTTCTTTATTTAATGTATATAACTTTGAAATCAACTTGATACTCTGGACCAAGTAATTACAGTTGGGGTGAAATGAGTATAATTCATTTATATTAAATAGGTATTAGAACAATTTTCAATCTAGAATAGTTTTCTTATTTTAAGATGTCTGAAAAATTTGATGTGTTTACAATGCTTCATCCTTATATTCTCAGTTTTTAAGCTTGTTGCTTGTAAATAAAAATGTTATTTTGGATAAATTTTAAAAAAATTGTTATATATTAGAGTGTACAAGGATCTGGTCCTGGCGGTCGTATCAGGGCTTCAGATTTGGAAGGAGCTGTTCCATCTGCCCCTGCAGGAATACCAGCTGCTGCTCCTTCTTCTCAGTTTATCGACATACCAATGACAAATATTAGACAGGTTAGTTGTCTCTTACATATTCAATGTAGGATAATTTATGTAAAGAATGCTTTATAATTTTTATCCCCTCTGTCAATTTGTTTATTGATTGTGGAGGTAGAAAACTTATTTCTCTCATGTAGTTTTATTATATATATTATAATATTGCACATTGCACCATAATTTAATTTTACTTTTTTGTATCTGTAACTAATGAATTTGTGTTAAATAAAGCCCTCCCCCACCCTTTTTTTTACAAAGAAGAAACTTATACACCTTTTGAATAATCAGTCTGTCATAGAATTATGTAAATTTTGAATAATCAGTCTTTCACAGAATTATTTGAGAGGCTGTCTACTAATTTATTTTGTATTTTTTACTTTAAAGGTGATAGCTCGCAGATTATTGCAATCTAAGCAGACAATTCCTCACTATTATCTCTCTGTTGATGTTCGAATGGATAGAATTTTACGGTAAGTTTTTTTTTTCTATGCCAATAAAGTTTTAAACTATTGCTATTGTTTTAAATGTTAAAACAAAATGAAAGATTTTAAAAAAATATTTATAGGCATTCTTTAAAATTCTTTTTTTCCCCCATTCCAGTGACAAAAAAAATCTGTATAAAGAGCTAGGAAATTTTATTATAATTTTTATTAACTGCAAAAGGTTGCATATTTTTTTTTCTATGTTTGAACATTTTTATTTAGCATTTAAATTTTTTTAATGATCAAGATTCTTGAAAAAAAAATCAACATATATGGTTTTAACTATAATTTTATACTTTCTTATTTGTATTATATAGAGCTGTATGGATGTATGTTATCTATACTTATAATAAAGCTCAATGTGTGTGTGTGTTGGCGATCTACAGGCCAGACCGTTGGACCTACGGCTACCAAATTTGGTACATGTATACCTTGGAGGACGGGAATGTGCACCTCGGAGCCCTTTTTCCCAATTTTTAATTAGAATTTAAATTAATTAAAATTTAAGCGAAATTTCGACGTTTTTCCGCTATAACTTCCGAATATATTATTGGACAAACATGAATTTAACATCAATTTAAAGATTAAAAAATTAGCTTTCTAATGTTATCAGTGTTTTAATGTATAACTCAAGCTTCTATTTTTAACGAATTTTTAAAGAAATATTTTAACTATGTTTTTTTTAGCATGTGACTGGATAAAATAAAATAAAATAATGCTGGAAGTTCAAATAAAAGAACAACTATCATCGCAAATCAAATTTAAAGAAATGCAACTTTTAGCATGTGACTGGATAAAATAAAAAAATATATAAAGGGGATATTTTCTAAAAAAATAAATGCAAAGCAAATGTTTTTATAATCGTTTGCAATATCTATATAATTAATTCCAATCAGGTTATCTTTATTTACAGTAAACCTGATTGAATTTAGACAGGATATGCATTGAAATCCCGACTTAATGGCATATTACTCTAATCATTTGCAATATCTGTATCATTAATTCAATAATTTTTTCCCTTTTTCGCTTTCTTTAAAAAACATATTTAACATTTTGACAATATCACCGAAAAAAAAAACATTTTTAATATTTTGGAAGCATAACCGATAAATTATTAGAGCATTAAACTCAAAAAGTTTTTCTCAAGAAAGTTACCGACTCTTTAACTACTAATAACTTAATCTTTTAACTCTAACTATTTCTTAAATTTTGTCTAATGAATATGTGATTTAATTGAAAATTTTAGAACGCATTACATAGAATGAAAGGCGGCTAGTAACAAATATATTCTAAAATATTTATCTGGTGTATATTCAAAGAAAATAACAAATAATTTTTTGAAAAGTCCCAATATTTGAAACTATATTACAGAATAATTGTACAGCAAAAATATTATTAGAGAACAATTATACAGCTTTATTCATAGATTTGATATTAAAAGCATTCTTTTAAAGATCTTATATTAATTTTTTTAGAAATAAAGTCTATTAACAAAAACAACATGAAAATAGGGCTTTTTATTAAAGTTATTTACAAGAACAGTTGAATTTTATCCAAACCTGTGCAAGAATTTTAGGAAAACATTTGCAATATCACACAATTGTTAAATTAAACAGAAATTCTCACAAATCTCCTAAATAATCCAATTAATGCCTTTTAAGTTCTGTTACGCATGGCGAACCAGCTGGTCGCCAAAGGAGGCTAGTAATTAATAATTGTTTTTTTTTATATAAATGTAATTGATTTCTAATTCTGAAGTTTTAAGATTGGATTTATTATTTCAGAAAGATAAAAATTTTAGTCTCAAAATTATGATTTGAAAATGTAAAACATTTTATATTTTACATTTTATTTTAAAATTGTGTCATGTCTTTCACAAATTCTATATATTTCTCCAATACATGTATTTCAGTGTTGTTCAGTATAGTTAGAATACTAGGCTAATCTTATAGGTAATATTCTTAAATATTTTTGAATTTCTTTAGTTTTTAAAAATATCTAAAATTGTGTAGATTACCTACTTACTGTAAATATTATGCTATTGTTTATAGAAATATTTATTATTTTTTTGTGTTTTTGTTCTTAAAATAAGCATTTGTTCCTTTATTTTATTTTATTTATTTATTTTTTCTTTCCCAGATTAAGAGCCGACCTAAATGATATGTTAAAGAAAGATGGGGTAAAATTATCTGTAAATGATTTTATTGTTAAAGCTGCTGCCCTGGCCTGTAAAAAAGTGCCTGAAGTAAATTCTTCATGGATGGATACTTTTATTCGACAGTAAGTAAAATGAAATGAAATCGCTATTAAAAAATTGTGGATTTTTCTGTGAATGCATTCGCATATGCAACCAAATTAAGATGTAAAATTTTTCATAAAAACAATATTCATTTAAAATATTGGCATTATTTATGGGATTCATTTTAAAATAATTATAATAATTAAAGATTATAATTATAATAATATATATAATTATAATAATTAAAGATTATAATTATAATAATATATATAATTATAATAATTAAAGATTAATTTTGTAATATAGGTACAACTCTGTTGACGTGAGTGTTGCTGTCAGTACAGATGCTGGTCTCATTACACCTATTGTATTCTGTGCTGATGCAAAAGTAAGTTTTAAAAAAATTACTAATAATATCTTAAGATGTGACTGTTAAGAATGCGTTTTCTAAAATATTAATTGGTTGTAATCGTATGAGCATATACATATATATATATGTGATTATTTTTAATTGACATTTTGATTAAATATTTAATATGTTCTTATATAAATAGAAATGATATATAAGAAAATCTTCGCAATTTATTTGTCTTCATTTTCTTTATTAATTCATCAGAGTCATATGTATTACTTTTGGCACATTAGGGAAGTTCTGAGAAGATTCTCAGATGCTATCTTATTTAACTGTGATTCAGAATTACTGGGTCTATCTTAAAATATAGTATGTTGCTTTAAGGACAAGGTGTTAATATAATCAAACTAATTAAATCACTAATTTTTTCTATTATAATAATTGATTTTTATTTAACAGAATTTTAGGCTTTGTGATTTGCATTTTAAGTAGCTGAAAAATTTAATTTGAACTTCAGTTTTTTCTTCTTTTTTTTGTAATATTGCAATATTATGAAGTGTATCCATTTGATTAAAGTAAAAGAAGTTGACTGGTATAATTTGCTTTTCTTTTTTTTTTTTTCTTTTTTTTTTTTCTCAGACATAAAATATTTCTTGCTAAAGTTATATGTTTTTTTTTTTCAAATATCACTCTGCTAATTCCATAAAAACAATAACACATTTTCTCTTCATTTTTTGTATTGTTTAGTTTAAAATATTATCTGTTTGATTTGATGTTCATCATTACCTATATTTATACTCCCAATAAGATTGAAAATCATTTTTTTCTAGGGATTGTCTACAATAAGCTCAGATACTAAAACTTTAGCAACAAAAGCACGAGAGGGTAAATTACGGCCAGAAGAATTTCAGGTACTTTTTAAAATTTCCCAATTGTTATGAAAAATTAATTTTAATCTGCTTTATTATACTTGTTGTTTAGATTTTTGCTTTCATTTCATTGAATTTAATTGTAAAATGAGCAGAGTTTACAACTTAACTTGGCTGTAAAAGTTTTGTTTTCTAGGAATTGCCATGCTTTTGTATAATTAAAACTGAAACCAAGGAGAAAATAAATGCTAATAGTCTTTATGGTAGTTAGAAGAATTTTCTCGTATTATTTATTACCATTTTAATGTGTCTCGTTCATTTGTGGAGCTATGAGTTTATTTGAATGAGTGCAAAAAATCGTCTGTGTATAATTTTTGACCTGCTTGTAACAATAATATTTTGTTCTGAACTCTTCATATACAGGAAATGCATTCTAATTGTGGTTTAGTGTTTAATTTATATGCTATTTGAGAAGGGTATATAAAAACAGTTTTCAGATAAAATAAAGACTGTTATATAGTTTGAATCAATCAATATATTGAAGAAATTTCAGTATCTAAATTTTTATGTAATTGGCTAATCTTAATCATTAGTAAGAAAAATATTCTTTATACACCAACATTTTTGTTTGTTTATTACTTGTTTTATATAATAGAAGAATGCTTTGTGATCAAATATGATTTTTTTCATAATTTCCTATGGAATTCATAAAATTGGGAAAGATAAATTTAAACTATTTACTATATCTTTATTATTACTATGCTTACTTGTCATCTCAATAAAAAAATGCATAATTATTTTTTTTAATTTTCTTACTTTTATCACCTTGCCACGCCATCGAGTGGCCCGGAAAACTTAAAAATACAGGAAATTAAAGAATTGTCTGGGAATTTTGAAAATTTAAATTTAAAAAGTATACAGGGAATTTTAAGTTTTTTTAGTTCCTTTTTTCTTTCATTTAAAAAAAGGCTGATCTCTGAAAGTTCAAGAATAAAAGATTTTAACCATGGTACCAAAAGTGAAACAAATTATCTAATCGCTGAAATGCATCCTTTTTTATTCATTCCGCCCTTTTTTCCCCTATATTGGGAGGACAGTCTAATTTTGATTTCAGAGATAGTTATTCCCCCCCCCCTCCCCATAAGATTCCCAAACTGCAGCTAATAAGGATTTGTAAGAATGTTATAACTGCTTGAGAGAGTATAATAATTTTTTTTGGTGGGAATTGTGGTGGTGTTAGTCACTCATATATAAATGATTTGTTTATTCTTAAAAACAGGCAACCAATAGACTGTAGTAAATTAAAAAAAGCTTTGTTTTATAATTTTTTTTTTTGTGAAGTAATCATTAAGTAATTTATATCACAATATCAAAAATGTTAAATAATTTTTTTTGTTATGAGTCTTTAATTTTGTGACACAGTTAAAGAGCATGAGGTGATATCCTTTCTCTTAATATATGTGTTTTGTCTTGCTCAATTATAGGCAATAAATTGTTTTTTTTTTAAACATAAATATAAAGCTTTTGTTGATAAACATACGTATTTGAGCATTAAAAAATTAAATGATTATAAGAGTATGTGTAAATTTTCTATGAACATGTCTATGATCTCAAACATACTACATTTTTAAATAAGAAAATACTGTAACTAAATAACTTAGTTGTATTCAATCATTGAAAGTGAATCAAATAAAATGTAAAGGGAAATTAATTTGAAAAGGAACAGTGGCAAACAAAGAAATCTTCTAAGTTAGTAGATGAATTTAAAAAAAATTTAAATACTGATTATAACATTAATTAAATAAATGAAGTTATTTCATTTACCATAACATTGGCTATCAAAATTAATAATATTGATATAATGCATTGTCTTTATTGCTTTCCTTGTTTTGCCTTATCTTTTGGTAATTATGTTTTTAATCTTAAGCATAATTACTCACTTTTGTAAGTTTTGTATTATAATTTATATATATATTCTGCAAATAAATTTGACTATACAATTGTTTTTCTTTTTATTTATACAAAATTTGGCTAGGAATTTTTATTTCATAAAATTCTTTTGAAGATTTCCTGCCTACATTGCATTCTTATTTTTATGGAGAACCGTTTTGTGCCATGTGATACCTAATTAAAGCAAAATCATATTGAAAAGACTGTGAAACTATGATTCTCATTTGCCTTAAAAAATGTCATATGCTCATTTGCTTGTAATATGTTTATTCTGGTATGTAATTAGAAATAATAAAATCAGTTTTAATCTCAGAGTAGAATATTAATTGTATTTCTTATTTATGTAGGGTGGAACATTTACTATATCAAATTTAGGAATGTTTGGAATTAAGAATTTTTCAGCTGTCATTAATCCACCTCAAGTAAGTTTCAAATTAATGTCATTACAATATATTATCTTTCTTTTTTGGTACAGTCTCTCATATTATTACATATGTCAAACTTAAAATTTTACGTTTAATTTTAGTCCTGTATTCTTGCTGTTGGAAATACTGAAAGTACTTTAATTCCTGATGAAACTAGTGAAAAAGGGTAAGTTCATATTTTCTCTCTCATACAACCTTTTTTTCAAATGAAATTCTAAATTAACTGAATCAATGAATTTAAATAAATATGAAAATATAAAATTTAAAAAGAATGCATGAAGTAGAAACAACAACACAGCTTTTTTATAGATTTATGACCACTGCATAATTGCACAAAAATAGGAATATATCTATGTAAAGATTTAAATTTTTTGAAGCAGATATTAGCTTCAAAGATATTGAAAAAGTCTTTTCATTTTAAAGTTCACTTTATACCATATCTGGAGAAAGGTAGGCATGTTTACAAGCAGTGTGGCCAAGCAGAAATGATGGAAAAAGAGATAAATTAATTTTCCCTCATGTTGTATAGAATATTTTGATAAGGAACATATTGTTTACAGTGCTAATATATGATTAATCCTATAGGGATTTCTGAACATGTGACATTCGAAACAGGGATCTTTTTATAAAATCATTTGTTTTAGGTCAGCAATTTTTATAAATCACTCTCACCGTGGCAATCACTGACTAAAGAACTTTACAAAGTATTTCTTCAATTAATTAAGTAGATAATGTTTAATTGGATAAGGAAATAAGAGAATATTTAAAAATGACTTTGATAAGTGCAAAATCATGATAAAACATTAGAAATTAATTTAGATTTAAATTAAATGTTACTACACATACATACACACATATATCATAGTTTGTGCATAGAAGTTTTACCTATTGATTACTATTATCCATATTAGTCTTTATTATCAAAATTTGATTATTATATTTTAATTTCTATAATTAAATATGAAAATATATATCCAAAATTTAGTTTTTTAGTTTTTGAAAAATTTTTTTTTAAAAAGCAGTTTCATAGGTTTTTGTTGAAAAATTACAGAACTTTTGGTATTGTTGTTGTAATAGTCTATCTGATTAAATATTTAAAATAAAGAATTCTGCATTCTAAAAAAGATCTTATCACAATCAAGTTAAACATTCAAAGTAATTCTCTGATATATAGCTTAGGTATTGGTGTGTGTGTGATTTAAAAAAATTACTTATACAAACTTGCCTTAATTCCTGCAAAAATTAAAAAAAAAAAAAGAATTAAAAGATTGATAGTTTTCCGATAAAGTGTAAATGCATATTTCAAATTCCTTTATAAAAGCATATATTTGAATGTTTTTTTTCCCTGTGTCTGTATTTGTATATGTTATAAAGCTATGTACTTCTTTTTTTCTAAATATAATTTGGGGAGAAACTTTTTTAAATTTATTTTTCAGATTTAAAAAGTAAATGTATATTATCTGCTAATTTTGCTTTAAGTTTACACAGGGTGGATAGTGTCATTTAAAAGTTCTTCAAAAGTGCTTATTGTTTATCCAGGTGCTAATATTTTTATTTTAATGGAAAAAAAATCATTTCACAACTTTAAGTTTTCCCTAATATAGGCTGTATTTTCTTTGCGATTTCGTATCTTACAAGCTTTAATGGATTTAAATTATCTGGAGCAAAATGAAAAAGATTTTGTCTCAATTTAGGGACATAATAATAGAATGGGCGAAATATATGCTTTTGATTTACTTGACTCTTTTTTTCATTTCCTTTTCTTTATTTAGATGAAGGAAAAGTTCTTTCATTTAAAAAATTTCATATATCCATGCTAAGTTTTTAAACATAACTTCTGTTAATTCTTTTTCTGCATATGATTATTACTTATTATTTGCTTTATATATGTATTATTTAAAAATTTATAAAACCTTGTGCACCACAAAGTATCACACAGGGTTTAATTTTAAAAGTCTAATTTATTAACACATTGTATGCGGAACACGTACTAGTACGTTTTCTGGCGATTGATTCTTGAGCGCAGGTTGCGTATTAGTACGGGTTAGTGTAACAACACGCTTTGTTTGTGGGTACAAAAATAACGGTATATTCAGAAAAACAAAGCTGAATGCTCTTGTCTACTACATAGATTCTGGAAAAATTTAGACAAAGGGAAACTAGTTTTTACATCAGTCAATGCAAAACCACAGAACGGGAATGTTGATTAAAAGAAATGTTTGAGGAAAATGCTTTGAACGTTACCACACTGTAAAAAATCATTAATTTTATGACTGCTCTTTTCATATTTTATAATGTAAAAATGTCTATATATAACATAATTCGCAAAAATTAAAACTATATTCTACTATTTCTATTTGATTTTTCATATTTACGATACTATTATAAATTTATTTAATAAAAAATATATTTTTTAGTTTACAAAAATCTTATGGTTTATATTTTTTATGAATTATAGATTTAATTGACCATCCAAAAGCATACTTTACTTTATTTTATTTTTTTTTCTTCATTGTATACTGAGACTCTCAAAATAAAAATTGTGCATTTATGGCATTCGTGCCTTTGCTTAAAGTCTCTAATGTTTATGGCAGTGGGAAGAGCAGTAGCTTTCATTAGGAACTATGCAAGAAAGCAATAGTGTGATATTCACAGCTAGTATCACATATTTTATGGCAGTACATTAAGCTGTTTCTTCAAATAGATCAGAAAAGATTCACTTTTGCATTTTTATGTATATGATTTATGCAATTTGGTTAAATGACAGTTGTCTTTTTAAAAGTTTTTTTTTTTAAATTTCCCATTTGAAATTATTTTATCAGTAAATTGCTTACGTTAACACATTGACAGCCGGCTACCTAAGAGACATTTAAAACCTGAGCGCCGGCAACGTATTGGCCACTTTAATCCCAAGCGCCGGCCTTATCCTCTTGTTTCTGATCAGTAAATAGCCAAAAAAAAAAAAAAATTAAAACATTATGTACTTTCGTAACATAGAACATTTTATTGGCATATTCGACATATACATTTTAACGGTAATTAAAAATACAAAAAAAAAAAAAAAAAAAAAATCGAAAATTTAATTATTGAAAAAAATGCAGTTTCTACAGCAGCAGGCTCAGAAATCCGCGTTTTCGCAGGGCCGGTGCTCAAATGACAGACTCAGAAACCCAAGTTTTCGCGCGGCCGGCTGTCAATGTGTTAATATAATATTTCTAACTATGTGTCTTATGCTGCAATTACTTGATGATATACATTCTACAAAAACAATATCCAATAATATCATATGCTTTTCAAATACAAATTATCAGTAACTTGCATTAATAATGCTGGAATGCGTAATGAATTCAGTAAATTTTGTATCAGTAAAAAATGTTGTTTGACAGACGGGAAATAAGAAAGAAAAAGAAAACATGTTCTAAGTTGCACCTTCTGCAGGTCAGATAAGACAGGATGATGTATTTTCATGGACATAGATTTTCTAGTAAAATCTCCTGTACTTTTTCCATTATACAGGGCAGGCGAAAAGTCGCCAATAATGATGCAACCAACGCCAAACGGAATATCGCCGCCGGTAACCTTTTACCACTATATTTTTAAAGAAAGTCGCAGCCATTTTATCGCCTGCTCCAAAATTGCAACAGTGTGCTGTCGCCAAAAAGTCTGCTTGGCGAGATTTGCGCCGGTATAATGGAAAAGTACCAAATCTCCTTTACTCAATTTAGCTTATTTTCTGTCAGGAAAAGGATGAAAATGAATAAGGTGTTTTTCATTTTTTTTAAAAAATTCTTTGTTTGATGATAATAAATTTAAAAGTTAATTTGCTTTTGTGAATGAGCATCCATTGAAAGAGATGTGGATTAAAATACTGAATTGGGAAATTTGAATGAAAAATATTCTGTATCACAATATGTAGTCTGTAGCTGCAAAGAGCAGTCTGGGAGAATCCATGCATTAAACTAAATTAAAGAATTGGGATCGTTAGCAATATCAGCCCATTCAAAATATTGCCTACTTTTGAAGAAACTGATAACGAAGGAAATAAATGTCAATGACTCGCACAAATGATTTTTTAAAATCTCTTTATGAAAAAGAAATTTCTATTGTGAAAAGGAAATTGAATATAAAGCCAATGTTCAACAAGTTAGAATCTTTTCATTTCTAATAAACTTTGTTGGTTGAGAAAAGTTATTAATGAAAAATTGAATGAATTGAAACTACTTGGAAAATATCTAAAGAAGAACAATCTTTTATATACATTTTAAATGCGAAAATGTGGAGGGATGCTTGTCCTTCAATCACACTATAACAGTGAACGGAATTGGATGAAATTTAGCTCAGAGATAGATTATAGTCTTTAATAGAACATAGACTACTATTTATTTCATTTAATTAAATGATTGAATTTTTATTAATTAAAAATAACTTTCGCACCAAAAAGCTGATGCCAAATCCCGCCAATGATGAGTAAGGCCCCAGTTTTTTTCCCCAACAGCAATGAGATTAGGCTTAGCATGGGTTCAACCGATTATTTCAAATGATTCTGTTTATTTTCTTAGTGTTTGATGTATTCAAAATCAAACGTTGTTAATGAATCGATCTTTCGGATTCATTCTGAAGTACTTTTAAATTAAAATAAAACAGAATAAAGGAAAATAAAAAATTTCTAATCTGCATTGCGTTACTCCAACTAGCGTAAGAAAGTCTGGCATTTGCGTTGCACCAACTGTCGTTGAAAGTTCACAGTGATTGTTGACAAATGTGTTGTGAAAAAATGTAGCGAAATGTGTTTCATTTCGCTATTTCAATCTCGATAGATGAATAAAATAGAGTTGGCTTGATTTTAAAGAACATGGACTTGATTTGCTGTTTTGTTTTATTTCGGGTATATAATGTAAATAAATTGTTTTTAGGTTAGTCGTGCGTTTTTGTTATTAAATTTTATTTATGTTAGTTACATATTTTTCGTATATGCATAAGCTTTTAAATGTACCGTTTTTAGGTCAGTTTTAATTTTTAGATTTGTCATTATTTGATTGTTTGTTGAAATGCTCAGAAAACGCAAATCTAAAAGAGGAGTAATAAAGCTCTGACTCTGAAAGTAGCTAGAAGAT